>JANUWF010001150.1:1042500-1642500 GCA_026120185.1 Voacanga thouarsii
CTATTAGATTTCTTAAAATTGTTAGAAAAAAGTATTATGACTAAATTTGAAAGTAATCAATATATTTTTACATATAAACTAGCATAATCTTTATGAAAAAGCATAAAATCTAATACACTTACAAAGATGAGCATATCAAATTTATGACACAACCATTAAATTTGTTAACATTACTATTAAAAAAAGTATTATGAACAAAATTGATGAAAATTGAAAATATTATTCGATATAATCTAGTATAATCTCTATAGAAAATCCCAAAACCATTAGCATTTACAAAGACAAGCATGCTAAATTAATTATTCAACTGTTAGATTTGTTAAAATTATTATGACCAAATTTGAAGATAATTGGATATATTTACCACATAATCTAATATAATCTCTATAAAAAAAAAAATCTCCAAAACTAATGCATTTACAAAAATAAGTATATCAAATTAATGATCTAGCCATTAGATTTCTTAAAATTGTTAGAAAAAAGTATTATGACTAAATTTGAAAGTAATCAATATATTTTTACATATAAACTAGCATAATCTTTATGAAAAAGCATAAAACCTAATACACTTACAAAGATGAGCGTATCAAATTTATGACACAACCATTAAATTTGTTAAAATTACTATAAAAAAAGTATTATGAACAAAATTGACGAAAATTGAAAATATTATTCGATATAATCTAGTATAATCTCTATAGAAAATCCCAAAACCATTAGCATTTACAAAGACAAGCATGTTAAATTAATGATTCAACTGTTAGATTTGTTAAAATTATTATGACCAAATTTGGAGATAATTAGATATATTTTGTCACTTAATATAACACAATCTCTATATAAAATTCCAAAATCTAATGCATTTATAAAGATAAACATATCAAATTAATGACTTGATCATTAGATATGTTAAAATTGTTATACAAATGTATTATGACTAAATTTGAAAGTAATTGGATATATTTTTACACATAAACTAGTATAATCTCTATAAAAAAGTCCAAAATCTAATACATTTATAAAGATAAGTATATCAAACTAATGATCAAACTATTGGATTTATTGAAATTGGCAAATATATATATATATATATATATATATATATATATATATATATATATTATGACCAAATTTTAAAATAATAGGACATATTTTGCCACATAATATAGTAAAATCTCTATATAAAAGCCCAAAACCTAATGTATTTCAAAGATAAGCATATCAAATTAATGATTGGACTATTAGATTTGTTACAATTGCTAAAAAAAAATAAAATGTTATTATGACCAAATTTGAAGGTAATCGGATATATTTTATTACATAATTTTAGCATAATCTCTATATAAAAGCCCCAAACCTAACACATTTACAACGATAAGCATATAAAATTAATGATCCAACATTTAGATTTGTTAAAATTGCTAAAAAAGAATTATTACTAAATTTGAAGGTAATTAGAGATATTTTTCCACATAATTTAACAAAATTTCTATATGGAAGCCCAAAACCTAACATATTTATGAAGATAAGCATATTAAATTAACAATCTAATAGTTAAATTTGTTAAAATGATTATAAGAAAAACATATTATGACCAAATTTGAAGGTAATCAGATATATTTTTCTACATAATCTTGCATAATCTCTTTATAGAAGCCCAAAACTAACACATTTATGAAGATAAGTATATCAAATCAATGATCTAACCGTTAGATTTGTTAAAATTATTGAAAAAAGTATTATGACCATATTTGAAATTAATCGGATATATTTTGTCGCATAATCTAGTATAATATCTACATAATCTAGCATAGTCTCTATACAAAAGTCCAAAACTTAACGTACTTACAAAGATAAGCATATCTAATTAGTTATTTGAACATTAGATTTGTTGAAATTGCTAAAAGAAAATATTGTTACAAAATTTGAAGGTAATCGAAAATAATTTTTCATATAAACTAGTATAATCTCTATAAAAAAAAAAGTCCAAAATCTAATACATTTATAAAGATAAGTATATTAAATTAATGATCCAACTGTTAGATTTATTGAAATCGGTAAAAAAAAAAAAAGTAATATGACCAAATTTGAAGATAACATGATATATTTTGAGCATAATATAGTATAATCTCTATAAAAAGCCAAAATCTAGCGCATTTACAAAGATAAGCATATCAAATTTACAATCCGGCCTTTAAATTTGTTAAAATTGCTATAAAAAAAGTTTTATGATTAAATTTGAAGGTAATCAGATATATTTTACTATATAATATAGCATACTCACTGTATAAAAAGTCCAAAACCTAATGCATTTTCAAATATAAGCATATCAAATTAAAGATCCAACCATTTGATTCTTTAAAATTGCTAAAAAATTATTGTTACCAAATTTGAAGGTAAATCAGATGTATTTTGCTATATAATCTAGCATAATGCCTATTATAAAAGCCCAAAACTTAACGTATTTGCAAAGATAAGTATATCAAATTAACAATCCAATCGTTAGATTTGTTCAAATTGCTAAAAAAAAGTATCAGAACCAAATTTGAAGGTAATCACAATTTGAATTATTATTAAAGGATTTTATTGTTCACACACCCGCACATATGTAAACATTTGTATGTGTTGTGTATGTTTGTGTGTGTGTGTGTATATATATATGTGTGTGTGTGGGGGGGGTGCGTGCGCACAACATATATTGTAACATTTAAAAAATTTATGGACCAATTTTAAAAAAAATTAGGATAACATTGTAAATATTTCAAAAGTTAGGGATCAATTTGTAAATTTTTTGGAGTTATTTTATAATTATACAAAATTTAAAGACCAATTTTAAAATTTTGATGTCATATTTGTAAATATTTGAAACTTAAGAATCAATTTGTAAAATTTTTAGAGTCATATTGAAAATATTTCAAATTTTAGGGATTAATTTACAATTTTTAAGGTCATTTTACAATTGTATAAAATAGAAGTACAAATTTACAAAACTTTTGGGCCCATATTGTAAATATTTAAAAATTTAAGGACAAATATTAGTTAGAAAATGCAAATTTTGTCATTAAAGATATGGTTAATAGTGATAAAAGTTAATATTTTTAGTATTTTTAGTTAGGGAATGAATTTTCATAGCTAATATGCATCAATTAGCGAGGAAAATTTAGTTAGGAAATGAATTTTTGTCACTGACGATATATCATGAGTAAGGAAACTTAAATTTTTCTCACTAATACACTTATTTCTTAGCTAAAGCCATCACTTTTAACAAGGAAATAAAAATTTTGTCACTAAAGGTCATAATCAGTAGCAACAAATAATTTTTGTCGCCAAAAAGTAGTTCTAGGGACAAAAAAATTTTCCTACCTAAAGCTTTGTCGCCAATGTATCAAAAACCCTACTACATTTATAAATGTAAGTATGTCAAATTAACGATCTAACTGTTATATTTGTTAAAATCACTAAAAGGAGTATTATGGCTAAATTTCAAGGTAATATGATATATTTTTCCACATAATATAGCCTAATCTCTATATAATTGCCCCAAAACCCTAATTCATTTATAAATATAAGTATATCAAATTAATGATTCAATCATTAGATTTGTTAAAATCACTAAAAAAATATTATAACCAACTTTAAAGTTAATCAGATATAATTTGGATTGTTATTGAAAGATTTTATTGTATTTGATGATAAATACAATGGTTGTTAAAGTATCGTATTTGTTGAGACAAATACGATAGTTCTTTCTAAGAGTCGTTTTTGTTGAGACATGAACCGTCGCATTTATCCTTTACTAAATACGGCGATTTTGGAAACGTTGTACTTGTTAGAACACTAACTCATATAGTCCCGCAACAAATAACAATTATAATAAGGATAATTGAGTAATTTTATTATCAAGTCAAAAGTTAATATTCAAATTTAAACAGAGAATGTACCTCTTTCAATTTTTTAAATTCAAAATGATGCATCTTGTCATATTTTATTTATTTCTTAAAAAGTAAAAGCTAGAGATATGTCAACTATTTTTTTATTAGATCATTTGATGAAATTCTTTCTGTTGCCAAATGAAAATAACCCAAAATGACAAAAATATCACATATGCTTTACCCAATAATACTAATTAGTTTCAAGCAACATGTTAATGTTTTAGAAAATTCTTCAAAATTATTCGACTATATTCATTTTTTAGCTATCTTTTTCAATTGAATTAAAAATTAAGAATGAATTTTGAAAAATTAATTTCCTACCAATAATAATGGGGTCAGGAACTTTTTCTTTATTTTCCTCCCAAATATAAATTGCTTGGAACGTATACTTTAAGTTAAATAAATATTAAATTTAAATTTAAATGTCCGTCATCAAATAAAAGTGGTTAGAAAATAACTCACCACTTCCTACCAAAAATTGTGCTTAGTCGTAAAATTAGTTCTTACCAAAAAAAAAAATACAAATTAAATGTGGCTACGAAAAAAATGTTTGGTCAAAATTTAATTACATTTCTTGCCAGATTATCCTTTTTATCAGGAAAAATTTTTATTCCTACCAAATTTGATGCTAGTTGGAAATAAAATAATATTGTCAACAAAAAATACTATTAAATTTAAATTTTGATTTCTTACCAAACTTACATTTGGTCAAAAACTTTAATTTAATATTCAATTACCATTTCCAATCATAAAAATGATTGCTAGGAAATTTTATTCACATACCCTAGCAAAATTATTCTATTGTCAGAAATGTAACCTTTACTCCTTCCAAAATTAGTTTTGGCCAGAAATTACATTTTCTTCAAGAAAAAAAGAAGTTTAAATTATAAATTTAATTTCCATCTTTGAGAAACAAAAAATTTTTTTGGAGAACTAAATCATATTTCCTACCAAATTGGAAAATGATCCGAAAAACAAAATTTAAACTCCTACAAATATTAGTTTTGGTCAAAATCTACAATTTTTTCAAGCAAAAAAAAAAGCGTAAATTATAAATTTAATTTTTATCTCTGGGAAATAAAATAATTTATTCATATTTCCTACCAAATTTTAGAATGGTCAGAAAAATATTTTTTAAACTCCAACCAATATTAATTTTGGCCGGAAGCAAATATTTTTTGTGCAAAAAATATGAATAATTAAAAATTTTCATTTTCATTTCCTTCCTAATAATTATATAGTTAGAAATACATTTTTAATTTCCCACCAAAATAGTATTAGTTAGAAATAATTAATTTTTTCCTACCAGATCTAAATGTGATAGGAAAGTTTTTGCTACCATTCCTACACATAAATATTTTAATTGAAATGTAGTTATATTTTCTTATAAAAAAAATATGTTGGATTGAAATTTCCAACCTCATTTCTTATCAACATGATGGGGATCGGAGAACCCCTGCCAACTACTTCTTTGATTGGAAATTAATAGCTAATTTTCTACTATTTAACTTTGATAGGAAGCTTTTTGTAGGATATAACTTGTTTGTTGTAGTTTACTCTCATCCTCCATTCCAGAAGTATCAAGAAAAACGGAAATAAAGAGTGAGAGCGCGCGATTGAATGGTATTGTGCTTGGTCAAGTGATAAAGAAGCATTAATTATTAATTTAAGTGATAAAGACGACTCCCCTAACGAAATTCCACGATGTGGATGCCGACATTCTTGGTTTTACCTCGTTGCTCCCACTGATCGCTAAGATTTGACCACATGAGGTGGGTTCAATTTCAGTATGAGCATATGACCCTGAGTACTTTCCAGTTTCAAACAAAAGATAAAAGCAAAAAAGGGTTAAAATTACAAAAGACTTCACTAAGGCTCTGTTTGATTATCAAAGAAAGTAAAGTGAAAAATTAGTTACATTTCTCATTTTTAAAATTAATATTTTGGTTCACTATGTCTGAGAAAGGAATTGATTCCTCGGATCTAAGAAAATAGATGCAGAATATTGGAAAAATAAATCCTTATCGGGATATGATATTCTCATTCCTTTCTCAACAATTTTAACAATAAAAGATTAAGAATAAAGTAAATAATATATACAAAAAATCCTTTATGGGAAAAATAAAGTAAATAATATACGAGCAATAAATAATATATACGAAAGGAATGTATACAAATTTTTATTTTTCATATATTTTATAAAATACATATCCCAATAAAATTTTTATACGAGCAATAAAAATTGGGATGAAAAATAAATAATATAAAATTTATAAAAATGGAATTAGAGATAAATAAATAAAAATGGAATAATATATTTTTCGTAAAAATTAAACGATGTTAGCATATTCCATTTTTTGGAATAAATAAAAATGTAATTAGCATATGGAATATATTTATCAGCATATTCCATATATTTTTTGTTGTACATATATTGTACAACAAATAGAAATAACAATGGAATGTTATTGTTATGAGAAATATGTGTATATATATATATATATATATATATATATATATATATATATATATACCGTCTGTCTATGTATGTGTATATCAGCATATTCCATATATTTTGATTCCATTTATTGAACATATAATAAATCATTCCATATGCTAACAAATAGAAATAATATATGGAATTAGCATATTCCATTTTTATTTATTCGTAAAAAAAAATGGAATTAGAGATAATATAAATAAAAATTATAAAAATGAAAAAAAATAGAGATAAATAATATATTTTTCATATATTTTTTATTGCAGAATATGTATTTTATAAAATACATATCCCAATAAGATTTTTTATTACTCGTATATATATTATTTACTTTATTGCTCACATTTTTCCTTACTAGCAATTTCTCCACTCACACCTCCACCAACCTAGTAGTGTATTAAAAATTTATATATTCTCAATTATAATATATGGTTTTTTTTTCAAAAATTTAAAAAACTGCTCATTTTTAAATAATTGTAAAATTTTAATTTAAAAATTATTTCATGATTGAATTAATTACATAAGAAGAAAATTTATTGAATTTTCTATAAATACTTTGATTTGATAATAATCAAATGTTATTCTCTATCAATATTAGAATTTGAACCCAACATCAAGAATAATTAGAATATTCAATATTAAAATTTGAATCTAATATCAAGAATAATTAAAATATTGAATAAAATAAAAAAATATATATATTTAAATATGTGGAAATACTATTTGTATGATTTTCATTTATTATAGCTATTTAAAAGAAAGTATACAATTAAAATTGTACAATAATATGAGAAATATTTTAAAAAATTTATATGTAGAATGATTTATTCTAAAGTATAAAAACATTTATATTATTTTCTTTTAATGTTTTTTCAACATTCTAAACAAAACAATGTAATCTATTTAATATCATATTCCCTAAATTTACTTTTTAAATATTTTGATTAAGTAATATTACTTTATTATATGTCAATCAAACGATGTTAAAGGGATTTGAATCGTTGACAAATTTATAATATACATTAAGATCGAATTCAGTAGCTGCATGTTCCATGGTCAACATGTATAGGCCAGTTTTTACTAAAATATAGAAGTCAAAATGTCTTGCTTTAGGACAAGGTTTTTAAGTGTTAAAACAAAAGCAAGAAATTCAGATGAATTATGAAGACCTGGAATAAGTGTGCGTTACTAATTTCAAAGTCATCTCTTGCATCTCTCTCACACACAGAAAATGGTTTAAAGGCTGCTAAACAGCTACTGCCTAATGGTTTCTTTTTCTGTTTTTTAACTAAGTTCTTCGTATACCAAGTCTCACTCGCACTCCATATATAGAAAGCACAAAATATCATAGTACAATTCTCTCCAACCATGTCAAGTTCTGCACGGCACGGGAATTTGCAACCATCGTTGCATTTCTTGTTCAAACCACCAATTCGTAGTACCGATACTCCGCACCATCCCAAGAACAAAACGGCCAAAGAAATAGCAACCGCGGTTGCTTTTTCTTCACCTTAACCAACCGTTGACCGCAATTGAGGTTTACCAGTTGGCCCAGATGCAACCTCAACTGTGGTCACATCTACTGAGCCTGAGTCAAGAAAGTTGGCTGACATGGATATAATAAGCTGTATCTGAACTTAAGTCGTTTCGAACCCTAAGAGCAGCCACCCTAGTTTTCAAACAATCAATGTTTTTTCACAAAAGTTGTCATGCGCCAAATTCGGGCTCCAACCAGAATCCAAGACGTGGAATGGCCTTGCACTTAGGGTAAACTCAAGAACGTAGGGCGTCTCATGATCAAAACAAACTACGTTCCCAATAATAGGGAGCAAAATAACAATTTTGATACAGTTTTCATATTTAAAAGAAGCACGAATGACTATTTTGATATAATTTTTATATTTATAAGAATTAATTTGTGTAAAGTGATATTTGAAAGATTTGATTGAGATAATTGCATGTTTTTAAAATTAATTTAAAAATTATCGTTCTTATAATTTTAATAATTAATATTTATTTTTGAGGATATATTTTTCCTTTTTTAGTTTACAAAATTTTTTCCCTCTTTTCCCTTTCTTGTAAATTTATCTAACTCAAAATTTTTTATTACTTATATATATATATATATATATATATATATTCTCTTTTATTTTGACTTATATGAATTTTTTCATTCTTTACTTTCTTATAATTTCTCTAATTCATAATATTTTCTGATGATTTTTTCTCTTATTTCTTTTAGCTTATAAATTTTTTTTCTTCCTTCCTTTTCTTGTAATTCATCTAATTAATATTTTTTTTCCTTTTCTTTTGACTTATATAAATTTTTTTCTAATTCCCATTTCTTGTAATTTTTATACTTCATATCATGAATGATATTTTTTTCTCGTTTCTTTTAGTTCATAAAAAAAATTTCTCTTCCTCATTTATTATAATTCATCTAACTCATATTTTTTTCGATGATATATATATTTTTATATTTATTTTAACTCATATAAATTTTTTACCACCTCATAAAACTTTGGAATGTGCCACGGACCGGGTAACGGAAGAGTAGGTGATGGAAAACAGCCGTTTGGGATAGAAAGGTCGTCCGTTAGTGAATGAAACGGAATATTATGCTGTGTAGTCTAGAAACCAAAAACGGCGTTCCTGCTGTTACGAAGACTGGGCGAGAAAATAACCGGAGAATATCCAAAAGCATAAAACTCAATGCCACTCAAGACTATTCTCCAACCTATAGTCCATATAAATATGGCCTTCATATTGAAATTCGATTTCCTTGACACATCATACGTATCCACACCTACGTCCCAAAGTGTTTTCAACCATTCAATCGGTGGCTAAAGAAAATGAATCTCTTCTTTTTCTAAGATCTCTTGATCTAGTATTATTTTTGTTAGTGTTGAGGTATGTGTTGTTATTTTTATGACTCAGAACTGGATGCTGCATATATATTGGTTAGGTGTTTACTGTCTTGACACAATTTGATGCGTCTTGAATTTGCTTAAGGAATGGAATCTGTTTTCAGATTTTGATAAATTATTTTCTCTAAATTTTGCGAATATTTGTGAGTAAGACGATTAGTAATCTTTGAGAAAAATTAGAAAAAGAAGCAGTGGTATGGTGAAATTGTGCAACCATATGGAGTGTTTTAGTAGTTTCCTAAGAGAAAACAAGCTGTAGATTTGTGTGAATTATAAAGATGGTGAATTTGAAGAAGAAAATAGAGAGAGGAAGAAAAAGTTCTCAAGCGAATTTATTTTCTGAGTTTCTGTGCAGTTTGTGTGAAACGTTTTCATTAGAATATTCTGAGTTTGGGCTGTCACAACTCTTGTTAGTATGTATGAGGGATTGATTCATTGCAACAACGATTCAAGTTTTTTTTGTGTCTGTTGATATGTTACTATACTGCTAGACATGAATCAAACTATTTGTTGAATCTGTTGACTTTTAGTGTTGAGACGTTTTGTCGAACAGAGGCCTGTGGAGTTGGATCAATAATGGTTAATGTTTCTTTAGTTATGCTAGACTGAATATAAGAAAGGTCTTCTGTAAATTTGACAAAAAGAATAATGTGTTGTGTTCGGTTGAAGTCCACTTGGGATCACTTGATACTTAAGATAAATTTATTCCTTGTACTTTGATTAAAGTTTTAGTGGATTTCTTTACTAATCTACGACCCGCAAAAATAGGCTTGTTAGCCAAGCTGCGTTATCAATTTATTGTATTTATTAAACTCTTTATATTATTACTTGTCAAACTCACATAATCTTAATAGGAAGTTTAACAAAATCATAGGAGATTGATAAACTAAACCTAACAAGTGGTATCAGAGTGGTTCACTGTATTGAAATTGCTATTAATTTAGTAGGTGAGATCTTGACAGTTAGTTTGGCAATTAGGTCTGGACCAGTCGATAAAGAAAATTCCGTCACACGACCCCCATTGTTAAAAAGTACAAATTTTGCATATTGGAAGATTAGGATGAGAATATTTATTCAAAATTAGAATATTGATACATGGAAGGTTGTTGAAGTTGAATGAAAACCACCAACAAAGGCAGATCTAGTGCTAGAATACCTAAGGAGAAACGAATCTGAGAATGGACAAGAAAGGAGTGTCAACTTGCCAATGCTAATGCTAAAGTGCTAAGTACCATTTTCTCAGCGGTTGGACAAGAAGAATACAAGTTAATCTTCACCTATGAGGCTGCTAAGAAAGTTTGGAACAAATTGCAAACAATATTTTGAAGGAACTAGTACGGTTCGGAGATAAAAAAGGCAACTATGTTGACAACTCAACTGGAGGAGTTGAAGATGGGTGAACATGAAACTATAGCCATGTTTGGAAACAAACTGAGAGAAATTGTAAATCAGGCATATCATCTTGGCGAAGTCTATTCAGAAGAAAGACTAGTTTGAAAGATGTTAAGATCCTTACGATTACGGTTTCAACCTAAAGTTACAGCTATTGAAGAATGTCAAGATGTGTCAGCAATGCAGCAGGATGAATTAATAGGCTCTCTTTAGACCTATGAGATGAATCTGTAATCTTAGGCGAAATCCAAAGATAAAGATGTTGCACTTAAAGCCCAAGAGGAATTAGAAGAAATATCTTATGAGGATATAGGATTGTTGACAAGAAAGTTCAACAGAATGTTGAAAAAGTGTAACAAAATGAATAAACCTTTCAGCAGAATTTTCAACAAGAAATCTGAAGTTTCAAAGAAGATATACATTGAACAAAAACCAATGGAGAATAAGAACTCTCCAAAAGGACCAAAGTGTCATGAATGTGACATATTCGTGTTAATTGTGGAAATCTGAAAAATAAGCAGGAGAATAGATCTTACAACACCACCTTAAGTGACAATGAAAATGATGCTCAATATTATCTAGAGGAATTGAGTACTGATGAAGGAGATGACATTGGCCAGTTTAGGATCATTGCATTTAATGCAATAGTTAAAGAAGAAGACAATGACATTGAAAAGAATGTGTCTGATAGTGATTATGAAGAAATGATGCTTGAAGCACTCTTAGAAGGATGTTGATGTAGTCAAAATGGTGAGAGGGTGTAAAACAAATCAAACAATTGAAGAAACAAATTGAAGAACTTAGTCAGTCCCTGAGTGATCAACATCAGAAGCTAAGTGCATAAGAAAGTGAACTAGATCAAAAGGTAAAAGAATTGAGACTCAAGGATCAGGAGTTAAATACAGCTAATCAACTATTAATAAATGCTGAATCTACTATCAAAAGGCTAAATACGGGAAAAGCAAAACTAGATGAAGTACTTTCTTTTAGAAAATTGCCATATGACAAGACATGATTGGGATACAATGAGTCCAACAAGAATGATGTTGCATATCATGTAAAAATGACTGATGTCGAAAACAAGGGGCAATTAAGAAAGTTTCACTACAAAAAAAAGTTTGGATCATCTCAAATATTGGCGTTGTTTATATTAAATGACGGCTCGAAAATCGTTGTTTATACTATTTACGACGGGTTATACGATGGTTCCACATTTTCGCCGTAAAAAATAAGGTTATTGGTGATGCTATTTACGGCGGTCCTATTTGTTAAAACATATACGACAGCCAAAGGAGTGTCGTATATAATAAAACCATAGCAATAAAAATATTTTTAAAAAATTAACAAATATGACAGTCCTAGAACTGCCATATATAATAAAACCAGAATAATAAAAAAATAAATAGTTTTTTTCTAGACCACTAGAGCTCTCCTTTAAGCCATGGTCCATGTGAACTCACAGCACCTAATCGCAACATCCAATTAATTTGTGCCGCAATGAGGAGTCAAACAAACAGCCTCGCGTATGAAGGCTCTGTGCCTTAGCCACTGGGCCAAGTTTCTCAATTGGTATAATTCTTTTTTTTTTATTATTTAAACTATACCCAATATTTTTTATAAAATTTTAAAACATTTTTTTTGGATCAAAATGTAAAATGATTAATATTGATCAAAAGATATTTACATGGTTGCTCACTAGTCCATAGTCAAAGAGACTAATTGCTAGCGTATATGACTACAATTCTCAAAATTAGTCAAAACATTAGGGTACAAAGTAAAAATAATAGTGTACACATGTGTTTTTACCCTCTTGACAACATCCAACGGTTGGCACTCTTCCCCCTCAAAAACAACCTTGTTACGAACCTTCCAGATGAAGTAGAAAGTGGCTGCCATAGCAGTAGCCTTTGCCTTTGCTAACCACGAGGACCCACGGTTGGCACACTTGTTCCACTTAAGGCACACGCTAGCCGTATTCATTGCTTGGGGTAATCCTTGCCACCTTCTAATTTCCCTCCAAATCGTAGTAGAAATTGTGCACCTGAAAAATAAGTGGTTAATCATTTCCAGTTGTGACTTACACAGTGGACATGACATATCTTCAAGGCGGAACACAAGTACATCTTTGGTCTTCAATCTTCCCCTAGCACACAACCAAAGAATGAATGAGTGTTTTGGGGTTAGACCCTGTTTCCAAATAGTATTAGCCCAATATACCCTGAATGTAGTTGGCCTCAGATATTCATAAGCTTGAAAAGTGAACGAAGTAGTACCCATAGCCCAGGTGTGAAGAAGGGTAGCCGCACTATGACTATCCTGTTCCCTGTCCATAATTACATCTCTAATTGAGAGGATACTACGAAGCAAAGGGGAATGACTTCGATGGTGGTCAACCTCCCAAACTAATCTACCCTTCATGTAGTAGTGGTCCAACCACTTGACCCACAAGGACTGTTTCTCTACTTGTACGTCCCAAATGATTCTAGACAATAGAGCCCCGTTCCAAGCTTATAAATTTTGCAAACCAAGTCCGCCTTCAGTCTTGGGCAGTCAAATATCTTTCCAGGCAACTAATGTATTTTTTGAGTTCCACAGAAAATCCCTAGCCATCCTATCTAGCTGGCAAATCACAGCTGACGGAGTAGGAAGAATGGACAACCAGAAACACTCAACGCCTTGAAGAATAGACTAGATCAATTGGAGTCGTCCTGCATAGGAAAGAGCCCGCGCAAACGATCTCCCAATGTAAGAGCTAATCCTATCAAGCAATGGTTTGTAGAAGGTTAGTCTAATTTTACCATTACTGATTGGTAAGCCAAGGTAGCAAAAAGGAAGTTTCCCAATAGGAATGCCCGTGACATCCAGGATACGCTCCTGTGTAGATCTCCGGATCCCAGCAAGATAAATATTTGACTTATACTTGTTAATTTCAAGCACCGAGCACCTCTTAAATACTTCCAGACAATCAAGTAGAGTACAGACAGAAGAACAATCTCTTTTAGCAAATAACATTAGGTCATCAGCAAAAGCAAGGTGAGTAATTCTTAGTACCTCACACTTAGGATGGTATCTGAATAGAGTCCCAAATGTGTGCATTTTAACAACTCGTGAAAAATATTCTAAGCAAATGACAAACAGCAAAGGAGAGATCGGATCCCCTTGTCGTAGACCTTTAGCACCTCTAAAGAAACCCTGCATAGTCCCATTTATAGTAATAGAGAAAGAAGTAGTGGTCACACACTGCTCAATTCAGTTCACGAAGATATGAGGGAACCCAATTTCTGTAAGTAATGCCAATAGGAAGTCCCAGTTAACTGAGTCATAAGCCTTCTTAAAGTCCACTTTGATCGTACACCTAGGAGAGACTATTGTCCTACTATACTCACGCATAAGCTCCTGAACCAAGAGGATATTATCAGTCATGAGTCTACCATGAATGAAAGTAGTTTGGGAGATGTCTACAAGGTGCGGAACAACCAACTTAAGTCTTTCTGCCAAAATTTTTGAGACAATCTTGTACACCACGTTGCAGCACGAAATTGGCCTAAAATCACCCACCCTCTAAACATGTTCAGATTTGGGGACCAAAGTAATAATAGAATGGTTAATTTGCTTTAATAGTCTTCCAGATGTGAAGAATTCCAAGACAGCATCACATAAATTTTGTCCAACAGTATCCCAAGCTTTCTTGAAAAATAAGGCAGAATAACCATCTGGACCCGGAGCTTTGCAGTCATCAATATCGCACAAGGCCAATTTAATATCCTGGGTAGTGACATCTTTAATCAAGACATCCATTAGATCATGAGGAACCATTGGTCCAGCACGAACATAGTCCACATTGATTTCCCGATAGCATACCTTAGTTCCCAGCAGGTTTCTGAAGTATTTCACAAATTCATCAGCAAGTGCCATAGGACTGTCAATCATAAAGCCATCTTCCTTGAGAATAGAAGCAATGAAGCTCTTTTTTTTTATTCCGTTTGACAATGTTGAAGAAATACCGAGTATTCTTGTCAGCTTGAACAACATACTTACCTTTTGCAAGTTGCTGGTAGAACTTCATTTCTGCCTCCGCAAGATACCATGCAGATCATTTACACTCCTTGAACTATGCAATAAGATTCTGATCCACGGGATTCTCAAGAAGTGACTGTTGGGCATTCAGAACAGCTAAGTTTGCTTGTTCAACATGACCAGACAGGTGAGAGAGTTCCAGTCTGTTTAATCTCCTAAAGTCCCGCTTTAGCTCTTTCAACTGACGGCAAAGAGTGAACTGGTGAAATCCTGTGAACGTACGATCCCATACTCCCTTGACAATATTGTGAAAAGAGTCATGGTCGGCCTAAAAATTAAGAAACCTGAATGGCCGAACAGATCCCCCGATGTTGTCGACAACTGACCAAATGACAGGGCTATGATCAGAAAGAAACCCAATAGGAAGAAATTCCACCGATGCCTGGACAGGGCATTGGAACCAAGCATCATTACCTATGACTCAATCAAGTTTTAACCACACCTTAGAATTAGTCCAAGTAAATCACGAGCCGACATAAGGAAGGTCCTCTAAACCAGTATCAGAACATAATGAGACAAAGTCCCTAATTTCATATGAAGTAGGTATGGTACCACTGAGTTTATCGTCCACATGTAAATACGTATTGAAATCACCCATAAGGATCCATGCCTCCGATAACGCGGAAGATAAGTGCTCAATCTCATTCCACAAAGTCCTTCTTGCCACAACAGAATTGTAAGCATAGATGAAAGAAAAGAAATAAGTAACATGAGAAATATTACATGTGATGCGAACCGTGATAGCCTGAGGTGAGCAATGGAATGAGTTCACATCCACCTTTGCCCCATTCCAGAGAATGACTATTCCACCCCCATCAGCTTCAACCATGTTATGTAAAACCGACCAATTATAGAACTTATGTTGAAGGATATTATCCAGCCCATCAATCATCAACTTAGTTTCCAGTAATCCGATGACATCCATACGATGTTTTGAGATGAATTCTCACACCTCGTGCTGCTTGAGGGTCCTGTTGAACCCTCAAATATTCCATGAAGCAACTCTCATGATGGCCTAATTAGTGCCTATTTGGCACCAATCAAGTCAACACTACTGTGAGCATATTTCTTCTAGACTGACCGAATAAATTGAGTAGCCTGTACGGTAGCATTACCTGCATTCACCGTAGTCGTTGGGATTTCTTCAAGACTACTATCCTTTCCAGTAGTAGAGACCGACTTATTCACTCCAAATTGAACATGCCTCCGTGAATTAGATCGCATTTGTGGACGTCCTATACGCCTTGTCCTGGACCTGCCTCTTGCATCTCTAAACTGGTTTCGTTGCCCAACTGATGTTGATGGATCACCTTTGGCTCTAACGTCCTCCATCATTACCTCTAGACTGCCTTCAGGCACAGGGAGAGTGCTGTGCATTTGTTCATCAACATTACATTGGACAGGCTCTTTTCCTTTGTCAAAACGAGCCTGTCTTTTTTGAGGGGGAGAAGCTGATCTCACCTCCTGCCCGATCTGTGCAGACAAGGGCCTTGGCCTATTCTTTATCCGCTTGTTTGTCTGGTCCCCACTAGTTTTCAACAGCTGTTCCCTCTTTTTCACTTTTTCCCCCATACAAGCCTCTGTGACATGGCCAAATTTGCTGCAAAAATTACAGTAAGATGGTTCAAACTCAAACCTCACAGTTTGCTATTTAATCTTGCTGGAAGGAAGTCTTATTGGTACCACTTTGACGAGGGTTTTAGATACATCAACTTCCACTAGAACACGGGCATAGGATAGACGATCAAATATCGCTGTGAGCATATCAGTCATAATTAGGATACCAACGACAGAGGCAATTTTACTAAGAGATTTCATGTTCCAACAACCGAGAGACAAAGCTAGGAAGGTGACCCAAATAGGCATTATACTTACCTCTTCCAATGAAAAATCAAATTCCGTAGGCATCTCTTTTAGCATGAGTGATCTCCCAAATACTTCATAAGGCCCACCACGGAGAACTTTCTATCTGTCAGCATCCGAGTTGAAATGGAAGATCAGCCATCCAGAGGCATGAGAGTGCACCTTAGACAGAACACCCCAATGCTTAGTGAGTTCCATGACTGCCTTCATTTCCGGGAATCTTCCTGCAAACATCCCTATAAGACAGGACCCCAGCTTGCCCACAGTATCCTCAAATTCTAGTGCATCAATATCAACAAAATTCCCCGAGCTGGGAATGTGACTTAACTTCATTCCATTAGACTGCTCCCTGTTCTCTTTCATAACATTAGCCCCATACCGTATTGTTTGGTTGGAATCCACAGGATTTATAGAGGGATGAGATTTTGTCTGTGAGGGGGAAGAGTTCCCCACACATGGAACATGAGGGACAGAAGATTCCGGGTAAGTAGAAGGGGGCATGCTCCCCGCTTGCAAGTAATTCATAATGTCCTCACGTGGGCCATTTTCTTCCGCAACGATCTGGGCAGTTGGAGAATGCATGCTCCCAATATCAGGCCCCACTAAGGAGGTCACTAAGTTAGGTTCTAGAGTTGGCAATTGAAGCAGCTAAATGATGAGAGTGGGTGATTGAGGAGGACTGGGGTCAGGGACCAAGGATGTCTCGTGTATGGTTAGAGTTGATGGGTTTGGATTGGCCTTGGTCACGGCTGGGACAGTGAGAGACCTATGTTCAACCTGGGGAGAAGATACGAATGTCTGGGGTGTGGAAGACGACAACACCCCAGAAGATGTCATTTTCCTCCGGCCTCTAGTTTGGACCATTAGGTCCAGGCCATCAGACAACGCAGCAGGCAGATACAGCAAGAATTTGGAGTAGGTAGCAGAAGAAACATCAGGCGTTCAGATGGAGTAGGTAGGAGACTTCTCTGGAAAAGAGGGGTAGTAGACTGACAGACAGTTGGAGTAGTTAGAGTCTGGGAGAGTGTAATTCTATTTAGAGTCTAGAGCAGAAGGAATATTTGTTGGATTGTATGCCCTCTTAGACTAGGTTTCTGATGTAAAATCGAATATTTTAATAAAAGAATTTATTGTCAGAAATTGTTTGTGAATTATTATTAATTTTTTTTTTGCACGATTTTCGTTTGGAACAGACCCATTGTGTTTAAATATATGATCCATGTGAATGGTGGTCTTTCACAGTAAGTTATGGATCACGGGTTATTTAACACATAAACATTTGTTCTTAACCTATTGATGAGACTGGGAACCTCATCATGTTTAGGTTATTATGTTATGAATTCCAAATGGGGAATGGCTTACCTTTAGCCAGTGAGTAGTCCACTCACTTCATGACATAAGCGTATTTTTAATACGTAGAACATGACCTGTAGTAATGGTTTCTCAAAGTATTATATGGTAGAAACCTAGACTACTACCGCTACAGCGTGGACTAGTACTCTACGACTTGGGTATGAGTTGGTGGTCTGGCGAAGCTGGTAGCGTATATTTGAATTTCCTAGAGTTGAGATTCTATCGTAGGGCCAATATACTTGCATGTTGGGTATGTGTGACTAGTTAGTTAAGACAGACTTATACAAGATAGTTTCTGCACTATATCACCCCTTGTGGTTGTCCTAACGGTCTAAAATGTCTAGGGCCCTGGGAAACATAACTTGGATGTTTGCTTTAGGGTAGCTCCCTTGGAAAGCGGAAACACTCCAGGAAGTTAATCAAAACCTTACGATCGGATCGTGGTGGAGAGTACCTCCTAGGTGAATTCAAGGACTACATGGTACATCATGGGATAATATCCCAGCTCTCTGCACCGGGAACACCCCAGCAGAACGGAGTAGCTGAGAGAAGGAATAGGACGTTGATGGAAATGGTCCGAAGCATGATGTCTCATGCTACTCTTCCAGTGTCCTTTTGGGGATATGCCTTGGAAACAGCGGCATATATTCTGAACTTGGTGCCTTCCAAGTCAGTACCTAGGACTCCCTATGAGATGTGGACTGGGCGTAAGCCAAGTCTGAATCATCTCAGGATTTGGGGTTGTCCAGCTTAAGTACTGATCAAGGGAAACAAGTTGGAACCAAGATCAAAATTATGCTATTTTGTTGGGTATCCAAAAGGGACAAAATGAGGTTACTTTTATCATCCTAAGGAGCAGAAGGTACTAGTCAGTACCAATGCTAGATACTTGGAAGATGATCAAAGTACTTCCACTAAAGGTTCAACTAGGTTAGAACTTGAGGAGAAGTTATCTACGGAATCAACTTCTTCTGACCCGATAGTGGAACAAGAAGAGGCACAGCCTCAAGAGCCTGTGCAAATGGAGCCTCGTCGTAGTGGGAGAGTGTCTAGGGTTCCGGATAGATGGACTGGAGAAGCCTTTGAGCTGGTCTCCGACCATCAGGAACAAGACCCCGCTAGATACGAGGAGGCTGTTGCTGATGCCAATGCAAATCTGTGGCATGAAGCAATGAAAGCCGAGATTGAGTCTATGTACCTCAATCAGGTTTGGGATCTTGTAGCTTCACCTAAAGGGATAAAACCCATTGGGTGCAAGTGGGTATACAAGAGGAAGAGAGGAGCGGATGGGAAGGTGGAAACCTTCAAAGCTAGGCTTGTGGCGAAAGGGTATACTCAGAAAGAAGGTATCGACTATGAGGAAACCTTTTCCCCGGTAGCCATGCTTAAATCCATCCGCATCCTCCTTGCCATCGCCTGTCACAATGACTACGAGATATGGCAAATGGATGTCAAGATGGCATTCTTGAATGGCCATCTTAGCGAAAACATCTATATGTCCCAACCGGAAGGCTTCATTGCTGAAGGCCAGGAACACATAGTTTGCAAGCTTAAGAAGTCCATTTATGGACTTAAGCAAGCATCGAGAGTATGGAAAATTCATTTTGATGAGACCGTAAAGTCTTATGATTTTATTCAAAACGAAGATGAACCATGCGTGTACAGGAAACTTGAAGGCATTAATGTGGTTTTTCTTGTCCTCTATGTGGATGACATTCTACTCATTGGAAATGATGTAGGGACATTGTCATCTACAAAAGTTTGGCTGTGTAGTCAATTCAGTATGAAGGACTTGGGAGAATCCAGCTACATTCTCTGGATTAGGCTTCTTAGAAATAGGAAGCAGAGAATGTTAGGGTTATCCCAAGCGACATACATTGACAAGATGTTGGCCAAGTACAGCATGGACTCATGCAAGGGAGCTCTAATCCCTTGTAGACATGGGTTGTCATTTTCTTCGAAGGACTATCCTAAGTCTCAAGAAGAAAAGGACAGAATTAGTAGGATTCCCTACGCTTCGGCTGTGGAAAGTCTCATGCACGCCATGCTATGTACTAGGCCAGATATCTGTTTTGTCGTGGGCTTAATTAGCAGATATCAGTCAAACTCCGGGGAGGTTCATTGGCAAGCTGTAAAGCATATTCTCAAGTACCTCAAGGGAACGAGAGATTATATGCTGGTTTACAGGGCTGATGATTTTGTTCCTACAAGATACACAGACTCAAACTTCCAGGCAGATAAGGATGAGAGAAAATCCACTAGTGGATATGTCTTCACCTTGTCTGGAGGAGCAATTTCATGGAGGAGTATTAAGCAGTCTTGCATTGCTGACTCAACTATGGAAGCTGAGTATGTGGCAGCTTCGGAAGTGTCCAAGAAAGCAGTTTGGCTCCGGAAGTTCCTTTCAGAACTTGGAGTCGTACCACATATAGACAGGCCGATTGTGATGTATTGCGACAACACTGGAGCAGTATCGCAATCTAAGGAACCTCGGAACCACAAGAAGGGGAAACACATCGAGAGAAAATACCATCTGATCCGGGATTTCATCCAGAGACGGGAAGTCGTGGTGGAGCATATTACCTTAGAAAACAATCTAGTAGATCCATTCACCAAACCTTTGGCTGAGAGAGTCTTCAAGAGACACTTAGACGCCATAGGGGTGGGCACCTACGGACTTACCAAGTCTTAGAGTGCAAGTAGGAGATTGTTGGATTGTATGCCCTCTTAGACTAGGTTTCTGATGTAAAATCGAATATTTTAATAAAAGAATTTATTGTCAGAAATTGTTTGTGAATTTATTATTATTATTATTTTGTGCACGATTTTCATTTGGAACAGACCCATTGTGTTTAAATAAGTGATCCATGTGAATGGTGGTCTTTCACAGTAAGGTATGGATCACGGGTTATTTAACACATAAACATTTGTTCTTAACCTATTGATGAGACTGGGAACCTCATCATGTTTAAGTTATTATGTTATGAATTCCAAATGGGGAATGGCTTACCTTTAGCCAGTGAGTAGTCCACTCACTTCATGACATAAGCGTATTTCGAATACATAGAACAGGACCTGTAGTAGTGGTTTCTCAAAGTACTATATGGTAGAAACCTAGACTACTACCGCTACAGCGTGGATTAGTACTCTACGACTTGAGTATGAGTTGGTGGTCTGGCGAAGCTGGTAGCATATACTTTGATTTACTAGAGTTGAGGTTCTATCGTAGGGCCAATATACTTGCATGTTGGGTATGTGTGACTAGTTAGTTAAGACAGACTTATACAAGATAGTTTCTGCACTATATCGCCCCTTGTGGTTGTCCGAACGGTCTAAAATGTCCAGGGCCCTGGGAAACATGACTTGGATGTTTGCTTTAGGGTAGCTCCCTTGGAAAGCGGAAACACTCCAGGAAGTTGTGGATCATTGGACTAGAAGCCTAAGGATGGTAGATGTCATTTAGAGGGGTGTTAGTACACTTCTTCCTCTCTAAATGTACGGCGATGTGTAGAGGGGTATTTTAGTCATTTCACTTGTAGGTCGGAGACTTTGCGAATGCAGCATTATCCTTGGGGTCAATATTTCCTTATGGTGATATTAAGAAATATTTAAAATGCAAAATACAGCTATTTATATAGCAGGGGTATTTTGGTCATTTTAGCAGCCAAGGCGATGTGTCTTTTTGGTCCTCGGGATAGCCCGTAAGTCCTAACTACTTTTGGGTTGAGGAATTGGTCTCAGTTGAAGAGGATTTTATTTTATTTTATTCAGAAAGTCTAATTTATTATTGGAGTGGAATAAAATAAATAAATAAATAAAATAGGAGTTGAGAGAAATTCATTATCTAGTTTAATTGGTTAATTAATTATTCAGGGCCTAGGTCCGGTATGAATAATTAAGAAATTAACCTGGGCTTAAATTAGGAAAAATAATTAATGTTTAAATTATTTATTGGGTTATTTATATAGGCCCAAGAAATAAATAATTAAAGATTAGTTATTTTGGTTCATTTGGGCTTCTTAATTATTTATTGGGTTGTTTATATAAGCCCAGGAAATAAATAATTAATGTTTATTATTTTGGGCCTTTTGGGTCCAAGAAAAATAATAAATATTTTTCTGGCCCAATAGCTTGGACCTTAGGGTTTTTCCAGATACGGTTAAGAGGAGTTTAGGGTTAGGCCAAACAGTTGCTCAGGATAACATCCGGGTGTTTGAAATATGATATCCCGGGGATATGTTTATCAGATAATGAGAGACCTGTTTTTGGCTAACCAATAAACTAGTGAACCCTAATTTTCCAAGACAACACAGTGAGACTCACGTTGCTCTCTGGTTCTCACGTTTCTCTCTCTCTCTGCTGTCTCACGTTGCTCTTCTTCTTGTTTGTTCTCCTTGGAGCTTTGCTAACCAATAGCAAGAGAACCAAGGAGATTTGAGACATTCTTCTTCTCTGTTGTGTTCACCGACTAGAGGTTAGGCAGAGGAACATCCCGAGAGCTGGAAAGCTAGGCGTTCATGCAAACAAGGCGGAGTAGAAGGCTAGCGGGTGTTCAACCGGAAGCTTCTTCAAGTGGACAAAGCGAGGCGATTACAGCCGTTCAATCAGTTCCTATGCAACCTAGGAGGGTTAAGGAACGCAAAGGTATGATCTTCACGCTTCCGCATAGCCTTTATTGCTCGGTTTATTTTTCTCCGTGAAATTTTTTTTTAACGTACAGCATGCTCCCCTGTTTTTCGTTTTCCATCAATATTCCAGACCAAGACTGATTACAACAGCTGACTAACTGGATTTCGAAGGAAGAATATGGTTAAAACAGATCAAAAACATCTAATGCCGGTAGTAGAAGCATGGACAAAGGAAACAGGAGAAATATCGACTGAATATGATATCTAGCCTCTGGACAGAAAACAGATTCACACCCATACAACTAAATTAACTAAATACGGAAGCTAACAGAATGCTTGATAGAATAGACAGACCAAGGCCGACAGAAAAACCAGGAATATGCAAAAGACTATAAGGTTGGAGCGCCAGTTAGCATCAGGTAGAAGCAACATAGGCAGAAGCATATGAAGAAGCCCTAGCACAGCAGTACCCAGGGACAACCAAGGGCAACCAGACGTAGCAGCAGATTCCGAGCCATACCTTATAATAATAATAATAAGACTAAGAACCACACAGCAACTGCAGACGACCAGCAAGTATTCTGGTCAGTCCCCCTCTTGCAGATCAGTATCCATGAGCAGTCGAGATGGTTGAATGTAACACACAAAAAGAAAATCGAGAAGCAGAAAATAAATGACGAACAGTGCTACTAACCGAGTGAAGTGCGGGGAGGAGGACCAGCTAACCCGGTGAGTAGCGATGTGAATCCATGGCAGTGGATTAGAGTGTTTGTGGTAGTGAGCAGCGACGAAGGTACTTTGGCAATGTTATAAAAAAATATAACAAATATATTAAATTTTCTATATATATATATTTCTAATACATATACATATATATATATATATATATATTATATGCATATATGTGTGTGTGTGTGTGTTTGTATTTGTGTATGAGTGTGTGTGTGTGTGTATAATATATAATATATATATATATATATATATATATTATACATATATATAATATATATGTATGTTATATATATATGTGTGTATATGAGTGTGTGTGTGTGTGTGTATATATATATATATATTATATAATAT
This sequence comes from Voacanga thouarsii, assembly GCA_026120185.1. Lineage (NCBI taxonomy): Eukaryota > Viridiplantae > Streptophyta > Magnoliopsida > Gentianales > Apocynaceae > Voacanga > Voacanga thouarsii. The sequence goes on from JANUWF010001150.1 coordinate 1,066,256, forward strand.
ATATATATATATGTATGTATGTTATATATATATATATATATATATATACATATATATACACAACATATGCATATATACATTTATACACTAATATAAATATATTTACATATATATATATATATATGTAAATATATGTATAAGAAAGGGAAGTTTTTTCTTTCTTTCAATCCGAACAAAGAAAGCACTCAAAAATGAAAGTTAGATAAAAAAGTGTCATCAGTAAAAACTAGCACTAGATTTCTTCCCCCCCCCCCCCTCCCCCCTTTCTACTTTTCCTCTCTCCTTTTGTTTGTGCTTTCCCCCGGGCTTTTCATTCTATTTTATAGAGAACCGAGGATATTTTAATAATAATAATAAATGTAGAAAGGTGAGGTACTTTCCTCGACATACGAAAAAAATCCAAGATGACGGCTTTCAAAAGATGAGTCAGGGACAGGGAGAGGGAGGCTCTCAAAACCAAATAAGACTTATATATATATATATGTATATATATATATATATATATATATATATATATGAATGCTTGTACTATTTATATATATATATATATATATATAAAGATAAACATATCAAATTAATGATCGAACCGATAGATTTGTTAAAATTACTATAAAAAAATATTATGACTAAATTTAAAGATAATCGGATATATTTTGCCACATAATCTAACACAAACTCTATAAAAATGCTCAAAACCTAACATATTTACAAAGATAGACATATTAAATTAACAATTTAACTATTAGATTTGTTAAAATTGCTAAAAAAAAGTATTATGACCAAATTTGAAAGTAATTGAATATATTTTACCACATAATCTAGCAAAATCACTATAAAAATGCCCTAACACATTTACAAAGATATGCATATTAAATTAATGATCTAACCATTAGATTTGTTAAATTTGCTATAATATATATATATATATATATATATATATATATATCATGACCAAATTTGAAGATAATCGGATGTATTTTGCAGCATAATCGAGCAAAATCTCTATAAAAATGCCCAAAACCTAACACATTTATAAAGATAGGTATATCAAATTAATGATCCAACCTTTAGAATTGTTAAAATTCCTAGAAAAAGTATTATGACCAAATTTAAAGGTAACCGGATATATTTTGCCACATAATCTAGCAAAATCTCTATAAAAATGTCCAAACCCTAATACATTAAAAAAGATAGGTGTATCAAATTAATGATCCAACCATTAGATTTGTTAAAATTACTAAAAAAAAGGTATTATGACCAAATTTAAAGGTAATCAGATATATTTTGTCACATAATCTAGCAAATCTCTATAAAAATGCCAAAAACCTAACACATTTGCAAAGATATGCATAATAAATTAACGATCTAACTAATAAATTTGTTAAAATTGCTAAAAAAATATTATGACAAAATTTGAAGGTAATTGGATATATTTTGCAATATAATCTATTAAAATCTCTATATAAATGCCCAAAACCTAACACATTTACAAAGATATGCATAATAAATTAACGATCCAACCATTAGATTTGTTAAAATTGCTATAAAAAAAGTACTATGCCAAAATTTGAAGGTAATTGGATATATTTTGCCACATAATCTAGCAAAATCTCTATAAAAATGCCTAAAACCTAACACAATTTACAAACATATACATATTAAATTAACGATCCAACCATTAGTTTTGTTAAAATTGCTAAAGAAAAGTATTATGACCAAATTTGAAGGTAATCAGATATATTTTGCCACATAATCTAGCAAAATCTGTATAAAAATGCATAAAACCTAACGCATTTATAAAGATAGGCATATCAAATTAATAATCCAACCTTTAGATTTGTTAAAATTACTAAAAAAAGTATTGTGACCATATTTGAAGATAACGGGGTTTGACTTTTGATAGAATTTGAATGTAAAAGAACCGTCATAAATAATGTATTTTTACGACAGCAAAAAAACCGTCGTAAATAATAACAAAACCATCGTATATACCTTTGCAATTATAGCAGCCTCCAGACCATCGTATATATTAACCTTTTGCGATAGACACTCATAAAACCATCATAAAAGAATTGCCGCAAATATGATATTGTTTGAGACGGCCGTAAAATCGTTATAAATAAATGTAAGACTATCGTATATAACCATATATTTACGACGGCCTCAAAACCATAGTGTATAATTACCTTTTTTGATTGGTTGTCGCGTTTACTGTATTATATACGATGGTCTATCGTAAATATTAGATTAAATGCGACGGTCCGAAAACCATTATTTTTAATAGTTATATACGATGGTCTGTCGTATATAACCACCATTTGCGATGGCTATTAGACCGCTATAAATGCTAGTATCGTATATGGAACTTTTTTTTGTAGTGTTTAAAGAAAAACCTAAGAAACCTCAGGTTTATTATGTCTATTGTTTTCTTGTAGGTCATAGGTAGAATCATTGCTCGAGAAGGTTCAAAGATCTCCAACATGGTAGAAATGTTGTCAAATCAGAGTTTGACAAAAGAAGGAAATCACCCAAATTAAAGCACATTTGTGTCAGAAAATTAGAATTTAGAGCATATGTGGCTCACTTGTCTCTAAAAGCAACAATAGAGAACACATGGTACCTTGATAGCGGCTGCTCGAAGCACATAATAGGAAGAAAAGAATTTCTAACTGATTATGAAGATAAGAGCCATGATCCAGTCACTTTTGATGATGGTTTAAAATAAGATTGTAGGCACAGGAATACTAAATGTTAAAAGTATGCCAAAACTCAGAATTTTGCATGTAGATGAACTGAAAAAAAAAAATTGATAAACATTGGCCAACTATGTGACAAAAACATGCTAGTTAATTTTGATAAGGCAAAATATCTTATTGCAGACAAAAGTGGCACTTGTGTACTCACTAGAGATAGAACTTCTAATAATTGTTGTCAAATATGCATGTCAAACTCTCATAAGTGCATGATATCTAAATCTGATGAATTTGAACTTTAGCATCAAAAGCTAGGACATGTTAACTGCAGTCAGATGGAACTTTTGAGTTCAACAGGAGTTGCTCTATGGTGCATGTCAAAGTGGTATACAAATCAAGACGTCACATGTTGGACTCCAACAAATTCCTACAACATTAGTCCTTGAACTCATCCACATGGATTTGTTTAGTCCTACTCAAATAGAAACTATTAGTGGTAAAAGTTAAGTCTTAGTATATTGATGATTTTTCAAAATTTACATGGGTATATTTTCTAAAAAAGAAATTAGATGCATTTGAGGGATTTTAGAGATTATTTGTTACCATGAAAACTTAGAAAGGTGTTAAGGTAAAGCAGATACGAAGTGATCACAAAAAGGAATTTGACAATAGTTTGTGTCAAGAATAGAATTCAAGAAATGGCAAGAGTCATGTTGAATGCCAAAGAATTGACACATAAATTATGGGTAAAAATAGTAAATACTGCAACACATATTAATCAATTAGACATACTTTAGGCCTCATAGCAAAAAGACAGCTATGAGATTTGGAATGGTCAAAAGCCTCAACTGAATTACTTTCATGTATTGAGGAGTAAGTGTTATATTCTAAATGACAAGGAATGGCTAGGAAAGTTTGACAAGAAAAGTGATAAAGGTATTTTTCTTAGATACTACTCTAACAATAGCAGAGCTTTTTGAGTATACAACAAGAGAACACAAGTTGTCATGGAATCAATGAATGTAGTGGCTGAGGATATTTCTCCAAGTAGTAAAAATAAAAAAAATTAAAAAAGAAAAACTTCTAGTAGATGATGATGAGGTTATGAAAAATACTGATAAGATAATCTCATCAGATGACCTTGATAGAGTACAATAGGATGATCTAATCAAGGAGAAAGGAGAGAATTCAATAGAAATCACCATCATCTAGAATAAAGAAGAATCATCCAATAGACTTGATTATTAGAAGTATGGATAAATCAAGAAAAACTCAAAAAAGACCAAGAATTGATTACAATGAGATGGTCAAATATGTTTGTTATACATCATTATTGGAGCCCAAAAATATCAAAAAAGCCTTGAAGATGAGCATTGGATTATTGCCATGCAAGATGAGCTATAACAGTTCAAGAGAAATGATGTTTGGGAACTTATACGAAGGCCTAAGGATGTTAATATTATCGAAACCAAGTGGGTGTTCCGAAATAAAATAGATGAGCTTGGAAACATAACAAGGAATAAAGTAAGGCTTGTTGCACATGGATATACACAAGTAGAAGGAGTGGACTTTGATGAGCCTTTTGCACTTGTAGCAAGGCTAGAATCAATCAAACTATTGCTAGCAGTTACCTATGCAAAGAACTTCACTCTTCAATAAATGGATCTGAAAGGTGCATTTTTGAACAGGATTTTGCAAAAATAAGCTTATGTTGAATAAACTAATGGTTTTGTAAATACAGAATTTCCAAATCATGTATATCGATTGAAGAAAACTCTTTATGGTTTAAAGCAAGCATCTAGACATAGTATAAGAGGCTCACAAATTATTTGCTCATAAAAGGTTATTAGCGAGGGGGAGTTGATAAGACGATGTTTGATAGAAAGCTTGGAAAGGATTTCATTATTGCACAGATCTATGTTGATGATATCGTGTTTAGCTCAACGTCAAGAAATATGTCAAAAGACTTTGTTAAACTTATGCAAATAGAGTTTGAGATAAGTATGGTTAGTGAACTAACCTTCTTCCTTAGTTTATAGACAAAGGATAGCATCTGTATATCTCAAATAAGTATGCTAATAACCTAGTTAAAAGATTCAACATGACCACAATAAAGTCTATCAGAACACCTATAGATATTGCACAAAAGATAACAAGAGATGACAAAGGTTAAGAGGTAGATCAACTCCTATATAGAAGCCTAATAGGTGGATTGCGATATCTTATAGAAAGTTGACCTGATCTCAGTTATAGTGTTGGTGTATATGCTATATATCAAGCAAGTCCTAGAGAATCACACTTGAAAGCTGTAAAAAGAATTCTGAAGTATGTATGTTGTACTTCTGAATACAATATTTACTTCAGCAAGGACTCAAGCTTGCATCTGTTCAGATATAGTGATGCTGATTAGGTAGAAAATTGTAATGATCATAAAAGTACATCAAGAGGTTGTTTTATTTGGGCAATAATCCTGTGTCGTGGTATAGCAAAAAACAAAATTGAATATAACTATCAACAGCATAAGCAGAATATATTATTGCAGGCAATTATTGTACTCAACTATTATTGATTAAACAAATGTTGGATGACTATGGTGTTAATCAACAAGAATTAATTTTCTACAGTGACAATGCAAGTGCTATTGACATTTTGAAGAATCTAGTTTAATATAGCAGGACAAAATATATTGATATCAGACACCATTTCATAAGAGATCTTGTTGAATAGCAGATTGTGAAAATTGAATGTGTGAACAATTAGAAGCAGTTTGCTAACATATTCACAAAACCACTTGATGTAACGCGTTTTGAGGAATTGCGAAAACCATTGGGAGTTTGCTCACTTTGACACTAAGGATTCTATGTCAAACTATGTATATATATATTTTATTTTAAAAAAAAATCTACAAAAATAAAAGAAAAAATTCTGTACTATTTTGGATACAGTTGGAGATATGTTGCAAGCATACCAAAGTCACGACATCGCCACAACTCTGCAAAAAAGACTTGCACCAATTAAATGCCACAGAAAATCACACCTCTTTCGAAACTCACTCTACAACAGTTAAGGTAGTGACAAGAATACCAAGGGTTGCAAGATTTAAGGAAAGTCAAATCTTTTCAAGCAAGAGTCACATTTGCTTCTTGTTCTATCTACAAAAAGGTCTCATTGCTCTAGTCACCACATTACTCTAATCTCCATCGTCAAGAACCATAAAAAAAATGGCAGAGAAACCACAAAGGAAGTTGCATCAAGTCTTAGCTGCTGAAGATTTCTCAGGCAAGCCGTCATTCTCTCATAACATCTCAACACTAAATATAGAGGCAACTACAGAGATTGGTAAAAATATATCTAATAAACCTTCACTTGATATTTCTATTAATTCTTACTGTGAGATTGTCTTATCGTTTGGGGATACTCTACAATTGATTGGGTACTGTGTTTATAAAGGGAAAATTGAACCAAAAGTGGGGTTTAAATTTTTATTCCAAAGACATTAGCAGTAAAGAAAGGAAAAGAGGGAAATGATAAGACTATAGAACCTTCTTCTTTTGTTGTGGACCCCTTTTTAGTTCCAATGTTTAAGACAATTAATACTGAAAGAGAAGTTCTTGATTCAGTGATGGCGTCAAGTGTTAACATTCTATATCACAAAAAGAGAGTCTTTAGTATAATCGAAGGCCTCCTTAGATCATATATATTCTGTTGATCTTATGTTAGTGCATGCGCTTAAATCATATATATCTTCTGATCAATTGCAAAGTATTTCAGAAAGATGAGAGAAATTGTTCTATGCTATTGGACAGTATGAGGATGATTACGGTGGCACAAGAACCTTTATCAAACTAACAAATAATATGGACCAATTGAGGCAAGAAATTATGGTTGATTCCCTTGATTGTGATCCTCACAGTACAAATAAAGCTATTGAGGAACAGTCTAAAGGCAAGAAAATCCTTGAAGTTGATTCATCTGATATAGAACCAAAAGATGAGGATGAAGTAGTGGAGATCAAGAAAACAGAAACAAAAAGGAAAACTAGGCAATCTAGCAAGAAACTAGAAGAAACTAAACCTATCAAGAAAGCTAAAACTCAACAGAATGATGCTGTTGTGCATCAATTTTGTGATGATGCAACTGAGGAGTAGTTTTGTGTTATCTCTATCAAAGGTGTGTTGGAAGAACGAAAGATTGATCTGTCAAAATTTCATCATCTTGGTTTTCGTGAGGCATTATTAGATGCAAGACTATTGGGCACTGTGGACTACATAGAAGAGTACAATGATATGCTTGTAAGGGAGTTCTATGCAAATTTAAAGATGTCTATTACAAACACCAGAGGACCATTTTATCATAGTGTTTTTGTGCGAGGAGTCCTAGTTACTTTTTTTTTTACTATATTGCTATCAGAGTTATATGACATTCCTTATTCAAAGGTTATAAAAAGGCTAGGTGATAAAGGTGATTTGGATGATGTTGGCAACATTCTAATGGGAGCACAATTGTCAGTTGGCCTACAATTGGATGCTTAAATCCCTTACAATTGACTAGATTTTACTTCTCACTCTATAAAATCTCTTGTTACAACTTGACGCTACTAATAATGTTTCCATTGTGTTGAAAGAATGAGTAGTTTTACTCTACAAGATAGGGGGAGAAATGTAGTTTAATCTTGGAGATCTCATCTTTCAACAAATTGTTTGATATGTTGATCATTCTTCTGCCAACATGGTGTTGCTTCCATATCCATGTTTATTAACAGAACACTTGTGTGCTTGTCCAAATCATGTTCAGTTATCCTCTCACATCATTGTTAAAGACTTAAAGTGTTTCCATTTGCCTCTGAAGAAGACAATAGTGTTAAAATCATCTGTATCTTCTCAGACCCCTCTAAGGAAATCTTCTCATCTTGGAGGATGAGTGTCTGTAAAGTCTGCAACACCATCTGCTCCTTCTAAGACTGTGCCTCCACCACTTGTAGTTCATTCTTCTGTTTTGGATCTTGTTAAACATCTTTAAGACTCTGTTGATTCTCTTACTTCTCATGTGACCATTTTATTTAAAGAGGTTCTATAGTGCAGGTGGATTAGATGGCTCTCTACAATGTTATCACTTAACTATTTGTTCAAAAAATGGGGAGATTGTTTTGAGTGATTTGACATGTTTTGAGTGAAATGATGAGATTTGAATTACTGTTGTTTGAAAAGTACTACTACAACTACATCATTATGGTTTGTAATAGTAATTTAGGCCGTTGCTTTCTTTGATTATTATTTTGGATGGTTAGCTATCATGTTATGTTATTACTACTTGCTTTCATGATTAGAAATTCGATGCTTTGTTGTGTTGGACTTTGGATGACAGATTGGAAGTTTTGCATTAAATAATGTCAAATGGGGAAATCGCTGAGGTCTGTGTTGTTATCTTTATGACTCAGAACTGGATACTGCATATTGGTTAGGTGCTTACTGTCTTCGCACAATTTGATGTGTCTTGAATTTACTTAAGGAACATAATCTGTTTTGAGATTTTGATAAATTATTTTCTCTGGATTTGCGAATATTTGCAAGCAAGACAATTAATGATCTTTGAGAAAAATTAGGAAAAGAAGTAGTGGTATGGTGAACCTGCGAAACCATATGGAGTGTTTTAGTAGTTTCCTAAGTGAAAGCAAATTGCAGATCTGTGTGAACTATAAAGGCGGTGAATTTGAAGAAGAAAATACAGAAAAGCTGTCACAACTCATGTTAGAATATATATGGGATTGATTAATTCATTGCGATAGTGATTCAAGTTCTTTTGTGTCTATTGATACTTTGCTATACTGCTAGATTTGAATAAAACTATTTGATGAATTTGTTGACTTTTAGTGTTGAGAGGTTTGTTGAACAGAGACCTGCGGAGTTGGATCAATAATGGTTAATATTTGTTCGGTTATGCTGGACTGAAAACAACAAAGGTCTTCTATAAGTTTGACAAAAAGAATACTTAGGATCACTTGATACTTAAGATAAGTATAACTCTTGTACTTTGATTAAAGTTTTAATAAATTTCTTTACTGGTTTAGAACCTGTCAATGTAGGCTTGTTAGCGAACTGTTTTACCAATTTGCTATATTTAGCAAACTTTTTATATTATTATCTGTTAAATTAAAAAAAAAATTATAGAAAGTTTAATAAAACTATAGAAGATTGACAAGTCAAATTTAATAATTAGAAATATGTACAAAATATTTGTAAACATCCCGGGTGGTAAATTTTACAGCAACACAATAATATGCTAGCAATTGGATGAATTCCTCGACATAACGGACAGGAAAAAACTATCCGCCACAATGTCAGTCTTACATTACGGGCTCCCCGTAATTTTTTTTTTTTTTTTTCACGATTTCTGTCTCAGGAGTGATACATTTCACTATATATTTTGTTGTGCTAGTCATGTCTCAAACATTAAGTGTTAAGAACTTCTGCCAGCTCCTAACTTAACAACTTATTTGTGCTCCTAGAACATTCTATGATAATCAAATGGTAATAAACTTAATTTTATGCAAGTACGAATATTCTCCTCTGCCTCCCTTATAATATGGGAAATTTTTTAAAAGAAGAAAATCCTAGAGATTTGAAAATCAATCACTCAATTTCTTAGAATCAAGACTCAATCATATAGTTATCCTTAGTGACACAATTGAAAGTTGACTTCATGAACCGATAATAATCTTTACACAACTTGTATAATTAACCAATTGACTAAATTGACTTAAGTCCATCAACCTATAATTATAAATAGCACATGGGAGAAAAGAAACCAACCAGAAAGGAACCAGACCAAGTCCAAGTCATTCTAATGGACCTTCTTCCACTGTTCCCTTCTGCTTGTGCATATATAGACGCATTTCATTATCATATTTATTGTTGTTTTCTTGAACACAAAAAGTCCCTACAATCTCAAAATAAAGGAAAAATAATGACATAAATTTGGAGAAATTTCTAAGATTTCATTCCAAATATGTTGTCAATCTTTCTCTAATGAGCCACAAAAATAGAAAATAAATAAATAAATAAATAAATAATAACATGGTTGATGGTCATTGATTAAAGACAAATCCACGAATTATTGTGTATTTAAAAAAAAAAAAAAAATCTATGCCTGATCCATCTCTGATTAGTGAGGCATCAATCGGCCATAGAGAAAGAATACGAATAAAAAATAAAAATCAGACATTGATCTGTTGCTAATCAGAGATGGATCAACAACTTTTTTTTTTTTTTTTTTGTATTTTTAAAAAATTCATTGCCTATCCATCTCTAATCGACAACAGTTCTATTTAAGACATAAATTAGTGGTTACTTACCTTTAATTGGTGCATTCGGTCAAAAACCTAGCCTTCAATATCTCGAAAACTAAGGACAAAACAAAAGGCTCACGGTTAGAAAGGCAAACTATATGAAACAACATATAAAGAATAAATTTTATAGTTTGAATTTTTTATAAAAATTTTTAGAAGTTAAAAGGTAAAATTTAGAAAAAAAATTTGTAAAAAAATTTTAATTTTTTCTAAAGGAATTATAGCATTGAAAAAAGAAAATTCTATATCCATCCTTGCAGAAAACAATGAACCTTTTTCTCTCCGTGTTTTTTTTCTTTTTCTTTTTCTTTTTTTTCCCTACTTTCACTGTTAAACTGAAGATGAATACATCCATATTTGTTTCTTATATAAAATAAATTACTTCTTTGGTCCCTCCAAAATTTTCTTATTATCTTATAATTAATCTTTAGGGTTAAGGCTTAAACCCAAGTTAATAATTAAGTACTAACCCTCAGCAAATAAGCCCTGAACCCATTTTTAGTCAAGTATTAACAAAAGTATGTATAGTTTAGCTTCTGCCATTGCAAATTTTCTTTTTTCCAAAATTTAGAGCAATATTATCTACCATCTTCTTTCTATATCTTATCCCCCAATATCAAGATTCTAACCCTGTCCCTAATAAAAGTAAAGCTATGCACATGTTTTCAAAATGGCTCAAGTTTTTAAAAAGATCGAGGTTCTTGGATGTTTTTCCCCGGAGATTTGAACAACACCTTTAGAAATAAAGCCTTTCGTTGAGTCCAGCCCTTGATGAGTTGCGTCTGCTTTACAAGGAGGAAAAGTCATAGCTTTGAATAATTTCCAGCGCTGGAGAAGCAATTCTTCTACCTGCTCGGAAACTAATTTATAACAAAAACGAGTGAAAAGTTAAATCGGAAAGCTTTGTTTGAACTAAGGACATTCATTTGTTTTAGCAGAGAGAGAGATAAATAAATAAATAAATAATATATATATATATATATATATATATATATATATATATATATATATACATAAAGGAAAGCATTTTGTTTGAATGGAACTAAGGATATCTTCCAGCCTTTCAAGAATAGAAAGACATGTTTGTGTATTTGCGGTTAATGGCTAGGATTAGATTTTATTAAATCTTCCTTACCTCTTCCTATTTTTTCTCCGGTTAACTCTACACTAGCTAGGTTAACTTCTGTTCAGTTTTAGAAAAAGGAAATAAAAAACAAAACCAACTTCTATTCAATTTTTAAAAAAGGAAATAAAAAACGAATCCAAATTACCTAATAAAAACAAAATCTGCCCAAGCAACTTACAGTAAAAGAAGGATTCTTTGCAATTCAATTCAAACCTCACAGGAATTCTACTTTTAATTATTATAGACATCTACATGACTCAAATTACGCTGAAGTTGAAAAAAGATTCTTGCACGAGAGTTTGCATCCTCTATTTCTTTTTAGCTTCATCAGTCCAATCCCCATAGTTGATCAAAGCAATGGGTCAGGTTTCAAGGCAAAAACATCGATGCTAGATGGAGATATTTTCTTTCTGTTACAAAAGACAGCATTAATCGAAGAAAAGTAAGAAAATTTTTTAAAATATACCGGATTTACATGGTTTAGTCAATGTGACCTACATTCCCAGGCAAGGAGAGAGATTTTTTATTTCTTTTTAAAGAATTGTTACAGAGAGAGTTAATCCTGCAAATTATGTATTTATAAGAAAATATCGGCTCAATCCCACCACCACCACAGACCTTAAAAATTCCCATTTCAAGTAGTGCTCCCAAAAATTTGAGTTGAGTCATCAATTCGGGTCACCCCCACAATAATTCATGACAATTAATAATTTTCCACATTGATTTGAATTTTTCGAATTATCAGAAATATAAGAATACCTCCCTGCCATCCATGCCCCGAAGGGCCTCATGCTATGCGAGCATTCACCAAGTCCAAGCTGTACTTGAACTTATCTGCAGGCAATGGTTTTTTTGTCAACATATCCACTGGATTATCAGGCGTGGCTATCTTCTCTATAGAAAACAACATCTTTTATAACATCTCGAATGAAGTTCAACCTGACATCAATGTGCTTTGATCTTTCATGATAAACTGGATTTTTGGTCAAGTTCAATGCACTCTGATTATCATAAGAAATGATAGGTTTGTGAACAACCAAACTCAAACTATCAATAAGACCATGCAATCGTATACCTTCCTTAACCACTTCTGTCACTGACATATACTTTGCTTTAGTTGTAGACAAAGTAATGGTAGATTGAAGTATTGCTTTCCAACTACTAGCACATTCCACTATAAGAAAATTGGTTTTTAGTAACAAAATATTTTTGTCACTAACAGTGACAATTTCCTTGCTAAAAGGTTGTTGAAGACCTTTAGCAAGGAAAAAAATTTCCTCACCCTTTGGTAGTTGAAGCCCTGTTGCCAAAAAAGGCCCTTTAGCAAGGAAATTTGTTTCCTCGAATTATTTTGGTGCTAAAGCTAATCAATTTTGTTGCCAAAAACCTTCATTTTGTCGCTAATGATGATTTTTTGTGACAAAAAGGTTTCATGGCAAATTTTTCGTCGCGAAAAAAAATAATTTAACAAATTAAATTCATGGTAGAAAATAATATTACCTTTTGCGACAAAAGAATTCCTCGCTAATACAAAACATATGGTCGCTAAAAAGGGTCAATGGCGAGAAAAATTTCCTTGTCAAAACTTCCTAAAAATAATAAATTTTTGAAATGGTCCACGTGAACTCACCACACTTGATCACAACTCCTTTATGACACAATCCATGTGAACCAACCACACCTGATCGCAGCCTCAAATTAAATCATTAAATTTTCACTAGAGAGATTCGATTGCGCAACCTCGCAGCTTGAGGCCTTGTGCCTCAACTGCACGGCCAAGGTATCAGATTGGTCGATTCCTTTTTTCAATTTAAATTATTCCAAATATTTGTTTTTCTAATTTTCAAAACAGTAATATTATAAAAATATAATAATTATATTAAATTATTTATGAAACAACAGTATTCATTGTAAAAAATTATTTTGTACATTTATAAAGTTTTAAAAATTTATATAATGTTAATCATATCATTATTTTTGTTAAATGATTATATACATGTAGATTGATTAGAAAAAAAAACTGTATACATATATATTTCTAATACACAACACACCCCTATATATATATATATATATATATATATATATATATATATATGACACACAAATATAAATATATTTCCACACCACATATATACATATAGACATACAAATATATACACATATATAACATATTAATATATATATATATATATATTAATATGCTATATTAAATAATATAAATGTATATATATATATATTAATACATAATATAAAAAATTATATATAATATATTAATAATATTATATATATTAATACATATATATAAATATATATATATATATATATATACACACACACACACACATTCATATACACAAATATATATTAATATATATTAATAAACATTTATACATACATCTATATATATATACACATTAATATACTATATATATTATTTAATATAGCATATTAATATATATACACACATATATATTAATGTACTTTTTAATATATTAATAAATATATATATATACATATATATATTTAAAATTGTCTAAGACAAGTGTTTTGACAAAATTTGAAGGCAATCGGATATATTTTGGCATATAATCTAGTATAATATCTAAAAAAAATATCCAAAACCTAACGTATTTACAAAGATAGGTGTATCAAATTAATGATTCAACCGTTAGATTTCTTAAAATTATTACAAAATGTGTTATGCAAAATTTGAAGATAATCAGATATATTTTAGTATATAATTTAGCATAATATCAAAAAAAATGTTCAATAGCTAAAGCATTTACAAAGATACACATACTAAATTAATGATCAACCGTTAGATTTGTTAAAAATATTAAGAAAAATGTTATGACATAAGTTGAAGGTAATCAGATATTTTTTGGTATATAATCTAGTATAATATCTAAAAAAAATATTCAAAACCTATCGTATTTACAAAGACAGGCACATCAAATTAATGATCCAACCGTTAGATTTGTTAAAATCTTTAAGAAAAGTGTTATGAAAAAATTTGAAGGTAATCAAATATATTTTGGCACATTATATAGTATAATATCTAGAAAAATATCCAAAACATAAAGCATTTACAAAGATAGGCATATCGAATTAATGATCCAACTGTTGGATTTGTTAAAATTATTAATAAAAGTGTTACGACAAAAATTAAAGGTAATCAGATATATTTTGATATATAATCTAACATAATATCTAAAAAAAATATCCAAAACCTAACGCATTTACAAAGATAGGCATATCCAATTAATGATCCGACCCTTAAATTTATTAAAATTGTCTAAGAAAAGTGTTATGACAAAAGTTGAAGGTAATCGAATATACTTTGGTACATAATCTAGCATAATATCTAAAAAAAATCCAAAACCTAACGTATTTACAAAGATAGGTATATCAAATTGACGATCCAACCGTTATATTTGTTAAAATTACTAAAAAAAGTGTTATGAAAAATTTTGAAGGTAATTGGATATATTTTGGTACATAATCTACCATAATATCTAAAAAATCTCCAAAACCTAACGCATTTACAATGATAAGCATATCAAATTAACAATCCAACCGTTAGATTTGTTAAAATTACTAGGAAATGTGTAATGACAAAATTTGAAGGTAATTGGATATATTTTGATGCATAATCTCTATTAAAATACATAAAACCTAACACATTTAGAAAGATAGGCATATCAAATTAATGATCTAGCCGTTGGATTTGATATAATCACTAGAAAAAGTATTAGGACAAAATTTAAAGGTAATCGGATATATTTTGCTATTTAATCTAGTATAATCTCTATAATAATGCCCGAAACCTAACCCCTTTACAAAGGTATGCATATCAAATTAACAATCCACCCGCTAGATTTTTTAAAATTACTAAAAAACATTTTACAACCAAATGTGAAGGGAATTGGATATATTTTACCTCCTAATTTTGCATAATCATTATAAAAATACCTAAAACCTAACACATTTACAAGGATAGGCATATCAAATTAACAATTCAACCGTTAGATTTATTGAATTTGCTATATATATATATATATATATATATATATATTATGACCAAATTTAAATATAATCGGACATGTTTTGCTACATAATCTAGTTTAATTTCTACAAATCAACCAAAATATAATGCATTTATAAATATTTAAAAATATAGGGACTAATTTGTAAAATTTTTGGAATTATATTTTAAATATTCTAAAAATTAGTGGCCAATTTATAATTTTTTGGTTATGATTTTATAATTTTACAAAATTTAAGGGGCAATTTGTAAGATTTGGGGTCATATTTTATATATTTAAAAATTTAAGGACCAATTTATAACATATTTTAGGGTCATATTATAAATATTTTAAAATTTAGGGATCAATTTACAAAATTTTGAGGTCATTTTGTAATTATACAAAATTTAAAACCAATTTACAAAATTTTTGAAGCCATATTGTAAATATTTAAAAATTTAAAGACAGGAGGTATTAGTTGGGAAATATAAATTTTGTCACTAAAAGTATAGTTAATAGTGAAAAAAGTTAATATTTTTAGTTAGGAAATGAATATTCGTCGTTGATGATGCTTCATGAGTGAGGAAACTTAAATTTTCCTTACTAATACACTTCTTTCTAGCTAAAGCCATCACTTTTAGTTAGGAAATTAAAATTTTGTCTCTGAATGTCTTAATCAATAGCGACAAAAGACTTTTGTCGCTGAAAAAAATTTTCCTTGCCAATTGGTATTTTTAGTGACAAAACTTTAACTAAGAAAAAAAATTTGTCACCAATGTATCATTTTCTTGTAGTGTTCATAGAAAGTAAAGATATAACATGTCAAGGATCTTCTTTTAATAAGGTCTTCACCATAATCACAATCTGCATAGCCAACAAGTCCACTATAGTAGAATAATTAGCAAACTAGACATATATCAACCGTACCTCTTAAGCATCATATAATCCATTTTACAGCCTCCTAGTGAGTTCTACCTAGATTACTCATAAATCTGCTTACCAAACTCAT
This sequence comes from Voacanga thouarsii, assembly GCA_026120185.1. NCBI lineage: Eukaryota > Viridiplantae > Streptophyta > Magnoliopsida > Gentianales > Apocynaceae > Voacanga > Voacanga thouarsii. Next base: position 1,082,457 of record JANUWF010001150.1, read on the forward strand.
AGAATAAGCCAAATCTAGCCTAGTATATACAATAGCATATATTAAGCTTCCAATAGCACTAGAGTAAGGAACTTTACTCATGTAATCCTTCTCTTCATCTGTATCAAAGTGCACTAGCATCAAGTTTAAAGTGTGCAGCCAAAAGAGTACTAACCTGCTTAGAATGTTCCATCTGAAAAGACAACAGCAATTTTTCAATATATTTTTTTGAGATATATACAGTAATCCTGCCTCCTGTCTCTCCAAATTTCTATGCTCAAAATCTTCCTAGCTGCACCTAAATCCTTCATCTCAAACTCATTGCTTAACGAATTGTTCAACCTATCAATTTTAGCCTTGTTCTTTGTTGCAATCAACATATCATCCACATAGAGCAACAAATATATAAAAGAGCTATCTGATAACTTTTTAGAGTAAACACAATTATCAAAAGAATTTTGCATAGACTTATAAGAAATCATAAATGTATTAAACCATTTGTACCACTGCCTGAGAGACTATTTCAAACTATATAAGGATTTTTTTTTTTTTAGTAAACACACAGTTTTCCTTTTCAGAATAAAGAAACCCTTGTGGTTGTGACATATAAATCTATTCCTCTAAATTTCTATGTAAGAATGCAGTTTTCACATCAGGTTGTTCTAACTCAAGTTCCAATGTGCTCACCATGGCTAGAAGAACACGAACGGTCTTATGCTTCACAACTGGCAAGAATACTTCATGGTAGTCTATTCTCTCCTTTTGTAAAAAATCCTTCGCCACAAGCCTTGCCTTGAACCTAGTTAGTTCCGGTTTAGGAATACCTTCTTTCTTCTTAAAAACCCATTCGCATCCCACTGGTTTCACTTCCCTTGGCAATGGTACTAGATCCCATATTTTGTTCTTCTCAAGAGACTGCATTTCTTCATTCATAGCAATCAATCATTCTGCTGCCTCTTTACTCTACACTGCCTTTTTGTATGATCATAATTCATCAGAATCAACATTCTCTACTACTACTAAAACATATGTAATAGAATTAGTATTAATAATATCAACACAATCTGCATACCTTAGATGCTTTCTAATTTCTCTTTTTTCTCTCGTTGTTGCTATACTCTATAGTTCTGATTCCTGTACATTCTCGGGCTATTCTACAGGAGTTGTAGCCATCTTCTTTGGAGTTTTATTCTCAAACCCCACCTTCTGGTTAGCACCCTGATCTTCAATACTTATAAGATCACAAAGCTCCTCTCTTTGGCCAAGCATAGCAAACTCATCAAAAGTAACATATTTGCTGATAATAAATTTGGGAATTCTATTTTTTAGTACACCACAATCTATACCTTTTAACTCCAATAGCCTATCTTAGAAATATACATTATATTACTCTAGGCTCCAGTGTACCATCATTAACGTGAGTATATGCAGAACAAGCAAATATATGTAAGGTAGAATAATTATAAGGAGAACTAGACCATACCTCTTGAGGAGTCTAAAAATCAATTGAAATTGATGGAGATCTATTCTCTAGATGATATGTAGTATTAACTGCCTCAGCCTAGAACTGCTTTAAAAGTTTAGCATTTAATCTTATGCATTGAGCACACTGTAGAAGTGTTTGGTTCATACATCCTGCAACTCCAATCTGCAATGGTGTATGTCATACAGAGTAGTGCCTCATTATACCTTCTTTCTTTCAGAATTCATCAAATGCTGCATTACAAAATTACAACCTATTATTTGTTCTAAAGATCTTGACTTGTTTTTCAATATGTTTCTCAACTATAGTCTTCCACTCCTTGAGCCTCCCAAATACTTTATCTTTTGATTTTAGAAAATATACCCAATTTTTTTCTAAAGTAGTCATCAATGAAAGTAACAAAATACTTACATCCGCCATGAGACTCAATCGAAGAAGGACCGCACAAATCTGAATGAATATATTCAAGGATACCCGTAGAGGCGTGTTTACCAGAACTAAATTTAACACTATGCTACTTGCGCATATAAGTCTCACAAAATTTTAGTTTTTCTGTTTTTGCCCTATCTAACAATCACTATTTACTAAATATTTCAAGCCCTTTCTCACTTTTATAACCCAATTTGCAGTTCCATAATTTTGTACAATCATCATACTGATCTAACAAATGAGAGACTGCCACTGTTCCTATTGGTGTGTTTTTATTTACAATGTTGTGCTTTATGCATTATGTGCCTTTCTTGCACCAATATGGAATAAATCCAAAGCTCACTTAAGTTTTAATTTAAAATACCAATTTAATTACAAAACACACACAAATAAGCAAGCATACATCTCGTGTAATAAAATGTGGCATCGGCAAGTATCTAAAAATCCCTAGAAACTACGTCAATTACCACTAATACTACTTTTGTTTCATTGTTCAATTAACTAAAATATAGAAATAAAATAATAAACAATTATTAATTCTAACTAACTAACAAGGAACACGCACAACAATACATCAATCCAATCATAAGATAGGTTTAAGAAGATCACGGAGTAGAAAAAAAATAAGAAAATGAGATTATTCATGTAATTAAAGTGAGTTCCTCCAAAAATATAAGCATCAAACATCACTCAATCAATTGAATTAAATTCAAACATTGTCAAGTGAGTATCCCTAATTACAAAACTCACTCTTTCTCAAGTAATGAGTTCTCTATCCTTGAGCCTAACCCATAGGTATCTCTACCACACAAATTAAATCTAAAAATCATTAAAATCAAAAACTCAAAATTATAAAGCTAAAATGATGCAAAGCGTCTATCTCTAAATGACCTAACAACTCCTTCTATTACAAAATTCATTTTTTCCCAAGTCATTTCTCAAGTTCATTAAGGAAAAACATATCTATTGAATCAACCTAAATGGATACCCATCTCATAATCCCTTTTCTCAAAGTGAACCATAAGTGAAAAATCCAAATAATCAACTCAATCAAGCAAGCTCAAGTGATAGAATACTCAAATAAAACTCAATAAAATCAAGTGATAATTCAATACACAACAAAATTAGGTACAACCCTTTAATTACAAATAGATCTAAATAGAAATAATCATATTCCAATCCAAATTACAAAGTAGATAAGAAAAGAAACCCATATATAAGTGCTTTTTTCTTCTATTTTGAACTCTTCTTAGGATGCTCCTAATCCTCTTTAATCTTATGTTGATCTTCTCTTCTTCACCTCCTTGGAGTTTTCAAAGGGTTTTCTCTTATGTATTTCTTGTGGCCTCTCTTATATGTCTTAGAATAACTAGATAAGGGTTATTTATAGGTTATTCCCCAAAATCCCTAAAATGCTGTAGAATAGAGGGTTATCTGTGATATTACACGGTGCCATAGAAGGTGTTCTATCTGTCTCCGTGTATGCTTTGATGTACCTATATCAACCTTGAAATGATGTCGTCGCACTTGAATTCACGGTCGTGTTGATGGTGAAATGCACGGCGCCGTCGGCTCCCAAAAGTCTTTATATTTTTGAACCCTAATGGTGCATAGTGATGTGGAACGTGATGGGCACGACAGTGTGGACTCCTAGAATATTGGCTTCTGAATCTTAGATTTGGCACGACGGCATGTAATATGATCTCGACGACACTGTTACTTCAATTTAGCTCTTTATCAGCATTTTTCTTCTTGAATCCTTGTCTAATCTTAAACCTTTTCAACCTATATTAAACAAGGAGAAAATGAGGGATTAAGTTGCAAATTAGAATGAATTTTAAAGACTTTAAAATGCAAAGGATATGTAAAATACGCATGTAATGATCAATTATCACTTCCCTACACTTAAGTTTTTGCTTATCCTCAAGCAAATAAGAATTAAAAACCTCAAGCAAATAGTTTCTTTTAAAAAGATATTTTAACAATATAGGATTTTTGAAACAAATTTGGCAAATATGATAAAGGTATTATCTTTCTTTTGATCTACAAATTCAATCTAACACCTAATTGGCCAAGCTAATTTTGTGTAAATTATTATATTACGATAGAAATAACTAAAGCCATTGAATTTGTATTAAACAAGTTCATACTTATTCAACATGTTCCACCCTTTCTCCTAAGTTAAAAATACAAACCAAGTAATTCATATAAATAGGGAATAACGAGCTAACTTAAATTCTATAACTTCCAAAGCTACTACAATTATAGGTAGTAAACAGAGGATTGGTTAATATTCTCACTTTTGCAGGGTAATGGTAAATGCCTAGTAGAGATGAGTAAATAAAGATCTTTCAAGTTTTACATTACCCTCATTAAATTCTCATTATCTTTCTTTGGATAAGATAATGCACAAGCCTAATAGAGATATGTGAATAATGATTTTTTTTTTTTTTTTTTTTTTTTGCTTTACTTCACTCTATTCTCTCATTTTTTGTCCCAAGCCACATTTACGTAAACTCAAAGTTAGAACTAGCTTAAAAATCATAGAATATAAATAAGTCAAATTTCCTAAATTATATTTCATCACAAATTTCTCATCCAATTCCAAGAGAAAAAGTGTCACAAAGTTTACTAAAACATAAACAAGATCAATACAAATTCTCAAGATATAGAAAGTTCACACCTAATATAGAAGTTTACCTAAAAACAAACACATCCAAAGAAGGTTTAGACAAATTCTTATGCCAAATGGGACACAATAATAATGTCATCAAAGCCAAAATATTCCAAAAATTGAAAAAAATTTACCTAATTTTTGCTTTTGTTTTTCAACCCAAGAATCCACAGTTAAACTTGCAAAGAATACATTTTAACCTTTCCCCCACACTTAAGATGGATAATGTCCTTATTGGCCAACCAAATATGCACTATGAATGAATGCAATAGCACTGAGAAAGATAAAAGAGGAAAAGTAAAGTAATAATCCCCAAGTAGTTAGAAGCACAAATTGATCATCAAGAAGAGAAGATCACCCATTAAGAAATATCAACATTCATCCAAAAAGAAATGAAATACTAAATAAGTAAAATACAACAAAACTAAGTCTAAAATCAAATCACAAACTAAAGTACTAAAGCGTAAAAAAAAAAAAAAAATTCCTATGCTATGCTCGGATCAGGCTTCTGCCTCTATGGTAACTATAGGATACACTGGGTCCTACAAGATAATATTGCTGCAGGCGCTCCCAAATCTGGCATAGAAAGGCATTAGAACCATTTTTTCTATTGTTCAAAGTCTCTAGAGTGTTGTTAATGTCCCTCTGGGAGTCTCTTATCTGCTCTAGTTATCTCAAAGTCAGAAGATGGTTGATGCTACTATCCCACTAGCTTTATCAAACTAGTAATCATACCCAGCTGTTAAGTAATCATCTAGCTTTATTGTGCTACTGTGTCTTGGAAGGTGTGCATACCATTGGTAAATGTGGCAAAGTATGTGTGCATTTTATCTTAGAAGTCAAGAGTAGCAGTCGGACATCCAATGTTCGGTCGTTGAGCTCTAGATGACTCTGCAGATGAGGGCTACTGTTGTCGTAGGTGTTTCTGCTTTTGGCCAATTTTCTTCTTAAATTCACTAGGAGTAAGTCATCTCTTCTCATTCTCATTATAGCTGTAGCCACAACTCACCAATGTCTTATCATTCGCTATCTTACTAGCAATAGTAGTAGGAGAGAACTCTCCCTCCAATGGTAAATGGAAGTGCTGAAGAATCTTGATTATCACGAGAGAGAAGGCAAATGCCTTGGAAAGGTTGGTAGAAAAGATAACATATCACATGTAGGAGATGATCAAAGAGGCCAATAGGATAGATTGAGTATGCATCGACTTATTTAGTACATAAATATCCACTAACCTACCCTCATTGAATCCACCAACCCTAGGAGTAATATTAAAAGCTAACAAATCGAGAACCATTCTATGCTATGGGAGCAAATCTATCACATACAGTACCTCAGCCTGTCAAACTATCTGATACATCAAATGTAGCTTAGCTCTGGCATTATCAAACTTCCACTCTATATCTGACACTACCTTCTTGTTATAGGTGTCAATCTCAACCCAAGCTCTCTCATCTCTAATCCCCAAAATGTTAGCCAACATCTCTTTAGATAGGTGGATGGGGATCCCTCTCACAGTGATATCTATGTTCCTAAGAATATGATGTTTCTTGTCTTCAATATTTGTATAGAATTCCTTGACTAAATTGGGATAGTTTACACACTTCAGCACAAGGATAAACCCCCATCCAACTTTTCTAAACAAAGTAGAGATTTTTAATTGATGATCTAGCATATGGTCCAAAGTCTTTTCAACAATTATTCTCCTGGATTCTCTTTTGTGAAATGACTATTCATTCTTAATACTCACAAAGCTAGCAATATTGGTTGGTTGCTGGGCTGAGAAGGAAGGACCCTCATCTCTTTTTCTTTTAGTAGGTAGTTTGGTTGCTATGTGTTTCGGAGCTATAGGGAGAATAGGATAGAAAAAGGAAAGGAAAGAAAAGGATAGAAAAGAAAATGACAATCAAAGAAGTGTTAATATCAAAATACCCTGCTAAACTCTAAAATCCAAGTACCTCCAACAATCTCACTCCACTAATTAATCATAGAAATCACATATCCCAAGTACCAATCTCAATAGCACAATTCAGCAATCCTTTCACCAATCACAACATAACTTCTTTACATAAATTTCTCAACTTATTCAACATAACTGTTACAGCAGAAATCCAACAAATTCCAAGCAACTCAATAGAAATTACCAAATGCAATTATCAACAAAATCTAGTCCAAACTCCAACAATGTAAAAAAAAAAGGAAGCAAGCACAACTTTCAAATTAATTATTTAAATGCATATGGAAGAAGTCTCAAATTAGTTCAAAAGCACTAATCAATCAATCACTTTAACCAATAAAGCCAATCAATTCAAACACAACATAATTTAGCTAACTCAACAAAATCAACCCCACCTGCCATTCAATTCAAATTCAGCTCAAACTCCCATAATATGAACAAAATATCCAACAATCATAAAATGATTCAAATTCAAATTCAAGCAAGTTAAAAAAAAATACTTAATAACAACTAAAATTTCAAATACCAAGTAGTCACTCAATTTCAGAAGTCACCTAAATTTTGCTTGAAGATTGCTCAAAAAACTCAGTTAACGGCTGGTTGTAGGTTTCTCAAAATGCTCAAAGACTAAATGCATGTAGAGGTTTGTTCATCCCAAGTTGTCCAATCACGATGACTTACAAAAGCAAAAAAGAAATGTAGGTTTACATTCACAACTACTATGACTGATTAGAGCAAGGAAAATGAAATCAACGATTTTTCGACCGTCAAAGAGATTCAGAATTCACGGGAAAGATTGTTGTATGGATCAAATTAGGCAGTGGATAAGATGAATAATTGCACGGCAATGAGGTATTATGAAGGAAGGGTTTGTGTTGTCAAGGGTTTTGAAGAAATAGGGAAAAAGACAATAGTAGATCTATTTTATTTTTTTGCAATTCAACTTTGCATGGCACCATGGAACATGACCTGCATGTCTCAGTCGAGCTGCAATATGTTGAAATCCTGAAACCAAAACAATGTCATTAAAATTATAAGCAGATACATGGTGACATGTAAAGTGACCTTTACTGTGCCGTTCAAAAAATTTTAAGCACTACGTTTTTAACTGAAATGACAACATTTTTAGTTCGAATAGATGCACAGCGATATCACGTATGACTTGCATAGCACCGTAAAATCCCAAAACTTTTAATTTTTCTCAGTTTTAAAGGCCACGCCACTGTGAACTATGATAGCCACCATGCCGTGCACTCCCAAAAAAAGAAAAATATCATTTATTCATCATTCATTTAAATATATATAAAGCAAGTAAAAAAAAAAAGAAAGCCAATGTATATAATCATGAAACTCTATGAAAAAAGACATAATAGAGGAAATATTATAGAACATAACAAACTAAACAAGACAAATGTCTAATTAATACTCATCAACACTAAACCTCACTAAAAACACAACTAAATATTTATGCAAGTGCAAAGTGTAGTAGAGAAGAAGATCAAGATTTTCTACGTTTATCACGTGGATTGCCTTTAGTGTTTCCCAACATAGTTCACATAGGTCTCTTAACAAGCATCTTTACAAGTTTTCCAATTTAACTTTCAAGATTGTGGATAGATGCCTCCTAGTTTTTCATTGATGGCTCCATACTTTGGAAACGTATATCAGTAGAGGTAACTAATTTAGTAACAAGATCTTCCAAAGAGGGTTGTGGGACTTGAGGAAGTAGAGAGGGTGGTGCACGATATGGCATGGGTGCTTGTGGTCATGGGCCAAAATTTGCTTGTCCACCTTAAGGTTTTACTTGTTTTTGTCCTTGATTTTCTCAATAAAAATTTAGGTGGTTCCGCCAACTTGGGTTGTAGGTATTGTTAAATGGCACATTGTCTTGCCTTACATTACCCAAATAGTCTAATTGCTTAAGCTATTTATTTCCAACTTCTATTCCTTGACATTCATGGTTTGGATGCCTTCCTCCACAAAAATCACAACTCATCACTTACTTGTGAGCATTTACATTCATCTTTTCCACTTTTTTGGTAAGGGCCTCTAGTGTTGCCTCTAATGAAGCCATGGCATCTATGTTATGCAGCTCTTAGATCTTAGCTCTTGGCTCTTGGTCTTTAGCCCCACGAATTGTTGTTTAAAGTAATATATGTCATTAAGTTTAAGAGTTCCTCTAGAGTCATAGAAGAAGTTGTGCCTCTCGAAGAAGCATCCACCATTTTTTTAGACTAGAAACTCAACCCATTATAAAAAGTCAGCATTTGCAATCCAGGATCAAGTCCATGATGTGGGGTTTTCTAATTATTTCCTTATACCTTTCCTATGAATCATAAATATTTTCCTCATCCAATTGTGAAAATGAGAAGATATCATTCCTTAATTTGGCTACTCTAGCTGGAGAGAAACATTTAGCAAGAAACTTCTCATCTATTTGCTCCCAAGTAGTGATAGATCCAATAGGTAAGGATTTTAACCATGATTTTGCTCTGTCTCTCAAAGAGAATAGTAATAATCTAAGTCTCATATCATCCTCTGACAACCCATTAAGCTTGAGGGTATTTCAAATCTCTAAAAAAGTAGCTAAATGGGCATTGGGGTCATCATTTTGCAATCTTTCAAACTGTAGCATTTGTGGAATCATCTGAATAAAGTTAAGCTTGATTTTTAAAGTTGTTAGCATCAACCCTAGGCCTTACTATACTCAAATTGGTACTTAAAAAAAGTAGGTCTAGCATAATCTCTAATTGTTCTTCTCCCATTACCATTCTCATTACCATTACAACCTTGGTTAACCTCCAGCTTTTCACACAATTATATTGAAATATAAGATATTTCAAAAATTTAAAGGCTCTTAATTTTAATTCCTTATGCAGTCTCCGAAATGTTCGTTTTATCTCACTCTCAAATTTGACGAATTCTTTTCCAAAGTCTCTCTTATGCATATACAGAAGAAAATTATCCTACAAAATAAAGTAGAGACTAAATTAACTACTAGTAATCTTAAACAAAATAAATAATGATATTAATAATAGGATAATGAACTTAGCAAAACAAAACCACATCAAAATCCTCAGCAAACTCAAATATCTCCAAAAGCTATTAATAGTTATGAACTAACAAAACAAAAATGAGTATAACAAATATTCACAAACCATACTATCAACAAAAAAGAAAACAAAAATCTATAAAACCAAAGATAAAGAACAAAACTATTAATTTCCTAAGAAAAGTAAAAGATATCAACAAATTACAATAACAATTGAATCAATAAAACGCAAGTGGTTCAAGATATTGACAACCGATCTCTGGCAATGATGCCAACAACTTATTGGTGTGTTTTGGTTTGCAATATTGTGCTTTATGCATTATGTACCTTTGTTGCATTAGTATGGAATAAATCTAAAGCTCACCCAATTTTTAATTTAAAATATCAATTTAATCACAAAACACACACAACTAGGTAAGTATACCTATCGTGTAGTAAAGTATGACATTGGTAAGTATAAAAAAATCTCTAAGAATTAGGTCAATTACCCCTACTACCACTTTTGTTTCATTATTCAATTAACCAAAATATAGAAATAAAATTATAAACAACTATTAATTCTAACTAACTAACAAGGAACACATACAGTAATACATCAACCCAATCACAAGATATGCTCACAAAGATCACAAGAGTAGAATAAAAATAAGAATAGAAGATTAGTCATATAATCAAAGTGAATGTCCCTAAAAATATAAGTATCAAACATCACTCAATCAATTGAATTAAATTCAAGCATTGGTTAGAGGGTATCCCTAATTACAAAACTCATTCTTTCTCAAGTAATAAGTTCCCTATCCTTGAGCCCAACCTACAAGTATCTTTACCATACTAATCAAACCCAAGAAGTATTATAATAAAAAACCCAGAATTATAGAGCCAAATGGATGCAAAGCTCCTATCTCTAGGTGACCCAACAACCTCTTCTATCACAAAATTTTTTTTTTTTTTTCCAAATCCTTTCTCAAGTTCATCAAGAAAAAATATATCTATTGAATCATTCTAAATGAATACCCATCTCATAATCCATTTTCTCAAATTGAATCATAGGTGAAAATTCCAAATAATCAACTCAATCAAGTAAGCACAAGCCTAAGTGATAGAATACTCAAACAAAACTCAATAAAATCAAGTAATAATTCAATATATAACAAAATTAAAGTATAGTCCTTTAATTACAAATAGATCTAAACAAAAATAATCATCTCCAAATCCAAATTACAAAGTAGATAAGAAAAAAAACCCATAGAAAAGACTTTTTCTTCTACTTTAAACCCTTCTTGGGATGCTCCTTATCCTCTTTAATCTTCTCTTGATCTTCTCTTCTTGGCCTCCTTGGAGTTTCCAAAGGATTTTCTCTTGTGTATTTCATCTGGCCTCTCTTATGTGTCTTAAAATAACCAAATAAGGGTTATTTTTAGGTTATTCTCCAAAATCCCTAAAATTTTGCAGAACAGAAGGTTATCTACGATGTTGCACGACACCGTGGAAGGTGTTCTACAATCACTGTGTATGCTTTGATGTACCTGTACCAGCCTTGAAATGATATCATAGCACTTGAATTCATTTTGTGCTGTAATTATGTACAACTGCATCTATGGTGAGGTACACGGCACCATTGGCTCCCAGAAGTCTTCCTATTTCTAAACCCTGATGGTGCATAACGATGTGGAAAGTGATGGGCACGGCACTGTGAATTCCTAAAATATTGATTTCTGAATTTCAAATTTGGCATGACGACGTGCAATACGATCTCAATGACGCTGTATTGCTTTAGTTTAACTCTTTTCCAGTCTTTTTCTCATTAAATCCTTGTTTAATCTTAAACCTTTTCAACTTACTTTAAACAAGAAGAAAATAGGGGATTAAGTAGCAACCTAGAATGAATTTTAAAGACTTCGAAATGCAAATGATATGCAAAATATTCATGCAATAAGCAATTATCAGTTCCCATCACTAAACTTCCCATCAAAGTGTAAATCCCATGCTGCAATTTTCCTTTCATTATTGTCAGAGCACTTTTTAGAACATTGATTTGCCCATCTCCACCAGAATAATTGTATCCTTACCTATCAAGAGCACCTAAATAAATCAAATTTTTTCGTAAGTCAGGAACATACCAAGTATCAAGCGTTCTGACCATCCAATCATGCATCTTAATCTACACAAAATCATTGCCCTTAACACTAAGCTCCTTATCATCAACTAATTTCACACTGCTATCCCACTCCTTAAATGAACTAAATAGATTTTTTGAAAATGTCATGTGATAAGATGCACCCGTGTCCATGACCCAGGTATTTGCAGAACATGAAGTACTAACAGTCAAAACATCATTACTTTCTCCTTCATCAGAACTCTCCTGAACTCTAGCTATACTAGCATTATTATTTGCTTTATTCTTTTCATGTCCCATTTTTTACTGTGGGCAATCTTTTATAATATCCCCTAATTTTTTTTATAGTGAAAACATCAAATCCACCAGACCTTGATTTGGAACATGATTTATTCCTCCTTTTACTATTCCTTTCCTTGTTCCTGCCCCCTACTAACAACCAGACTTGCATCTGATCTGTCCTCATTGGAATTAGAGACATTCCTCTTCAATTCCTTAGACTGCATAATATCCTTCAAATCACTAATAGAAATATTGTTTTTACCATATAACATAGTATCCACAAAATTTTCATACGAATTGGGCAAAGAACACAAAAGAATAATAGCTTGATTCTTATAATCAATCTTAACCCCAATACCTTGCAAGGCTAGGATTTTTCGATTAAAACTATCAAGATGATCTTTTATCTACATATTTTCTTACACTCATAAGGTATACAAAAGTTTCTTCTGATATAACAGGTTCGTTAAGGATTTCTTCTAAAACTTACTTTCCAACTTTTTTCATAACCCCACAGTAGTCATTTAGTCAACAACATCTTCAAAACTTCGTCAGATGGACTCAACAGAATCACGCTATGTGCCTTGGCCAAATCTCTATCATTTTCACTGCCTTCAATCCTTTTGGCAATTTTTCTTCTCATTCCAATGTTGCCACACATCCCTACTGGACTAGAAGAGCTTGTATTTTCACCTTCCATAAAATGAAATCGTTTGATCCATCGAATTTATCAATATCAAACTTATGGGATATCATCTTAATCAGCAAACGAAACCCTAGATACCCAAATTTGAAAAAAAAAAAATATATAGGTAACTTGATTCTGATATCACTTGTTGCAAAAAAATAGCAATAATTGAAGGAATTAAAAGTAATAAAAATTAAAGAATACATAGGATTTATGTAGTTCGATTAATATGACCTACATTCACAGGTAGGGAAAGAGATTTTTTTTTAATTTATTTTGGAGAACTATTATAGAGAGAATTAATATTGAAATCCCTCAAATTACATATTTATAAGAAAATATTGGTCCAAGCCCTCCGCTACCACCACAGACCTAAAAAAATTCCCCTTTCGGGTCATGTTTCCAAAATTTTAGGTCGAGCATCAATTCGGGTCGCCTCTGCAATGATTCAAGACAACTAACACTTTCATTTATTTAAGTTCTCTTACATTCTTGTGCTTATAGAAAACAAAGTATGCAGACTATGAAACTAGGTATTCACTGTTCTATTTGAATTCGTAGATTTAGATTTTCCATGTCCTTCGCAACCTATCGACACAAATTATATGAAATTGAGCATGAAATAGAGGTTTAGAGCATAATATACTCATTAACCCTAATGGAATTTTTTTTTTCCAAAACTTTACAGAATAGTTCAAGGGATGGGTGAGTTGTATGCCTACTTGAAAGGCTGGAGATGGACAGTACCTCTGAACCACCGCTTATGTCTGATGCTAGGGCTTTAAGGCTACTCGAGGGTTTATCTAGTAGGATAGGTAATCAACCTAATGTTCCAACTAAAGAAAGAGTATCACCTATTCGTTCGGGAGTTTATCTCTCAATTCATATGCCTTCTGCCTAAAGCATCAATTTTTTAGACAACCTATTTTTACAAATTCATGTTACGCTAGACAAAAACATCTTGAGAAGATTGGAGACTAAAGATGACATTATGTTGCTAGGCACCACCTATACTTCTTCTCTTTCTCATGATGAGAGTTATTTCTTAGACACAAAGTCATTTAGCAGAAGTATTTGGCATAAGCTACAACGTATACTTTAAAACAAATTATGTAAATTTTGATTTATTTGGATATGAGGGATGATATATATGGAGAGATATTTTCTAGTTACACTTTTGTCGATCGATAAAAATTCTATACATGAGTCCAAAAATAACATCTTCTCTATTCATTTTTTACTTATACATAAGCATTATTGATTCGGAGTTTAGCTTCCATGGATATGCAAGAATTTGAGATGCATTATTGTTTATTAAATTTTGGTGATTTGATTGATGATTGAATAGGCAAAGATAGTAAATAGAAAAAAAAAATTGACAATTTAAACTTGTTATCTAAACTTTAATTTAAAAATTGCTCAAAAGGCACTACTAGAAAAATGTAATATACCAACTAACTATTACCAACTGACTACGTCTGTCGGTACTTACCAACCGATTACCGACCAATTACCAATCGAAATGAAAATTGGGAAATTTTAAAATTTTTCCAACCACTTACCAACAAACATAATCAGTTGGTAAATAGTTAGTTGTTAATCAGTTGGTAATTTGACAGGAAAAAAATTTTACCAACTGGTTACCAACCGAAATATATCGGTTGAAAATATATTCAGTTAGTAATCAGTTGGTAATTTGGCGGGAAAATATTTACCAATCGATAACAATCTGTTGGTAATATATATTCAATTGGTAATCGGTTGATATTTTAATTTAAAAATTTTACTAACCGAAATGTATCGGTTGGTAATATATTCAGTTGATACTATATTTAGTTGGTAATTTGTTAATATTTCAATTTAAAAATTTTACCGATCGACTACTAACCGAAATGTTTCAGTTGATAAACCTAGTTAGTTGGTAATTGGTTGGTATTTTAATTAAAAATTTTACGGATCGATTTCTAACCGAAATATATCGATTGGTAATATATTCAGTTGGTATTTTAATTTTAATTTTTTTTAAAAAATTGAAATATGCCACGTAGCGCCATGCTGGAAAATCCAGCCTTTCTTGCGACCACCAGGAGTCGAACCTGCGTCTCCATTGTGAAGGTGTAGTGTTCCAACCACTGTGCTATGTCATTGTTTGTTCAAATTGATAGCACGTATTATATTGTTTTACTTCTTGCAAAATATTACAATTATATGAAATACACTTTTAAAACTTGTAAATTTTGATTTAAATAAATAAATAAAGTAAATTTTTTCTCACTTTTGTTTTTTTTATTTTTTATTTTTAATTTGCTTCTATTTATCAAAGTATATAATTATTCTGTACATATATTCCTAAATGATATAAATTTTATTTTTGAATTAATAATAAAAGTAAGCAATTTTTTCATGCCTTTAGTTATACAATCAAAACAATTTTTTTAATATAATTGCCTTTAGTAAGCAATTTTTTTAATATAATAAATACTTTTGAATTTAGAAGATTCAGTTCATAATTTTTTAATTATGTAAATATTCATAACTAAATAGATATTAAACAATTTATCAATTAGGTGTTTTAAATTTAACAATCAAAAAATTATATTACATTTGTACACATAATTTTATTAATAGATATAATTGTTATTCTTTTTATCATAATGTAAAAGTTATTACTTTTATTTGTATGACAATATAAATATGTAGGCATCATCTATATGTGTAGGATGTGTTTCCATCATATTTATATTTTTCTATATACATGCACATATATAAATAGTAATTATTGTAAATCATACAAAATTAAATAAGAATTATCTTTATTAATGCATATAAATTGTCAGTATATTCGTAAATTTGATTCTTTTATTTTATATTCAAATTGATAAACTTTTAAATTTATATCATATACAACAAATATTACAAAAATAAAAAGTTTTCAATATAAAAAGTAGAAATACTTAGTAAGGTTACTGTTTTTATCCCATACTTTTAATTATTATATCACATTGTCTTTCTGTATACATGCACATATATAAATTATAATTATTATAGATAAAATTATAAATTTTCAAGTTATATGTGAATGTATATTGAGACTTAAATTCATATATTAGTTAATAATTAATGCATTTAGTCATTACTTGAATTCCTATATTTTTAACTTAGTTCATTTGGATAATTATATTTAAGTCCCTAAAGTTTCTAAAAAAGAAACCCTTACGACAAAAAATTTTTTAAGCACAACCTGTTTTAAATATTTTCTAAACAATAACGAGCTAAGTGTAAAAATAAATAAATAAACTTTTAAATAATTATTTCAATCTTTATATTATTTTAACTTAGTTTATTTAAATAATTATATCTAAGTCCCTAAAGTTTTCGAAAGAAACCCTTAGGACCACAAGTTTTCACTCAATCATTCCCTCATGCCCCCAATACCAACGACATTCCTCTTTTCTCACTCTCCCTTTGCTCAAACCCATCCCTTTCGTCAATCACCCCTCTCCCTCTCAACTAAGGATGGCAATTCTCCAGAATAAAGTGGATAGAACTACTAAAGAAGATACTAAAAAAAATAAAAAATATAGTAAAATACTTTAATTTGATATATATCAAGTATCAAAATGTATAATATATATATATATATCTATATATATATACATATTTTATATTATTACACTTGATATCTTTCTAGTAATTTTATTTTTTCTTCTTTTTGATTTTTATCCCAAAAAGTGTGTGTGTGTGTGTGTGTGTGTGTGTGTGTATCACAACATATGAGTACATATAATTAGTATGTAAAAAATAATATACATATATAATAAATGTATGTGTGTGTATAAAATAATTGATTTTAAAGTATTTATATTTATGATAATAAGTGTATATGTGTGTATTTTATTTATTTTTATTTATCTCATATTCTAAATATTATATTTTTAATCATTGAAGGTCTTGAAAGGCATGAGCAAAAAATACTTGGTTTATAAACCTGTATCTAGGTGGATAGTTTATTGCTTTCCTCCTACCTTGGATAATCACAATATTTTTTGTAAATTATAAATTAAGTACTGGAATATTAAGATTTATAACGTACCAATTTAGTAATGTTTTTGCCAAACTGAGAGTTTAAATTGATATTACGTAGATGTGTAACATTTCATTTGCTTGAGGGTCATATTAATCTCTCTTATAATTTATAGAGTTTTTTTTTTCTTTGCTAAATCTCATTACATATGGAGTTAATTACTTGATTTGCACACATCTCTCATTTTTAGACCTTATTTGTTTAGATTTTAAAAAAAATTAAACACAACAATATTAACAATAATAATTAACTAAATTGTGGATGTTTAGAGTAATTACTTGTTTTATTACAAATTTTAAATTTATCTATTTAAATTTTAGATTTAAATCTAAACATAGTCTAAATGTTCTTTTTTTCCTAAATAATATATATTTAGTACACACACACACACACACACACACACACACACACATATTCATATACATATATCAATATATATATATATATATATATATATATAGGAAAAAAGAACATTTATGTACTTCAATATCTTAGTGTGTGTGTGTGTGTGTGTTTATATATATATATATATATATATATATATATATATATATATGTTTGTTCATGTATATTTATGATTATGATTGTATATGTGTGTGTGGGTTATATTGTGTATGAATTTATGCATACACACACATACACACACACACACACACACACATATAAATATGCATATATATGTATAAATCATTTAATAAAAAAGATAGTATAATTGATAGTATATAAAATTTTAAAATTATATAAATATACAAAATATTTTTTTATATTGAATAATATAGTTTTATATTGAATATAAATATACAAATTTTTGTTGTGTGTTTCGTGGCTATTTGCCATAGAATTACAAAATTACCACGGCATTTTTTTTATTCAAATTTATAATTTATTTTAAAATTTTCATTGCTTCCACTATTTTAAATTCTTAACTTTTTATTTGAAAAAAAATAAAACTTGCATAATTTCTCTTCTCTCCCTCTTCTTCTCCAACCCGCAGCTACCCACAGCCTTCCCCCACCCGCGGTTCCCCAACCCCCAGCCACCCACCTGCCGGCCCTCACCGGCCTCCCCACAAGCCCCCCACCCGTCTCCGTCCCCCTCATCCCGATCTTCTCACCCGGCACCTCCCACCTGGCCCCCCACCCCACAACCCCTTCTCCTTGTCCCCCACGCTGCGACCCCCTCCCACCTCACCCCTCTCCCGCCGCACCCCTCCCCCCTTCTGCAAATCCCCGCCCCGCCACCCCCCGCAATGCCATCTCTCTTCCCCCCAGCCCGCGCCCCTTCCCGCCTCACCCCCTCCCCCGCAACCCCTTATCCCTGTCCCCCACCCTGCGACCCCCTCCCGCCTCACCCTCCTCCTGCTGCACCCCTCCCCCCTTCTGTCGATCTCCACCCCACCACCCCCCGCAACGCCATCTCCCTTCCCCCCAGCCCGTGCCTCGTCCCGCCTCACGCCCCTCCCCTCGGGACCCCTTCTCCCTATCCCCCGCCCCACAAAATGTCACTAAAGCACAAATTGCTATTTGTGGGAGCAAACCAGCCCTCACAATATGGCTAGTATGTATTTTTGAGGAGCAACTTTTATTTTATTTCATTTGGGTAGATATCACAGGATCAAGCAAGAAGTGATGAGTCTAGCTTGCGAATGCCTCCGGGAACCATACCACCATTGTCACAAGTGAGTGCCTAACTTTGTTGATCAGTTAACAAATTTATTTTTTTAGTAAAAAAGCCACATATAATAGCATGAAATAAAGTGGCTCCTTAAAGTTTCTTTGTCATCACTAATTCTGTATGTTTCTACTTAAACAATTGAACTTTAAATATACTCAACTAATGCTGATATTATGTTTTTGTGTTTGAGTTACTAACTTTTTTAAATACTTCATTAGAAGGATCATTTATCTTACATTTAATTGGAATTGTTAATTGTTGGCCCAGTTACAAGATGCAGAAATTGAATCCTACAGGTATTTAAATTTTCCTCTTTTGATTGAAGAAACTAAAATTCTTAAACTTTCTCAATATAAGGGGCATTTTTTGTACCAAAAATACTTCTATAATTTTGTAAATAGATTATTAGATAGATTGTATAAAATTTGAAACATTAATTATTAATGAATATAGTAGTAATATGGCAAGTGAGTAGAACTGTGTTTGTTTTGTTTGGTCAGGAGTAATTTACTTTCAAGTACAAGGAGAGTTTTATAGTTTACAAGAAATGTTCAAGATAAAATGTAGAATGGGAGAATGGAATAATACATGATCAAGATAAAAAGCTTTTATTTCCCAAACATTTTCGCTAGTCAAACTGCAAAGTTGTAGAGATTTTCACCCCACCCATGCCCACACCCGCACCCACACCCCCAAACTCTATGTGTGTGTGTGTGTGTGTGTGAGTGAGTGAGTGAGTGAGAGATAGAGAGAAAAAGATGATATGCACACATGAAATGCGTTATTTGAGGAATTTGGTCCTAGTTGAGAATTGTCTGCCCATTGGGAACATAAGGATGAATAATATCCTAAAAAGCTTTGCTTATTCTCCCGTCAATTTGCTGGTTATTAACTGAACCTTTATGCAAGTGTGAATGGATGTTGATTTTAAATTATGGTCCTTAATGCTTGTTTATCTTGTTGGGTTGAAATGTGCAGGCAACATCTGGTTTAGCACCTGCAACTGCTTATGCTTTGTCAATGAAAGGGTTTTACATTGTTTTGGGTATTCTATCTTGCACTATTGCTACGGATGAAAACTTATAGCTCGCAAGAATTTGACTCTAATTAACTTATTAAACTTACTAGCCAAGTCCTCATGTATTCGTGAGATTGCATTAAACTGGCAAGGGACTTAATAGAGCATGGACATTAAAGGAAATATTCACTTGCAGAATCTTCCAACATAGATTAATCGTAGAATTCTAGTTTTCAAGTTGCTATTCTTCAAAGTTAGAACTTTCTTATTTATATTGGCCTGCATTCTTGATGTCGCTAAAGTTTAACAATAACCAAGAAGACCTTTATTTTCTCTCACTTCATAGTGTTGCAGTACCATCCATGTAATAGAACAACCATTGGGCACTGCTAGCCCTCGAAATGTTTTCTTGGTGATATTAACATTTGTGTAGTTCAAATGGCTATCTTAGAGTTATAGAGATTTCTTTAACACTGGCATTTGATTTTTTTTTTTAATATGAAGTTTCAATTTGCTTTTAGAATCATTCCACAAGTGTTTCACTGCATCTTTCAATCTTGCCTCTGTTGCCTGCCCATTTATTGACTTGCAGGAAGTGAGTCAGGTGGTTGTTGACATTAAAATGCATCCATTCTTTCAACCCTTACTTTCTTGCTAAAGAGCTAAAGCATTGTTGTTGTATAAATTAATTTATTTTTGTTTGCAGTAGGAAGATCATCTAAATCATTTTCTAAGGTAGTATTCGAATGACCCAATCAATAATTTCTTTTTATTTCATAGCCTGCTGCATTATCCTAGTGTTAATTACCATCTAGTTTCTTGTGTAATAGGCTATATCTAATATCAAGAGACAGAATGCAAGTGCTTGTGTGAAAGCCAATCTTCCAACATAGCATCCTTCAAATCTATCCTCAAGTTCAAAAGCTCCCTTCAGCAGTGGTTATTTGATTCAGACATGCACTCTTCTATCCAGCTGCTCATAAAATAATGTTGGAATCCTAGCAACAACATCTAGACTCACTGCTTAAGAATATGACCTGTAATTACATGAAAAATTCCATTCATCTCATGTGTTATGATAATTTTATGATTTCAGGAAGTTTTCTTAAATATGATGCTGATTGAAGAATGTATGTTTACTTCCTTAACAAGCAGTAAATAAATGAAATAGAAGGCAGGATTAAAGAGATAATTTGGAGTCTTTAAACAAAATTATGTCTAGGTGTATGCATCTATTATGCAGCAATATCCTCTTCTTTTTTTTTTCCTTTTGCCTATTGATAAATTATGCTTGAAAATTAATAATGCAAGTTTATCAACTTTAATCAATATACTGGATTATGATCTCTTGTAATTACATTTTTATTTTTATTTCTTTGTTCTTATATCTCCAACTAGAATGATGATGTTTCATGTGATTTGCAACATGCATGTAAATGAGATTTTTGGTCTTGAGAACTGCAGATTGCATATCTTATACAGTCATCCAAATAGTAGGGCCCAATTCTAGGTTGGTAAGACTGTACTTGCTGTGGAACAGAGTAAAATGCCAATAGACTAGCTATAATCTATGAGAGTAGGTGCTGATTTATTTTTGGTTTGTGCCTGCTTATGTTTCTGAAAATTTGGTTTGTGTATTACTATCTTTTATTCCCAACAAAGATGTTGAGGAGAAATAGCGCAACAAGAAAAGGGATGGAAGTCTCTAGTATGAGACTATTGTTCTTCTATTTTCTTACTTAGCCCCAAAGCTGTATTTGGAAATCCAAAAGATAAAATAGATTTGCATAGTGTGTTCTTTTTGTTAAAGGAGTTATAGTGTAGCTTTTCTTCCGTCTATTGCATAATATCATAGATAATAATATGAGTGTTTTAAGGAAACCTTTTAATTGTTGAATGGCATGGCATGGTCATTCTTTAGGTGAGAAAAAATAAAGAGACTTGTTGAGTTATTTGCACTTATCACAAGGACAACATAGAATAATTAAATAATATGTGAGAATTCCCTGAAATGATGGTTGTTTATGTGTTTATTTTTGTCTATGCAATTGGAGAAAGTAAATTGAATGTTGATAATTCAATTTGCTTACGATTGAATTTATCAATGTTGAAATTGGATTTGCAACATAAGCAATACTCCCCTTCCCAGCTATAATTTTGTGTCTTGTCAAAATGATCAAGAGTACATTTTCTCTTAATATCTATTTCAAAATTTATTCTCCTATAACCTGCTTTATTATTGTTAGCAAATAACTTCCATAGTTACAAAGATGTTTTAAAATAACACGTTCATGGAATCTTGCATTGTTTGACTACCGGGGTTTTAGTTTTCAAAATTAATTATGAAACATTTTTCTTATACGCCAGGAGGTTTGTGTAAGATTTAAAGATTTTGGCAAGGACAAAGATGAGTGGGTAAATGTCAAATGGGGTGTGCGCCAGCGTTCAATTCCTTTGGAGCCCTCAAAATGTAATAAGATAAAGGTTAGGGACCTTGTCTTATGCTTCAGGGTAAGCTTTCAATTCCATAATATTGAGTTTAAAAATCTTTTATTCTTCCTTTGGGACAGGCTTCTATTTTTTCTCTATTGAGATGGTCTATTCTAAAGTTGCAAGAAGGCTAACACAGTAGTGGAAAGTTTTCATTTTTTGATAGATTTCATGTGTCTAATACAAAATAAGCAATTTCAGTTGTCGTTAATGCACAGGTAGATGCAAAGTTCAGAGAATCTATTAGAACTTGCTTTGTAATTTTTAGTTGAATAATTTCTATTTCTCTTATTCACCTATGGGCCTTTTGGGTTTTCTTTTTAGAAGGATGAAGATCGTGAAGCATATTGGGATGCAAAAGTTGAAGAAATTGAGAGAATATCACATGATAATGACGACTGCAAGTGCATCTTTCTTGTTCGTTACTACCACGATGGTGTTAAGGTAAACCTTAAACGTATAATATTTGAAAATCCCACACCAAGTGGACCCTTACAATTCATTTAGTCGTTTGTATCATTCGCCTAAAATGCATATTGACTTCGAATTCTTATTGCCAGGACAAAGTTGAGCTAAGTAGATTTTGGTGCCGTCCAACTTAAGGGGGGGTTTTCCAGGTGCTAGAGAACTTTGAAAGTAGGCTTCAAATGGAACTGTATTTGCTTTCGATTTCATATTCTGTTTGCATTTCCTGTTATTTTGACTGGAAGATATGTGTAGCTTATCACACCTACTATAATTTTGTGAGGGAATTATATTTGCTTTGAATTTGTGGAAGGATGATGTTTTTGTTAGATTTGATGATGTTTATGTTGGATTTGTGGATGTGTTTTGGCTTTAGTATTTTATGAATTTGTCAAATACAAGTGCTTGGTTATATGTTCAGATGAACCAGAATTTCGCCAAATTAAAATAAAAATTACCAACTAAAAAATCAGTTGGTAATTGAATAGAATTCGGTTGGTATTTCAATTGGTAATTGAAAATAATTTAATTGGTAATATATTAAATAACAGTTAGTAATTTTCAAACCAACTATCTACCAACAAACAACTTAGCTGGTAATTTACCAACAAAAAATTACAAACAGATTTTAAATTACTAAAATAGTTAGAAAATTACCAACTGAATATTTGGTTGGTAAAGAAAGAAAACTACCAACGGAAAAAAAGAATTAGCAACTGAACAACTCGATTAATAATTTACCAATAAAAAATTACCAACAGATTTTAAATAACTAAAATAGTTGAAAAATTACCAATCGAAAGTCAGTTGGTAAATAAATAAAACTACCAATTAAAAAAAGTAATTACTAATCGAAAGTCAGTTGGTAATTACCTACACATATATCAGTTGGTAGCAACATGTCTCAGTTGGTAAATTAGTAAATTACAATCTTATATTTAATACAAATTCACCAACCAAATTATAAATTTATAAATTATATTTTCGGTTGATAATTACCAATTGCAACAATCAGTTGGTAACATAAATGTTTGTTAGTAATTACCAACCGAAATAATCAACTCAAATGCCAAACTTAATGCCAAATTTCTAACCGAAGATTTTACATTACCAACCGAGTTTTGGTTAGTAATTACCAACCGAAATAATCAACTCAAATGCCAAACTTAATGCCAAATTTCCAACCGACGATTTTATAGTACCAACCAAAATGCGGTTAGTAATTACCAACCGACTCCAAAAAATTTCGGTTGGAAAATTTACAAGCTAAGGTTTTTTCATGCGACGCCATTCGGTTGGTAAATCATGATTACCAACCGAATTTAGCTAATTACCAATCGATTTTGTCAGTTGGTAGATCACTTTTTTTTAATAGTGAGGTCTAGATGGTAATGCAAATTTTTATTATTTTATACAATAGTAATGAAAATATAAATCGCAAGAATTGAAGTTTCACTATGCTATGAGTAGATATTCTTAAGAATCTGTGAATAACACTTCTCTTTTGTTATATAAATTTGGTCTGTAGAATCAATATGGTGTTTATTTTTTGTAATAATAATTTTAATACCATAAATATCATTATTGTACTTGCAACCTAGGCAGTGGCTAAATAACTGTGTGGGGGAAAATAACTACATTAATTTTGTATGTCTAATGGTAGCAAGCCTTCTTTAGGTAGGTTCTAAGTGATGGTTTCCTTGATTAAGCACTTTATCCTCTAATTTCCATGCATTTGTACATCAACTTGTTTTCTAATGTGGAGTTGGCATCACGGTCTTTGTTCGGAGTTTTGCTGATAGAAAGGCTACAGAATATTAGATAACTAAAAGGCATAGAGATGGATTTTCTGCACTCTCATTCGCCATTGTTGTGGTATATTGTTTGGCCTAAAATCTCTATTTCTGGTTATTTCTTGTGCAGCTCTCTGATGTGAATCACAAAAAGTTCTTAAACAAATTGCTAAAGGTTTAACTTCCTTGCATGTGTTGTATTTAGGCTATTGGATTTGAAAATTAGAACCATTCAAACCTATATTGTTGGAACTTCAACATGTCTCTTTGACATACTGAGTACGCTGAATCCTTTTTGGGAACAAGCTTTATTGGCACGGTTCGATGCAGATTAAATTTGCTTTAACAAGAAATATTTGCAAAAGATTCTAGAGAAATATCCAACTAAGATATGGCAAATATTTGTGATACATTTAATTAGAGGATATTGTAGATAAATCACAAGAAGATTTTTATTCTACTAAGGTTAACTTTGAGAAGGAAAGAAATTACGGTTAACTAAGAAAACATAAGAAGAGTTTACGTTTTAGCTATTTCCTAATGCAAGGAAAAAATGCATGTCCTTGAAATATAAATAAAGCTGACTTAAAGAAGATGAAGACATGAGAGAAGAAAAATATGTGATCATACGCATAGAATTTTTATGCATACAAAGTCACTGAGTTTCATGATAATATTCTGACGTTGATCTATTGCAACTACTATTAGTATTAGTATGTTTCTATTGATTTTTGGCAACAACAATTCAAGTATATTTGCATCTACTATTACTCAACTACTTAAATAGACTCGAATCAATCTATTCGTTGAATTAATTGCCTTTTAGGTTAGAAAGATTCGAGTCACATGAAGACCCATTAAGTTGTTGCAATATTCGTTGATGTAAGATCAATCATGCTAGGTTGAATTCAACAATAGTCTTCTGCATGTTTGACAAAAAGAGCATTGTGTCATGTTATATTAAATTTTACTAGGAACACTTGGTGATTTGAGATAAGTGTTACCATTGTAACTTTTATTAAAGTTTAGTGGATTCTTTTTACCGGTTGAGTACCCGCGAATGTAAGCTTGTTGGTCGAATTATGTTACCAATTTGTTATATTTGTTAGACTCTTTATATTATTTTCTGTCAAAATGACCTAATTTTAATAGGACGTTTAACAAAACCACAAGAGATTGACATGACAAACCTAACAAGTGGTTTTAGAGCAGTTCATGTGTTGGAATTGCTATTAACATAGCATGTGAGATTTGAGAAGTTGGTTTGAAAAATGTCTGCACTAATAGATGAAGGAAGTTTTGTCACAAGACTACTATTACTAAAAAGCACAAATTATGCATACTAGAAGACCAGGATGAGAATTTTTATCCAAAACTAGGATATTGTTACATGAAAAGCTATTGAAGTTGAATGGAAACTACCAACAAAAGTGGGTACTAGTTCTAGAGTGTTTGAGGAGAAACCAATCACAGAATGGACAAGTGAGGAATGTCAACTTGCCAATGTTAATGCTAAAGCTTTAAATACTATTTTTTCTACAGTTGGACAAGAAAAATACTTGTTGATCTCCTCTTGGAAAGCTACTAAGAAAGCATAGGGCAAGTTGTAAACAGTATTTTAAGGAACTAGCACTATTCAGATGTCAAAAAGGTAGTTGCTGACAATTCAATTTGAGGAGTTAAGGATGGGTGAATATGAGATAGTTTCCATGTTTAGAAATAAGTTGAGGGATATTGAAAATCATGCATATCATCTTGGTGAAGTTTACTCAGAAAAGAGGTTAATTTGGAAACATTGAAATCTTTATCATCAAGGTTTCAAGCAAAGGTTATTGCTATTGAGGAATGTAGAAATGTATAAAAATGTGGCTTGATGAGCTAATAGGTTCTTCACAAACCTTTGACATGAATCTTCAATCTCAGACCAAGGCCAAAGAAAGAAGTGTTACATTAAAAGCCAAAGAGGAGTCAGAAGATGATAAAACTTTTGATGAAGAAATATGTCTGCTAGCAAGAAGATTTAACAAGATGCTAAAAAGACACAATCAGATGAATAATTTTTTTGGCAAACCTTTCAACAAAAAATCCAAGGCGCCGAAGAAAATAATCACATATTAGAAATCTACAAAGGCCAAGAACATTTCGAAAGGTCCAAAGTGTCATGACTGTGGTGGAATTGGTTATATTCACATAGATTGCGGTAATCTAAAAAAGAAATCAAAGAACAAATCCTACAATGCTACTCTGAGTGATGATGAGGATGATGTTCAGGAATATCCTGAAGAACTAAGTTTTGATAAAGGTGATGATTTTAGTCAATCTAGTAATGTTGCATTCAATATAGTGGTCATGAAAGAAGCCATAGATGATGTTGAGGAGACGTTTGACAATAACGATGAGGAGATAACACCATAAGCACTTTTGAATAAATATGAATTGTTGAACTTAAAATGGCAAGAGGGAGTAAAGCAAATCAAATAACTGAAAAAATATGTTGTAGAGCTCAATCTAATACTCAATGATCAGCAACAGAATTTGAATCTATACGAAAGTGAGGTTAATAAAATAAAATAAAAAGAATGAATTGAAGGTCAAAGATCAACAGTTGCAAACAACAAATTAGTTGTTAATGAATGTCAAATCAACTATCAAGAGACTGAACATGGGAAAAGCTAAAGTGGATGAAGCACTATCCTTCGAAACATCACCTCTACACAAAACAAGCTTGGGTTATGAGGAGTCCAACAAAACTGTAGTTGCGTATCATATGAATCTGATAGTTGCTAAGAAAAAGAGATAACTAAGAAAATTCAAATAAAAGCCTAAGAAGCCACTAATTTATTGTGACTATTGTTCTCTTGCACATAACAAGTGGAAGAAATATTTGAAGAGATTCAAAGATCTTAATATGGTTGAAAATCTATCAAACCCGAGTTTAACAAAGGCAAAAAATCTCCAAAAGTGAAGTAAGTCTAGATCAGGAAGGCTGAACTTAAGGCATATGTAGTTCATATGCCTCTAAAAGCCAAGATGGAGGACATTTGGTATATGGACAACAGCTACTCACAACATATGGCAAGAAGAAAGGAATTGCCAGTCAACTATGAGTCCAAAAATAGTAGAGCAGTTACGTTTGGTGATGGTTCTCAAAACAAGGTTGTTGGCACAAGTATGCTAAATATTAAAGGTATGCCAAAACTCAGAACTCTACATCTGGATGGATTAAAAGCAAATTTGATAAGCATTAGTCAATTGTGTGATAATAACAAGTTGGTCAATTTTGACAAAGTTAAGTGTCTAGTTGTTGACAAATCTAGTAACTGTGTGATCACTAAAGACAGGACGTCTGATAATTGTTATCAAATATGCATGCCAAATTCATATAAATGTATGATATGTATGATATCTAAGTCTGATAAAGTTGAATTGTGGTATCAGAAGTTAGGACATGTTAATTACAATCATTTGAGCTATTGAGTTTAACAGAAGCTGCTCGTGGACTACCTAAGCTGGGTAAAATCAATAGAAACATATGTGGTGCATGTCAAAATGGCAAGTAAGTCAGGATGTCATACGCTAGTGTTTAACAAATTACTACCGTATATGTTCGTGAACTTTTTTACATGAATTTGTTTGGACCAACTCAGACAAAGAGTATTAGTAGAAAAAGGTATGTTCTAGTATTTGTTGATGATTTTTCCAGATTCACATAGGTAAGCTTCTTGAGACAGAAATCAAATGCTTTTAAAGCTTTTTAGAAATTATATTCGAGTATGCAAACTCAGAAATGTGTAAAGGTAAAAAGGATACGAAGTGATCATGGGAAGGAGTTTGATAATAATCTGTTCAATTATTTCTCTGTTAAGAATAGAGTTCAACAAGAAATTTTTGCACCAAATACACCTCAACAAAATTGTGTTGCTAAAAGAAAAAATAGAACCATTTAGGAAATGGCAAGAGTTATATTGAATGCCAAGAAATTACCATATAAATAGTGGGTAGAAGCAATAAATACTGCAATGCGCATCATCAATTAAATATATTTCAGACTACATACCAAAAAGACGGCTTATGAAATTTGGAATGGTCGAAAACCACAGCTGAGTTACTTCCATGTGTTTGAGAGTAAGTTTTATGTTCTGAATAACAAAGAACAATTGGAAAAGTTTGACAAAAGAAGTGACGAAGGTATCTTTCTTGGTTACTCATTTCAGGTGTACAACAAGAGAACTCAGGTTGTCATGGAATCAATAAATGTTGTTGTTGAAGATATTTCACTAGAAAAATATGGAGAGAAGATATAGCAGTCAAATGATGATGAGCTTGTTCAAACTACTGGAGAAGTTTTTACACCAAAATACTTAGACAGTGCAAGACAAGATAATCCTGTCAAAAAATAGGAAGTTGTACACACTACAAGAAAATGATATATTGGAGACAAAACTTTAGCTAAAAAAATTTTTTTTATCTCTAAAAGTACCCTTTAGTGAGGAAAATTTTTCTTTAGCGACAAAACCTTTTTGCCGCTACTGATAAGATCTTCAGTGACAAAATTTTTATTTCCTAGCTAAAAGTGATGACTTTAGCTAGGAAATAAGTGTATTAGCGAGGAAAGTTTAAGTTTCCTAACTAATGATGTATCATTAGCGACGAAAATTTATTTCCTAACTAGATTTGACTAGTTAATAATGCATCAACAATGACGAAAATTTATTTTCTAAAGAAAAATAATAACATTTATCACTATTAACTATAATTTTAGTGATAAAATTCACATTTCCTAACTAATACATGTCTTCAAATTTTTACATATTTACAACATATATAACTTAAAAGAATTTTGTAAATTGGTCTTTAAATTTTGTGTAATCATAAAATGACCTTAAAAATTTTGTGAATTGGTCTCTAAATTTTAAAATATTCACAATATGACCCTAAAAATTTGACAAAATCGTCCTTAAAATTTTAAATATATAAAACATGACCCCAAATTAGTCCTTAAATTTTGTAAAATTATAAAATGATAGCCAAAAATTTATAAATTGCTCATTAAATTTTAGAATATTTAAAATATAAACCTAAAAATTTTACAAATTAGTCCCTAAATTTTTAAATACTTGTACATGCACTAGATTTTAGGTTGTTATATAGAGATTAAGTTAGATTACGTGACAAAACATGTCTGATTACCATCAAATTTGGTTATAATACTTTTTTAGCAATTTTAATAAATTTAACAGTTGAATCATTAATTTGATGACAAAACATGTCTGATTACCATCAAATTTGGTTATAATACTTTTTTAGCAATTTTAATAAATCTAACAGTTGAATCATTAATTTGATATGCTATCTTTGTACATGCATTAGATTTTGGGCATTTTTATAATGATTATGAAAGATTATGCTGCAAAAGATATCCGATTATCTTCAACTTTAGTCATAATATGTTTTTAAGTAATTTTAACAAATCTAACGGTTGGATCGTTAATTTGATAAGTCTATCTTCGTTATTGCATTAGGTTTTGGGCATTTTTATAGAGATTATTCTAAATTATATAGCATAATATATTCGATTATCTTTAAAATTTGGTCATAATACTTTTTTTTAGTGATTTTATCAAATCTAATGGTTAGATGATTAACTTGTATGTTTGTCTTGGTAAATGTGTTAGGTTTTAGATATTTTTATAGAGATTATACTAGATTCTATGGTAAAACATATCCGATTATATTTAAATTTGGTTATAATACATTTTTTTAGTGATTTTATCAAATCTAATAGTTGGATCCTTAATTTGATATGCTTATCTTTGTAAATATATTAGGTTTTTGGTATTTTTTTTGTACAAATTATGCTAGATTATATAACAAAATAAATTCGATTAAATTTAAATTTAGACATAATAATTTGTTTAGTGATTTTATCAATCTAATGGTTGATCATTAATTTGATATGCTTATCTTTATAAATGTTTTAGGATTTGGACATTTTTTATAGAGATTATGCTATATTTTGTGAAAAAATATATCTGGTTACCTTTAAATTTGGTCATAATAATTTTTTTTTATAGATTTTATCAAATATAATAGTTGGACCATTAATTTGATATACTTATCTTTGTAGATGTGTTACATTTTATGCATTTTTATAGAGATTATGCTAGTTTATGTGGTAAAATATATCTAATTGCTGTCAAATTTGGTCATAATATGTTTCATAGTAATTTTAACAAATTCAACGGTTGGATCATTAATTTAATATGTCTATCTTTGTAAATACCTTAGAATTCAAGCATTTTTATTGAGATTATGCTATTTTATGATGCAAAATATATCCAATTACCTTTAAAATTGATCATAATACTTTTTTTAAATAATTTAAGTACATCTACTGGTTGGATTATTAATTTGATATGCCTATCTTCGCTAATTCATTAGATTTAGATATTTTTATAGATATTATTCTAGATTTTGTGGCAAAGCAAATCCGATTACCATTAAGTTTTGTTATAATATTTCTTTTTAGTTATTGTATCAAATCTAATGGTTGGATTGTTAATTTGATATACCTATCTTTATAAATATATTAGGTTGTGGGCATTTTTATAGAGACTATCAAATTTCATCATAATACATTTTTTAGTAATGTTAACAAATTTAACGATTCGATCGTTATTTTGATATATCTATCGTTGTAAATGTATTAGGTTTCGAGCATTTTTATAGATATTATATTAGATTACGTTGCCAAAATATATCTCATTACCTTCAAATTTGTTGATAGTATGTTTTTAGTAATTTTAGTATATTTAATGGTTGGATCGATAATTTGATATGTCTATCTTCGTTAATGCTTTAGGTTTTGGGCATTTTTATAGATATTATTCTATATTATATTGAAAAATATATCCAATTACCTTTAAATTTAGTCATAAAACTTTCTTTTAGTAATTTTAACAAATACAACAGTTGGATTGTTAATTTGATATGTATATTTTTGTAATTGTGTTAGGTTTTGAGTATTTTTATAGAGATTATGCTAGATTTTGTAGTAAAACATATGCGATTATCTTTACATTTACTCATAATACTTTTTTTTAGTGATTTTATCAAATCCAACGGTTGGATCGTTAAGTTGATGTGCCTATCTTTATAATTGTGTTAGGGTTTGAGTATTGTTATAGAGATTATGCTAGATTGTGTGAAAAAATGCATCTGATTACTATCAAATTTGGTCATAATAAATTTTTTAGTAATTTTAATAAATCTAACAGTCGCATCGTTTATTTGATGTGCCTATTTTTGTAAATGCATTATGTTTTGAGCATTTTTATAGAGATTATACTAGATTATGTTGGGAAATATGTCCGATTACCTTCAAATTTGCTCATAGTACATTTTTTTAGTAATTTTGGTACATTTAATGGCTAAATCGTTAATTTGATATGCCTATATTCATTAATGCTTTAGATTTTGGGTATTTTTATAGATATTTTACTAGATTATGTTGAAGAACATATCCGATTACCTTTAAATTTGGTAATAATACGTTTTTTAGTGATTTTATCAAATATAATGGTTAGATCATTAATTTGATATGTATATCTTTGTAATTGTATTAGATTTTGGAAATTTTTATAGAGATTATACTAGATTCTACTATAAAACATATGTGATTATCTTTAAATTTACTCATAATACTTTTCTTAGCAATTTTCTCAAATTTAACGATTGGATCGTTAATTTGATATACCTATCATTGTAAATGTGTTAGGTTCTAGGTATTTTTATAGAGATTATGCTTAGATTATATGTAAAAATATATTTATTATCATTACGTTTGGTCATAATATATTTTTTTTATTAATTTTAACAAATATAACAGTTGGATCGTTAATTTAATATACATATCTTTGTAAATGCATTAGGTTTCGAGTTTTTTTTTTTTAATAGAGATTATGCTAGATTATGTTGCGAAATATATCCGATTACCTTCAAATTTGGTCATAATACTTTTTTTAGTAATTTTAATACATCTAATGGTTGGATTGTTAATTTGATATGCTTATCTTCGTTAATGCTTTACATTTTGGCATTTTTATAGATATTATTCTAGATTATAAAGAAAAACATATTTGATTACCTTTAAATTTAGTCATAATACTTTTTTTAGTGATTTTATCAAATCTAACAATTGGATCGTTAATTTGATATGCCTCTCTTTGAAAATATGTTAGGTTTTGGGCATTTTTATAGAAATTATACTAGATTCTATTGCAAACCAAATCTGATTATCTTTAAATTTGGTCTTAATACTTTTTTTTTTAGCAATTTTATCAAATCTATCGGTTCAATCGTTAATTTAATTTGCTTATCATTGTAAATGTATTAGGTTTTAGGTATTTTTATAGAGATTATGCTAGATTATGTAAAAAAATATATTTGATTACCATCAAATTTGGTCATTATATGTTTTTTAGTAATTTTAACAAATATAACAGTTAGATCGTTAATTTGATATATCTATCATTATAAATGCATTAGGTTTCGAGTATTTTTATAGGGATTATACTAGATTATATTGCGAAATATATCCGATTATCTTCAGACTACTCATAATACTTTTTTTAGTAATTTTATTACTTCTAACAGCTATGTCGTTAATTTGATGTGTCTATCTTCAATAATGCTTTAGGTTTTAGGCATTTTTATATATATTATTCTAGATTATAATGAAAAACATATTCAAATACCTTTAAATTTGGTTATAATACTTTTTTTATTGATTTTATCAATTCTAATGGATCGTTAATTAGATGTGCCTTTCTTTATAAACGTATTAGGTTTTGGATATTTTTATAGTGATTATGCTAGATTTGTGGTAATACATATCAAATTACTTTTAAATTTGGCCATAATATTTTATATAGTAATTTTACCAAATCTAATAGTTGGATCGTGAATTTGATATACCCATATTTGTAAATATGTTACGTTTTCATCATTTTTACAGAGATTATACTAGATTCTGTGACAAAACATATTCGATTACCTTTAAATTTAGTTATAATACTCTTTTTAGTGATTTGATCAAATCTAACAGTTGGATCGTTAATTTAATATGCCTATCTTTGTAAATGTGTTAGATTTTGGACATTTTTAAAGTTATTGTGCTATTTGATATGGCAAAATATTTTTGATTACCATCAAATTTGGTTGTAATACATTTTTTTAGTAATTTTAACAAATATAACAGTCAAATCGTTAATTCGATATGCTTAACTTTGTAAATGAGCTAAGTTTCGAGCATTTTTAAAGAGATTATGCTAAATTTTATAGTAAAACATATTTGATTGCTTTCAAATTTCTTTGTTAGTAATTTTAGCACGTCTAACGTTTGAATCATTAATTTAATATGTCTATATTTGTATGCGTGTATGTGTGTGTGTGTGTGTGTAGACACAAACACACAAACACAAATGAATATGTATATATGTATATATATTTTTATGAATTGTATACATATGTATATATTAATATGTATTTATGTGTATATAAATATGTATATGAATGTGTGTGTGTGTGTGTGTATAGTTATTAATAGTTATTAATTATTAACTATATATATTATATTAAATATATTAATACATATTCATAGTTATTAATATATATATATATATATATATATATGAATATGTGTGTATGTTTATCTTAATATTTGAATATGTATATGTTTATCTATATGTGTTGTGTGTGTGAATATATGAATATGTATATAAGAATATCAATATATATGTTTGTGTGTGTATAATATGTGTGTGTGTGTATATATATATATATATATATATATATATATACAAAAAACATATATATAACATATATATTATATATAATATATATATAACGTATATATATTATATATATAATATATATGTGTGTGTGTGTGTGTATATATAATATATGTGTGTGTGTGTGTGTGTATATATATATACACACACACACACAAACATATATATATATATATATATATATATATATTGGTCCTCAAATTATTTTATATTTTCAAAATAACCCTAAAGAAATTTTAAATCAATCTCTAAATTTTTAATATTTATAAAAATGACCCCAAAAATTTTGTAAATTAGTCGCTAAAGTTTTTAGTATTATTGTATGACCACAAAAAGTTTTTTAGATAGGTCATTAAAATTTTAAATATTTATAACATGACCCCCAAAATTTTTGCAATTATTCCCTAATATATATGTGTGTATATATAAGTATATATACATATATACATATATATTTAAAATAGATAATAAAATATTAATTACTATTTAAATTTATCCAAATGTACATAGATGTCCAAATTATCATATATTATTGAATAATATGTATTAATAGTAAATTTAATATGATTATTTATGTTTTGTTCTATATACATATACATATACATATATATATTTATATAAGTATATATGAATATAGTAGATATTAGTATATATTAGTGTGTGTGTGTGTGTGTGTGTGTATTAATATATATTAGTGTTTATATATTACTAGATATAATATATATAGATCTATAAATATATTTAGATGTGTGTGTGTGTGGTGTGTGTGTGTGTGTGTGTGTATGTGTGTGTATAGATAGATAGATAGATAGATATACTAAATAATGTCTATGAAGGTAATGAAATATATATACATATATGTTAATAAATATATATTAACAAATACGACATATATTTATTAATATATATGTCATATTTATTATATATTAATAAATATATGTATATTTATATATAATATATATATATATAAGATATACATGTGTATTAATAAATATGACAAATTGTTAGTCTTCTATTCCATGTCATATATATATATATATATATATATATATATAAATATGAAAATTTGTTAGTCTTCTATTCATGTCATATATGAATAATATACAGTTACCTATATATAGATTATATTTATTATATTATATATATATATATATTGTATTTTATATATAGAATACATATGTGTATATAGGTAGATTATATATCTAAATATATATATATAATATTTATAAGTACATATGAATATATGTATATATGAATTTATTTGTATGTATGTAAGTATGTATATATGTATGTAAATATATATTTATATATATATATATATATATTGATGCTTAAAGTTTAGGTGTATATAAATTATCAAATTTAAATCCATCCCTCAGTCAAGTTTTAATTAAAACATTAATCTCAAAATACACATACGAGTAAGTATACTCATCGCAAGTATAGTATAAGGCATTAACGAGTATCGATCCTCAAAGGAATAAGTGCACACTAATCATTTTTCATTCATTGTTTAACAAATCAAATAAAATGATGAGATAATGAAGAGAAAAATAAAGAAATATGTACAATTCACATTATATAGAAATATGAAATTTTGACAACTATCCTAGAAAACATGACAACGAACCATTTAGCAACTATCTTAATTAATCATCATCTTGGCATCATATAGGAATCTAAAGTAAAATTCAATCGTTTCCCAAATCATGAATCTACTTATATAGACTCCGCTTCTTTCCCAATCTATGGAATTACAATCTCTTGATTAAATTAGTAGATTTTCCAATCAAACCAACATAACCAAAAGACGCACTAAGCACATTTCCTCATAAACATGAAATTAGTCAACAACCCTATACTCTAGGCGAAATTAACTAATCTATAATTATTTAGGTTCTTTGATCTTAACTTCGTTTCCCAAGTCAGTTAAGAAATAGAAAATATGAAATCAATAAAATTAGATAAACTCCCAACGTCGTTTTCCAAGTCAATTAGAAGCAAATCTAACTTTATTAGTTTTTCTATGATCACAAGTAATCAAACACCAAGAATGATAGAAAATTAATCAAATAGCTAAATTAATACAAAAGATCGTGAATCCCAAAATATTATTAAATTACAAAGAAAACATTAATTACAACATTATTCTAGAAAAAGAAAACAAAAGTAAAAGAAAGAACTCATAGGCAAGCCTCCTTTGTTTTTCTTGTTTAAATAGGTTTCCAAGACGCTACAATTCATTCCTTAAGACTTCTAAGCCAAGTAGAGATTGAAAAATACCAAAACTCTTGGAAATTACCAAATCTATGCAAATATTAGAAAGCTCACTGGCATGGATCAGAGTGGAGCTGGCACTGGCTTGGAAGGTCCCGGTCGGCTAGCCGTGCTCTGGTCGACTCGATCTTACTCTGTTTTTCAAGACAAAATTCCCCTATTTCTCCAAAATGGGGTGGGCATCAATTCTATGGTCACGGCCGACACCAACCATGCTCTGACGGCGATAGTTTTATCATTTTTTTCTTCGTTTTCTGCATTGAAATTTCAAAATACCTTTTCAAGAGTAAAATATCAAATATGAAGGAATATGCCTAGTTATTACCACAAATGTATCATAAAACACCCTCAAATAATTAGGAAAATATAAATGAATTTTGTCCCTATCACATTCTCGCACGCTTGAATCTTTGCATGTCCTCAAGCAAAGCCCTTAAACAAAGAAAAACAAAACATCCTTTCAAAAAGTTCACTTAAAACAAAGTCATAATTACCTTTCAAAATTTAAATATGTTCTCTCATTCTTTCAACCCTTTGAAATCATTCACAAAAACAGTACTAGACAAGACATATCAAGGCCCTTGAAGTTGAATTAAACAAATTTATACACTAGGATAGGAACATTATTTCACCCTTCTAGTAAAAACATGGACAACATGAATCATACAAGTCAAGCTATCTACCAACGTAAGCATTATAAGTCCAAAAATTGCATAACATAAGTCATGTTTTGAGGAAAACACTCCAATTTTTTTTTCTCAATTTTTTTTTTCAATAACTTAGGGAATTGATAGCCTCAAGTGCATGGATTTCTCTTCACACACTATATTGGCCCCCTTATAGTCATCACTTTTCATTTTTTTTTCAAAAATCTTTCTTTTTTTTTCTCTTTCACTTTTGGGAATTAATAGCCTCAAAAAAGTGGATTTCCCTTCACTATTCGTATTGGCCCTCATAATTAAGCAAAAACATGTTCTCACCTAATCACAATCAACTCATTTTTACACAAATTTTCCACAAATTTTTGTTAATATTTCCTCTCAAATATCTTTTACCTCTTTGCATTCCTCATCATAATTCAAAGTCAAGCAAAATTCAATCCCATAATATAAGAGTTAGCCAACAACCTTTTTCATATTCCTCACATTATCCACATTTAAACTAGATGAGTCAAATAATACTCAAATACTAATGCATAAATAAGATTAACCAACATTCTCAACTCTTAACACATCCTATCCAAATATCAATAAAAATCCACCTAAGGAATGACACATCCCATATCCAAAGAAGAAATAGAATCACAACCTTGCTAAGGCATTGAAATTACAAAAAAAATGAAATTTTCCAAAAAAATTGGAAAATATTTTCAATACCAAACTCCCCCCCCCCACACTTAAAGTGGACATTGTCCTCGATAGTAAAAAATATAACAATAAAAGCAAGCCAAGGGACCAAAAAGAAATAAAGAGAATAAATAGAGAAAAGAAAATACTCCCATTACACTTAAACATTAACAAATTTGAATTCATCGTAAGGAGGTATAAGGGAAATGGTACCTAAAGGAAAACAAAAGAAACAAAAACAGCAGCATAAATCTAAAAAAAGAACAAGAAAATCAAAATAAAGGAAAATAAGGAAAGAAGACCAAAGGAAAATCACGAATCATAGAGGGTGACATCGAGATGCTTTAAAGTGTCAAGTTCTTCACCCAAATATGGTTTCACTAGACTTCTATTAACCTTAAAGATCCCTTTAGTTGGGTGAGACACCTTAATAACGCTAAATGGACAAACACAATGTATCTCATATGGCCCTGACCATCTAGACTTCAACTTACCCGGAAAAAGTCTAAGCCTAGAGTTAAATAATAACATCTTATCCCTTTCTTTGAACTCTTAAGGAGAATGAGTATATCTATCATGCCACCATTTCATCTTATCTTTGTAGAGTCAAGAGTTATGGTAAGCATCATTACGCCACTCATCCAATTTATTGACTTGAAGTAATCTCCGTTTACCTACAAGTTGAAGATCAAAATTGACAAGCTTAATCGCCTAATGTGCCCTATGTTCAACTTCCATTAGTAGATGACATGACTTCCCGTAGACTAATCTATAGGGGGTTGTACCAATATGAGTTTTGAAAGTAGTTCTATAAACCAAAAGAGTATCATCTAATTTCAAACTCCAATCCTTCCTTGTATAATTTACTACCTTTTCCAAAATTATTTTCAATTCTCTATTTGCCACCTCAACTTGGCCACTTGTTTGAGAGTGATAGAGGGTAGCAAACTTATGAGTAACCCCTAAATGTTTGAGAATTTTATCCAATGGGGTATTGCAAAAATGTGTGCCTCTATCACTAATGAGTACCTTAGGTATGCCAAACTAGGTGAAAAGTTTTCTAAGGAAGTTGACCACAATCCGAGCATTATTAGTAGGCAAGACCTACGCATCGACCCACTTAGATACATACTCAACCGCAATCAAGATGTATTTGTTACCTAAAGAATTAAGAAAATGGCCCATGAAATTAATCCACCAACAATAAAAAATTTTATAAACTTGAAAAATTTGCAATGGCATCTTGTTAGATTTAGAAATGTTACCTGTACGTTGACACCTATCACAATTTTTAACAAACCTGTGAGAGTCCTTAAAGAGTGTTGCCAAATAAAATTCGGACTCAAGCACCTTTCTTGTGTTGTTAGTATGTAGTGGCCTCTCACTGGTCCTTCATGATAATGTTTCAAGATGTTTGCACTTTCCATGGAATCCACACATCTTCAAATGATTTGATCCGCACAACACCAAAATAAATAGGGATCTTCCCAAAAATAATTCTTTACTTCGGAGAGGAATTTCTTCTTTTGTTACGCAGTGAAGTCGTCTGGAATAATTCCTACAACTAAGTAATTAGCAAAATTCACATACCAAGGTGTTGGAGAAATCTCACCATCAACAAGTAAAAGTTGTTCATTCGGGAAGGTGTCATTAATGTCTTCTTCAGCCAAAGGCTTTAGGTTGGGATTTTCCAACCTAGATAAGTGATTCGCAACTAAATTTTTCACTCCCTTTTGTCCTTAATCTCCAAGTCAAATTCCTACAACAATAATACCCATCTTATCAATCCTAATTTAGAATTATGCTTGGTTAGTAGGTAATTAAGGACGGAATGGTCCGTATAAACAATGACTTTGGACAAAACAAGATAAGAATGTAATTTATCGAAAGCAAATACTATGGCAAGTAACTCTTTCTCCGTTGTGGTGTAGTTCTCTTGTGACGCCATAAGAGTTTTGCTTGCATAGTAAATTTGTTAAAAATGCTTATTCCTCCTTTGTCCAAGCACCGCGCCTGCTACATAATCACTTGCATTACACATTAATTCAAAAGGAATGGACCAATTTGGTGCAATTAAAATAGGAGAATTGATCAATTTCTTTTTAAGCACATTGAAAGCATTGAGACATTATTCATCAAAATAAAAAATAGTATCTTTTTCAAGTGAAGAAGTAAGAGGTTTAGAAATTTTTGAGAAATCCAAGATAAACCTCCTATAAAAACCTGCATAACCAAGAAAGCTTCGAATAGCCTTCACGGAAGTTTGAGGAGGGAGTTTCTCAATTGCCTCAATATTTGCTCTATCAACCTCAATACCTTTCTTTGAAATTTTGTGTCTCAATACTATACCTTCTTGCACTATAAAGTGGCATTTCTCCTAATTAAGCATGAATTTGGTTTCTTTACTCCTTTGAAGTACCTTTTCTAAATTGGCCAAACACAAGTCAAAAGAATCACAAAAAACAGAAAAATCATCCATAAATACCTCCATGATGTCTCTCACAAGTCCTTCGAAAATAGCCACCATACATTTTTGGAAGGTTCCGGGACCATTGAAAAGACCAAAAGGCATACGTCGATATACAAAAGTACCAACAGGGGCATATAAAGGTGGTCTTCTCTTGATCCTCTGGTACTATGGGAATTTGAAAGTAATCGAAAAAACCATCTAAAAAATAATAAAACTCATGTCTGGCTAACCTTTCTAACATTTGGTCAATAAAAGGGAGAGGAAAATGGTCCTTCCTAGTTGCCTCATTCAATTTTCTATAATCAATGCAAACCCCCCAACCTTTTACCAATCTCATTAGGATCAACTCATTTTTTTCATTTGGGCTCACAGTCATTCCTCTCTTCTTTGGTACTACTTATGTTGGACTCATCCAAATACTATCAGAAATAGGGTAAATGAAATTGAAATCTAAGAGTTTAATCACCTCACCCTTTACCACATCACTTATATTTGGGTTTAACCTACATTGGGGTTACACTATGGGTTTGGCTCCTTTTTCCAACAAAATTTTGTGATTACAAAAGGAAGGGCTAATTCCCTTAATGTCCGTAATTTTTCATGCAATGACTCCCTTATATTTTTCCAATAGACTTACGAATTTGGTCTTTTGATCACAAGTAAGGTCTTTTGCTATGATCAATGACAATTTTTCTCCTTTAGCAAAAAATGCATATTCCAAGTGCTCGGGGAGGTCTTTTAAGTCCAATTCTGGTGGTTCCTCAATGGATGACTTCATCCTTCTCAAATTGCTTTTTTCAATTTCCTCAAATTCTCCCAACTCATGGCCTTCATTTGAATCCTTCAAATATGCAACAGATTGTTCCATCAAGTCCATATAGCATTTGACAAATGATTCCTGCATAAAATCAAATATAGGTTCATCAAGAATATCAATCCTTAAACAAGAATCATCATAAGAAATAGGATTTGCATGCTTTTGTGGATTTTGATAATGACTTCTTCATCCCTAACCCTAAGTGTCAATTTTCCCCCATGAACATCAATTAATGCTTTGAAAGTAGCCAGTAAAGGTCAACCTAGGATTAAAGGAATTTTAAAATCTTCATCCATATCAAGGATAACAAAATCCACAGGAAATATGAATCTATCCACTTTGACCAATACATCTTTCACTATTCCCCTAGGATATTTAATAGATCTATCCGCAAGTTGAATACTCATCCTAGTGGGCTTGGGTTCACTTAAGCCTAGATTTTTGAAAGTTTTATATGGCAAAAGATCAATGCCAGCACCTAAGTCTGCTAATGCATTACAAAATCTAAGAGTACCAACAAGACAAAGAATAGAAAAACTCCCTAGATCACTTTCTTTTCATCGCAAAGTCTGTTGGTCCTACAAGATAGCCGAGCATTCTTCATTTAAAACCACAGTGAATAATTCCTCTAACCTCTTTTTGTTAATGAGCATGCTTTTGAAAATTTTACATATTTGGGCATGTGCATTAAGGCCTCACTGAGTGGGATGTTTATATACATTTGTTTAAATACTTCCAGAAACTTATCGAATTGTGTATCTTTTCTTACTTTGTGTGTGTGAGCGGAGTAAGGTACCTGTGGCTGAAAATCTAGCTTTTTAGTTTATTTTTCAAAAGGTTCATCAAAAGGGGTTAGTTCCGGCCCATCTTCTTTAGATGGTACCGGCTCCGTGCTAGGATCAGGTAACTCCTTACCATTTGGTAATATAATGGCAGCTGAATCATGTTGTGTTTCTACCCCTAATGGTAACTTTATCACTAAATTCATTAAAAACCAAATTTACCTTTCCATATTTCTAATTATGTCCTCAAATTTTGCCAATGTGTCATCTGTCTTATGAAATACATTTAGTTACATTGGTGGCAAATTTTCCTAATACCTCTTTTAAGGTAGCAGAGTCAGATGATCGAGATGTTATCCCTTGAGGTATGTTAGGATACCGTCCCGTGCTCCATTGGCCATCTTACCTACATAAAGGACATTGTTAGTGCTATATATACATAGTGCAATATTAAATCGCGTTAGTTAGTTAAGGTACATGTTCACAAATTAGGTTAGAAAAACTACAACATGTAGGGATATTAAAGTACAAGTATACAAGAAAATAAAATATGACACCTATTCATACGAGGAACATATATACATATTTACATATTTACATATAGACATATAAACATATAAACATGGTTAAATAAAAAAAATCTAAGCTTTCATAATATTATTCCCAGCAACGCCGCCAAAAATTTGATGCGTAAATTTTTTGTGTATAAAAATCATCAAATTTAAATCCATCCCTTAGTAAAGTTTTAATTAAAATATTAATCCTAAACTACACATACGAGCAAGTATACTCATCGCAAGCATAGTATAGAGAATTAACTAGTATTGATCCTCAAAGGAATAAGTACATACTGATTACATTTCATTCATTATTTAACTGATCAAATAAAATGATGAGATAATGAAGAGAAAAATAAAGAAATATATGCAATTCAAGGATGTAGAAATATAAAATTTAGACAATTATCGGAGAAAACATGACAATGAACCACTTACCAACTTTCTCAATTAATCATCATCTTGGCATCTTGAAGGAATATAAAGTAAAATTCAATCGTTTCCCAAGTCATGAATCTACACATATGGACTCCACTTCTTTCCCAATCCATGAAATCACTATCTTTTGATTAAATTAGTAGATTTTCCATTCAAACCAACATAACCAAAAGGCGCATTAAACACAATTCATCATAAATATGAAATTAGTCAACAACCATATACTCTAGGCGAAATTAACTAATCTTTGATTATTTAGATTCTTTGGTCTTAACTTCATTTCTCAAATTCGTTAAGAAATAACAAGTATGAAATTAATAAAACTAAATCAACTCCTAACGTCATTTCCCAAGTCAATTAGAAGCAAATCTAACTTCATTAATTTTTCTATGATCATAAATAATCAAACACCAAGAATAATGAAACTTAATCAAATAGCTAAATTAATACAAAAGATCATGAATCCTAAAATATTGTCAAATTACAATGAAAATATTAATTACATCATTATTCTAGAAAAAGAAAATAAAGTTAAAAGAAAGAACTCATAGACAAGCCTCCTTCTTCTCCCTTGAAGACTCTCTTGAACAATACTCCTTGATTTGATGAACTCCTCATTCAATGAGTGATTTACTGATTGGATCCTTAAATTCATACTTTTATCTTGTATTTTTCTTGTTTAAATAGGCTTCCAAGATGCTAAAATTCATCCCCTAAGAGTTGTGGGCCGAGTAGAGATTGGAAAATATCAAAATTCTTGAAAATTACCAAATTCGTGTAAAAATTGGAAAGCTCGCCAACATGGACCAGACCAGCACTGGCTTAGAGGGTCATGGCCGGAGCCAGCCATGCTCTGATCGGCCCCGATCTTGCTCTATTTTTCAAGACGAAATTCCCCTATTTCTCCAGAATGGGGCCGGGGCTGACGCCTGTTCTGTGGTCACGGCTGGCGCCTGCCGGGCTCTGGCAGCAACAATTTTGTCATTTTTCATCATTTTTTGCAATAAAATTCCAAAACACCTTTCCAAGGATAAAATATCAAATATGAAGGAATATGCCTAATTATTACAACAAACGTATCACAAGGTACCCTCAAATAACCAGAAAAATATAAATGAATTTTGTCCCTATCACATATAATACAATTATTATTTTGTGTTATAATAATAATGTTTTGAAAAAATTACAAAAAGAATGTTTAGAATTGTTTAAATTAAAAAAAAAAAAAGAGTAAGACCAAACAATTAACTTAGCCCAGCAACTATGACTTGCCTCATACATATGTGAGGTTGGCGGTTCGAATCTTGGCAGAGACAATTCATTGAGTTATATTGGAGGGTAATAATTCGGTGTGGGTAGTCTACATAGGCTGTCTACTAAGATAGATTTGATCTGTTGTTGGATGTCCACTAACAAGGGCGTGATAGGTAAGGAAATTATTTGCATCAGCAAGGAAATTTCTTGTCACGATAGGTAATAATTTTTTTCTCAAAATAGTATTTAATTTCTTCAATAAAATTATATTTTTTGCGACGGAACTTTTTGTAGCTAAAAATCAGCATTCGTGACAAAATTCTTTAGCTTTAGCGAGGAAATTTTTACTAGCTAAATGTAAAGTCTTTTGCATTTAGCTAAGAATGATTTTCCTCGC
This sequence comes from Voacanga thouarsii, assembly GCA_026120185.1. Classification (NCBI taxonomy): domain Eukaryota; kingdom Viridiplantae; phylum Streptophyta; class Magnoliopsida; order Gentianales; family Apocynaceae; genus Voacanga; species Voacanga thouarsii. Next base: position 1,126,830 of record JANUWF010001150.1, read on the forward strand.
TAAAAAACTATCTATGGCACGAACTTTTTTATCGCTATTGACTCTTTTTGGTGAGGAAATATTTTGTATTGGCGAAGAAAATTTTTATCGCTAAAGGTAATAATATTTTCTCAAATTTGTATTAAAAATCATCAGCATCATTAAAAGAAAATCCTTTGGCAATAAAATATTTTTAGCTTTAGCTAAGAAAAATAATCCTAGATACTCTTTGGCGACAAAATGAAGAGTTTTGTCACCGAAAACATTTGGCGACGGCGCTTCAGCAAGAAAATGACAAGGAAGCAATTTTTGTCGCCATTGACCTTTAGTTAGGAAATTGTTTTGTCACAGAAGGCAAATTTTTTTGTAAGGACAATAGAAGGCATCAAAATCTAGAATAAAGAAGAACCATCCAATTGACTTGATTATTGGAAGTATGGATGAGTCAAGGAAGATAAAGGACAAACTAAAAGTTGGTTGTAAGGAGATGGTCAAGTGTGCTTGTTATACTTCAACACTGGAGCTGAAAAGTATCAAAGAAGCTTTGACAGATGAACATTGGATTGTTGCTATGCAAAATGAATTGCAACATTTTGAAAGAAATGATGTATGGGAACTTGTGCCAAGACCTAAGGATATTAATGTGATTGGAACCCAGTAGGTCTTCTAAAACAAGACTGATGAGTTTGGTAACATAATAAGGAACAAAGTAAGGTTAGTTGCACATGGATATACACAAGTTGAATGAGCTAACTTCAATGAAACATTTACACCTATAACTGAAGGCTTAAAATGGCAAAAATCATCTAAACGAAAAGATGTTAGGAAAACGAAAAATTTAACTCTGTGATTAAATGGCCCTCTTCGCACTGGTGTAGATGTCTGTATAAGGATATTTAAGGCTAGTAGCTCACGTCCTTACAAACGTCTATTGCATCTCATCCATGCGAAACTTTCGATCTTCTGAAATGGTGCCCGTAGCATAGCCAGTGAAGGCTTAAAGTTTGGGTTTTGATAAGCCTTGAAAGCATGATCAAAAAAATGGATTTGGTTTTCTGTGAATGAATTGAACTCCGAAGAGGCTTCTGTTTTCTTTACTTTTGCTTCTATGAATCACCAACTCACAAAATTGCTAAACTTCTCCCCATTTCAATTCATCTAAATAGATGCTCGAGAGAGAGAAGACATATGCGTGCAAATAGAAAGCATCCATGCTTTCTATTATCCTACACGCGAAATAATACGGGTTTCATCCCGTGTTGTTTTTTTATTTTTTATTTTTAATTTAATTAATTAATTAATAATTTAATAAATTAATTTTTTTAAATTTTATTTTACCCTTATTCTTATTCATTTAGTCAGATAAAATTATTTATTCTTGAGCTTGAACACCCATAAATAATAAATCTCAATTATTTATTTTCTGGGCTATATTAAACAATCCAATAAATAATTAAACACAAATAGACCAATATAAAATTTTATATCTTTTATCTAGTTTATATCTAGATTAATTTTCTAATTATTCAATTTGGGCCTTGGGTCTTGAATAATTAATTAACCAATTAAACTAGATAAAATAAATACTCTCTCTTGGACCTTTTATTTTATTCGAGTCCAATAATAAATTAGACTAATAAAATAAAAACTCATAATTATCAAAACCAATTTCTTAACCCAAATTTTTCATGACTTAAGGGCCATTCCGAGGACCAAAAGACATATCGTCTTGGCTACTAAAATGATCAAAATACCCCTACTATATAAATAGCTATATTTTGTATTTTAAATATTTTCTAATATCACCATAAGGAAATATTGACTCCAAGGACAATGCGGCGTTAGCAAAGTCTTCGACTTACAGGTGTAATGACTGAAATACTCATCTACGCATCGCTGTGCAATTAGAAATGAAGAGTGTACTAACACTTCTCTAATAGACATCTACCATGCTTAGACCCCTAGTCCAATGATCTATAACTCTTGGAATGTTTTCACGTTGCAAGGGAGCTACCCTAAAGTAAACATCCAAGTCATGTTTCCCAAGACCTTGGATAATTAGATCATTTGAACAGTCACAAGGGGCGATATAATGTAGAAGCTATCTTGTACAAGTCTGTCTTAACTAACTAGTCACATATACCCAACATACAAGTATATTGTTTCTACGAAAGAACCTCAACTACAATATATCAAAGTATATGCTTCTAGCTTCATCAGACTACCAACTCATACTTAAGCGGTAGAGTATTAGTCCACGCTGTAGCAGTAATAATCTGGGTTTCTTTTAAATAGTACTTTTAAAAACTACTATTACAGGTCCTGTTCTACGTATTCGAAATACGCTCATGCCATAAAGTGAGTTGATTACTCACTGGCTAAAGGTAAGCCGTTTCCCATTTGGAATTCATAACACAATAACCTATTAATGATGTGATTCTCATTCTTATCAATTGGTTAAGAACAAATATTTATGTGTTAAGTAACCCGTGATTCATACCTTACTGTAAAAGACTACTATTCACATGGATCACTTACTTAAACACAATAGGTCCTTTCCAAACAAAAATCGTGCACAAATAAAATATAAATTCACAAATAAATTTTAAGAATAAATTCTTTTATTAATAAATTTGATAATTACATCAAATAAAATAGTCTAGAGAGCATATATTCCAACAATCTCCCACTTGCACTCTAAGACTAAGAAAGTTCATAGGTGCCCACCACTATGGTTCTAAGTGTCTCTTGAAGACTCTTTTAGCAAAAGGCTTGGTGAAGGGATCCGCTAGGTTGTTTTTCGAGGCAATATGCTCCACCACAATTTCCCGTCTCTGAATGAAATCCCAAATCAAGTGGTACTTCTTCTGGATGTGCTTCCCCTTCTTGTGATTCTTGGGTTCTTTGGATTGTGAGACTGCTTCAGAGTTGTTGCAATACATCACAATAGGTCTGTCCATGTGTGGCAAAACTCTAAGTTTTGAAAGAAACTTCCAGAGCCAGATTGATTCCTTGGACGCTTTTGAAACTGCCACATACTCTGCTTCCACGGTTGAGTCAGCAATACAAGATTGCTTGATACTCCTCCATGAAATAGCTCCTCCAGATAAGGTGAAGATATATCCACTAGTGGATGTTCTCTCATCCTTATCCGCTTGGAAATCTGAATTTGTGTATCCAGTTGGAACCAAATCATTAGCCCTGTAAACCAGCATATAATCTTTCGTACCATTGAGGTACTTAAGAATATTCTTTACAGCTTACCAATGAACCTCCCCATGGTTTGACTAATATCTGCTAACTAAGCCTACAGCAAAGCAGATATTTGGCCTAGTGCACAGCATAGCGTACATGAGACTTCCCACAGCCGAAGCATAGGGAATCCTACTCATCTTGTCTTTTTCTTTTTGAGACTTATGACAGTCCTTAGAACAAAAAGATAACCTATGTCTGCAAGGGATTATAGCTCCCTTGCATTAGTCTATGCTAAACTTAGCCAGCATTTTGTCAATGTATGTTGTTTGGGATAATCCTAACATTCTCTGCCTCCTATTTTGAAGAATCTTAATCCCGAGAATGTAATTGGCTTCTCCCAAATCCTTCATACTAAATTGACTAGACAGCCAAACCTTAATAGTTGACAATATCCCTACATCATTCCCAATGAGTAAAATGTCATCCACATATAGGACAAGAAAAACTATATTTATGCCTTCTAATTTTCTGTACATGTATAGTTCATCCTCGTTTTGAATGAAATCGTAAGACTTTATAGTCTCATCAAAATGAATATTTCATGTTCTAGATAGATGCCTGCTTAAGTCCATAAATGGACTTCTTAAGCTTGCAGACCATATGTTCTTAGCCTTTAGCAATAAAACCTTCTGGTTGGGACATATAGATGTCTTCGTTAAGATGGCCATTAAGAAATTCCATCTTAACATCCATTTACCATATCTCATAGTCATAATGACATGCAATAGCAAGGAGGATATGGATGGACTTAAGCATGGTTGCCGGGGAAAATGTTTCATCATAATCGATTCCCTCTTTTTGAATATACCCTTTCACCACAAGCCTAGCTTTGAAGGTTTCCACCTTCCCATCTACTCCCCTCTTCCTCTTGTATAACCACTTACACCTAATGGGTTTTATACCTTCAGGTGAAGCTACAAGATCCCAAACCTGATTGAGGTACATAAACTCAATCTCAGTTTTTATTGCTTCATGCCACAGATCTGCATCAGTATCAGCAATAGCTTTTTCGTATCTAGTGGGATCTTATTCCTGATAGTCAGAGACTAGCTCAAAAGCCTTTCCTTTCCATCTTTCTAGAACTCTAGATATCCTCCCACTACGACAAAGCTCCATTTATACAGGTTCTTGAGGCTATGCCTCTTCTTATTCCATAATCGGGTCTGAAGAAGTTGATTCCAAAGATAACTTCTCCTCGAGTTCCGACCTTGTTGAACCTTTAGTCGAAGTACTTTGATCATCCTCCAAGTATCTAGCATTAGTACTTACCATTACTTTCTGCTCCTCATGATGATAAAAGTAACCTCCTTTTGTCCCTTTTGAATACCCAACAAAGTAGCATAATTCTGATATTGGGTCTAGTTTGTCTTCCTTAATCAGTACATAAGCTGGACAGCCCTATATCTTGAGATGATTTAGACTTAGCTTATGCCTAGTCCACATCTCATAGGGTGTCCTAGGTATTGACTTGGAAGGTACCAAGTTCAAAATGTATGCCGCTGTTTTCAAGATATATCCCCCAAAGGAGACCGAAAGAGTGGCATAAGACATCATTCTTCCAACTATTTCCATTAATATCCTATTCCTTCTCTAAGCTATTTCATTCTGCTGGGGTGTACCCAGCACAGAGAGTTGGGATACTATTCCATGATGTACCATATAATCCTTAAACTCACTGAGGAGGTATTCTCCACCACGATCTGATCGTAAGGTTTTGATCAGTCTACCTGTCTGACACTTCACTTCAATCTTAAACTTTTGAACTTGTCAAAAGAATCAGACTTGCGCCTCATCAGGTAGACATAACCAAACCTTGTACAATCATCCGTGAAAATGATGAAGTACTCAAAGCCCCCTCTAGCTTGAGTAGATAAAGGACCACATACATCAGTATGAACAAGACCTAATATCTCCTTAACTCTATCAGCCTTTTGGGTAAACAACCTTTTGGTCATTTTTCCCATAAGGCAGGACTCATACTAAGGCCAACTTTTCAATCTTAATGAGCCTAAGGGCCCATCATGAACTAACCTCTGAATCCTAATTGAGTTAATATGGCCCAACCTTAGATGCTAATAATATGAGTCATTGACATTAGTCTTTCTCTTCTTATTTAAAGGTTCAGATTGAGCATTATTTATTTTATTATCTATAGGATTTAAAAAGAATAAGTTTCCATACATATGTCCCGTACATAAAACTTCTCCATTTCTACTGATAGGAATACCATAATAGAAAAAAATAGAATATCCATAATTTATTAGTTTTGCAATTAAAATCAAATTCTGTCTAAAATTGAGTACATATAAAATATCATTTAATACAATTACTTTATTACAATAAAAAATAAGATCCAACTCTCCCACTACAAGGGCCCATACTCGTACTCTATTTCCTACTTGTAGTCCATACTCGTCCTTCTAGAGTCTTCTTATCTTCCTAAACTCCTGCAAGGAATTACAGATATGATCAGTGGCACCAGAATCGACAATCCAAGTGAAAGTCGATCCAACCATTGAAATAGACTTTAGATAGAGAACAATACCTGTAGGGTTTTTCTTAGCCTGAAGTTCTAGATACTCCTTTTTCCAGTGTCCCTTCTGCTCGCATTTGAAGCATTTGCCTTTGGGCTTGTTGGGCTGGTTCTTGGGCTGGGCCTGTGCATTTACCTTCTTCTTCTTGAACTTCCTAGGCTTAGGCCCAGTTCTAGAAGAAAAAGTCCTCACAATTATAGCCTTGGACTGTGGTTTCATGACCTTCTCCGCCACTTAGAGCTCTTTCATCAACTCAGTTAAAGTCATGTTCAATTTGTTCATGTTGTAGTTCAACTTGAATTGAGTAAAAAAGCCTGATAGAGGAAACCATGTCCACTTGGCTCTTAGAGTCAATAACAACCTCTAAGACTTCCGCTTCCTTGAAACTAGCAATCATTTTGAGCATATGCTCCCTGACTGATACTCCATCAGCCATCTTAGTGTTTATTATCGTCGTAAGAGCTTCTTGCCTTGAGCACTGGCTTTTATCGACGAACATCATGGCTAATGATTAGCTAATATCATATGCAGTGGCCATGTGCTCGTGTTTTGATTGGAGCACATTAAACATAGAAGCCAACATGTAGTATCGAGCTATTTCGATTGCCTTCTTCCATGCTTTTTCAGCCTCATGCTCCTCCGTGGTGGAACCCTCCCTAATAATAGGGTAGGCTTCAAAGAGGACATACTTATACTCCTTAGCAATGAGTATTATGCCCAAGTTCCTTTTCCAGTCCACATAATTTGGACCGGTTAGCTTATTCTCACGGAGAATAACGGCCAAAGAACTAAAAGAACCTCCACCAATCATTTCTGAAATATCGAAAATAAAAGAAAATTCAAGTTGTGAAAAAATAAAATAATTTGTGACTTTTTCCTCATATTAATTCTGATAATAGTTAACCCTATCACTATTATCTTTAATATGATTAATTTGGCTCTTAGAAAAACTGACATAGCTTCTTGGGAAGATTAACAGTTTTCTAAACTAAGTGTATTAACCGCCACAAATTAATTTCTTTTCTAGGTAATGATCTAGAAGATAACTCCATCGTGGGATGATTGTTTCTTCTCATTTCCTATGGACATTTCTCACACTATAATCTCCAACGTGGGCTGGCCGATTATAACACATGTCTCGGGTTATTAATTATATCCATCCATTAGTTCTAAATCCTTGTTGTATCCCCATCATATACAGGTTCACTTCCAAAGTGACGCAAGGGAACCCACGATCTCTAATGAGGATTGTGATGGAAGCCGTGGGGCCGTTGGAACTCTTCTCTCACTTAGTATTTTAAAATAAGGGTTTTTCTTAGAAAATATATTTTGAAAATTTCAATTAAATTTTCTTTTAACTCAAAATAAAATATCTAAACTCATAAAAATTTCTATGTCAAGGTTTATACACTTTGAGAAATTTTTTCATGGATTAATTTTATTTAAGTTAATAAACTTAATACTTTCAAAAAAAATTTCAACAAAATTTTCGAGAGATTTTGACCTCAAGTTTTGACAAAAATAGTTTTTCTTGTTAAAATTCAATTAAAAAATGGTTTTCTATTTTAATTCACAAAAATATCTAAATTCAATATATTTTCTATGCCAAGGATAAAATCCTTTAAGAAAATATCTAAAAATTAATTTTTGTTCCTATTAAAATTAACCATTTGATTTAAGAAAAATATTTTTCTTTGTCAAAATTCTCAAAGACTTTGGTCTTTGAGAAATCGCGTACATAAGGTATAAAAAGAAATAAGCATGCTAGAAAACTTAAAACGTTTTCATACTTTTCTATTCTTTTAACCTAAGTGTTCAAATAATAGGATTAAATACATTAATTAATTATGGTCTTGTTTAATCCTAAAACTTCCTTTACTATTATTTTTCATGCAAAATATTCAAGGAATATTAACTATTGCAATAAAAATAACTTCGCCTGGTATGGGACTAAAAACAAAAAAAAAATGCTTAGGTCCATGCACCTGCCACACTAGATCACAACCCATAGGTAAACCCATGGGCTGGATCTAGTCGGGTGGACCTAGCCCGCCTTGCCCCAGCTACGCGGTGAAAATGTTGACTGCGCAATCGCTGAAGCCAATAGCGAGGACGGCTTCCTCGCCAAACGTGAGCTATGCATGGCTCTGAGTCACAGCTCACGGCTCCTCTCATATTTGGCAGGCGGCTCGGCTCGGTTCGGCTGGATTGCACAGTACCTTATTCTCCAGAATTTCTTCTGCGTACTGGTTTCGATTTTTTTCTCCATTTTCAATCAAAACTCATCCAAACAAGCTCCTATGCCCTTAAAAACACTGGGCTTACACGATATCTATGAAAGCAAGTAAAATACATTGTTCCTATACTTCCACTCGCGAAGCTTACAGTGAAACTACCCATACCAGTAAATACGAAGGATCACAGATTTCAACCAAAAAAGATATTTTCTTGTTTTAGTTAAGCCTAACATGCTTCCTACATTTGTCAAACCATAGCTCTGATACCAATTGAAGGCTTAAAATGGCAAAAATCATCAAAATGAAATCATGTTAGGAAAATGAAAAATTTACCTCTATGATTAATTGGCCCTTTTCGCACTGGTGTAGATGCTACGGGCACCATTGTATAAGCCTTCACCGGCTTATTGTGTCTCATCCACGCGAAGCTTTCGATCTTCCCAATGGTACCCGTAGCGCAGCCGGTGAAGGCTTAAAGTTTGAATTTTGATAAGCCTTGAAGGCTTGATCGAAAAAATGGGTTTGGTTTTCTGTGAATGAAAAGGCTTCTATTTTCTTTGCTTTCGCTTCTATGAATCACCAACTCACAGAATTGCTAAACTCCTCCCCATTTCAATTCATCTAAATAGATGCCCGAGAGAGAAGACATTATGCATACAAACAGAAAGTATGGATGCTTTCTGTTATCTTACACGTGAAACAACACGAGCTTCCATCCCGTGTTATTTTTTTATTTTTTAAATTAATTTTAATTAATTGATTTAATTAATAATTAATTAATTTAATAAATTAATTTTTTTAAATTTTATTTTACCCTTGGTATTATTCATTTGGCCAGATAAAATTATTTATTCTTGGACTTTAACACCCATAAATAATAAATCTCAATTATTTATTTTCTGGGCTATATTAAATAGTCCAATAAATAATTAAACCCAAATAGACTAATATAAAATTTTATACCTTTTATCTAGTTTATATCCAGATTAATTTTCTAATTATTCAATCTAGGTCTTGGACTCTAAATAATTAATTAACCAATTAAACTAGATAAAATAAATACCCTCTCTCGAACCTTTTATTTTATTCTAGTCCAATAATAAAATAGACTAATAAAATAAAAAATCATAATTATCAAGACCAATTTCTTAACCCAAATCTTTCACGACTTAAGAGTCATTCCGATGACCAAAAGACACTTCGCCTTGGCTACTAAAATGACCAAAATACCCCTGTTATATAAATAGCTATATTTTACATTTTAAATATTTTCTAATATCACCATAAGAAAAAATTGACCTCAAGGACAATGCTGCATTAGTAAAGTCTTCAACCTACAGGTGTAATGACTAAAATACCCCTCTACGCATCGCCATGCAATTAGAAAGGAAGAGTGTACTAACACCTCTCTAATAGACATTTACCATGCTTAGACCCCTAGTCCAATGATCCACGACTCCTGGAATGTTTCTACTTTTCAAGGGAGTTACCCTAAAGTGAACATCTAAGTTATATTCCCTAAGGCCCTAGATAATTAGATCATTTGAACAGTCATAAGGAACGATATAGCATAGAAGTTATCTTGTACAAGTTTGTCTTAACTAATTAGTCACATATACCTAACATACAAGTATATTGTTTCTACAAAAGAATCTCAACTACAGTATATCAAAGTATATGCTTCTAACTTCATGAGACTACCAACTCATACTCAAGCGGTAGGGTATTAGTCCACGCTGTAGCAGTAATAGTCTGGGTTTCTTTTAAATAGTACTTTTAGAAACCACTATTACAAGTCTTATTCTACGTATTCGAAAATACACTCATGCCATAAAGTGGCTAAAGGTAAGTCATTCCCCATTTAGAATTTATAACACAATAACCTATACATAATATGATTCTCATTCTCATCAATCAGTTAAGAACAAATATTTATGTGTTAAGTAACCGTGATACATACCTTACTGTGAAAGATCACCATTCACATGGATCACTTACTTAAACACAATAGATCATTTCAAAATAAAAATCGTGCACAAATAAAATGTAAATTCACAAACAAATATTGAGAATAAATTCTTTTATTAATAAATTTGATAATTACATCAGATAAACTAGTTTAGAGGGCATATATTCCAATAGTAACAAGGCTAGAATATGTTAGATTATTATTTGTAGTAGCTTGCACTAAGAAATTTACACTTTAACAAATAGATGTGAAAAGAACATTTTTGAATGAGTTTTTACAAAAAGAAGCATATGTTGAGCAACTGAAAGATTTTGTCAATCTTGAGTTTCCAAACTATGTGTACGGATTAAAGAAAGTACTCTATAGGCTGAAGTAAGCACCTAGAGCATGGTATGAAAGACTTACAACCTACGTGCTTAGAAGAGGATACAAGCGACAAGAAGTTGATAAGACAATGTTTGTCAAGAAACTTGGAATTGATTTTATTGTTGTACAAATCTATATTGATGACACTGTGTTTGGTTCAACATCGAAGCAAATGTCAAAGGATTTTGTTGAACTAATGCAACTAGAATTTGAAATGAGTATGGTTAGTGAACTAACATTTTTCCTTAGTTTATAGATCAAGCGGATGAAAGATAGAACCTTTATATCTCAAGGCCAGTATGTTAACAACCTGGTCAAGAAATTCAACATAGATGCATCAAAATCTATCAAAACACCCATAAATGTTGCACAAAAAGTGACAAAGGATGATAAGGAACAAGAAATATATCAACATCTGTATAAAAGTATAATAGAAGGATTGCTATATTTTACAGTGAGTCGGCCTGATATTAGCTATAGTGTTGGTATATATGTAGGGTATCAAGTGAGCCCTAAAGAGTCACACTTAAAGATAGTCAAGAGAATCTTGAAGTATGTATGTTGTAATTCTAAGTATGATATTTACTTCAGCAATGATTCTAGTCTACTTATTTTGATACAGTGATGTTAACTAGGTATGGAATTGTGATGATCATAAGAGTACATCTGGAGGCTATTTTTATTTGGAAAATAATTTTGTGTCATGGTTCATGAAACATTATTGTAGAAAATTATTGTACTCAATTGTTGTAGAAGAAACAGATGTTAGAAGACTATGATGTTAATTAGCAAGAGTTGATAGTATATTGTGACAACACGAGTGCTATAGGTATCTCCAAAAATCTAGCACAACATAGCAGAACAAAACATATTAATATCAGACATAATTTTATCAAGGATCTTGTTGAACTACAAATTGTGAAAATTAAACATGTAGCTACTCAGAAACAACTAGCTAATATTTTCACAAAATCGCTTGATGCTGCGCGATTTGAAGAATTACATTAACCATTGGGAATTTACTTGCTTTAACACTCATGGTCCTGTATTAAACTTTGTATATAGTTGTTCATATTTCTTACTTTTATATTTTTTCTCAAAATTAGAAAAAGAAAAAAATGTTTGAACTGTTTACGATACGCTTAAAGATATGTCGTAGGCATGTAGAGTTATGACATGACTACAACTCTGCCAAAAGCACTAGGGAATGCACTTGTACCAATTAGCCAGCACGGAAGATTATGCCTCTTCCAAAGCACCCAACAAAGTTTAGGGCGATTCTCAGGATACCAAAGGTTGCAAAGTTTCATAAGAGTCAAAACTCTTCAAATCGAAGTCGTGTCTATTTTCAACCTATTTAAAAAACCTTTCCTCATCATTGCCACTGCTAAAAACATACTCAACCAATCGGAACCTTAGCAATGGTAGAAAAACAACAACAAAAATTGCGCAAGGCTTGGCTGCTGATGATTTTATGGAGATTCAGCCATCTACTCAAGATGATTCAACACAAAATACTGTGGCACCTACGGATGTGGGTATTAACACTTTTCTTCCAAATCTTATGCTTAATTCTCATATATCTAATAATACTTGTCGTGAGATTGTCATGTTTTTTGGAGATGTTTATGATTTTATTAAGTATTGCATTTACAAAAATAATGATAAAGTGCAAGTTGGGTATAAGTTTTTGATTCCATAAATCTTTGTTGCTAAATGTGAAAAAGGAAAAAGTGTCGGGTCTAGTGGAATACAACCTTTTGTGGTGGACCTTTCTTTTCTTCAAATGTTTAAGGAAATCAACATTGACAAGGATGTTTCTAGTGCTTTGGATTTGACTTGTGCAAACATTAAAGTACCTAAAGGGGAATCTTCGAGGATACTAGAGGCCTTATTGGATCATGTTCATTCTGCTGATCCTCTGTTAATTCATGCCCTAAAGTCCTGTCTACTATTGAATCAAGTACAAGGCATCTTAGAAATGAGACAGAAACTATAGGGCATTGTAAGGCTGATTATGGTAATACTAGTACATCTGTACCACACTCTGTTAAAACTAATTCTAAAGGAACAATAAAGTGAGATGAAGCCAAGTCTGAAGAATTAAATAGTTCTAACACACAAGAAATGCTTGAAAGATTTGCGAGTAAAGGAAAAGGAAATGAAATTTCTAATGATCCTCAAGATGTGTCTAAGGCTATTGAGGATGTTGAGATTGAAGTTATTAGAGTGAAGACAACAATTGGGGAGTGGAAAACAAAACAATCAAGTAAAAAATAGGAAGAATTTATACCGTTAAGAAATGAAAAACACAAGAAGATGCTACTGAATTTCATCTATTGTGTGATAATGCAAGTCAAGCACAATTTCATGTCCTCTCTACCAAGGGTGTGTGTGAAGAAAGAAAGATTAATTTGTCTAAAATCATTCATCTTTGCATGAGAAAAGCATTGTTGGATGTTAGCTTATTAGGAACAGTGGATTACGTCACTAAATACAACAACACTCTTGTGAGAGAATTTTACTCAAACTTAAAAGTGACAATCACAAATATCAAGGGTCCTTTTCATTAGTGTGTATTTGTACGAAGAACCCTCATATCCTTTAGCCCTAAGTCTTTATCTGAGATTTTGAACTCCCTTATTTGAAGGATATTGAAGGCTTGGGAGAAGAACTTGATATGATAGATATGTGCAAGGATCTGACAAATGGCAAGATAGATTGTTAGCCTGTTAGTGGACACTTTAAGTCTTCACAACTGACTGGGTTTTATTTTTCACTTTATAGAATCTCTCGCAACAACTGGCTGCTAAGTAACAATGTGTCTATTATCTTAAAAGACATCGTTGATCTATTGGGTATCTCACGCATATTATATATGGTGCAACGGAAGAATAAAACGAGATACCATCTCAGGATCCGCATATGTGTGGAAAACAAGACATATAAAGAGAACAAAGATAACAGCTTTTACCTTTCTTTGATTGTGTGGAAAACAAAAACTTTCCTTCTTCAAGTATGATAATTGTGGCGCAATCTAGCAATTCTCCTGAAGAATCACCATGAGAGTTGAATGCCCAACTACTATAATCACAGTGTGTGATTATCTCTAACAAAAATCCACACGGAGGATCACACTCAAGCACCAAGATTTTCTATGCTAGTAGAAAACAACAATGGTGGCTGGGGTTTTTCTTTGTTCTTCTTGTTCAGCAAAACCAGAGAAAAAGAAGAAGAAGAAGAAGAAGAGTCTTGGTGTTCTCTTGGAGAGACTCACACAAGAGAGAGAAGAGAACAAAAGATCATAAGGCATCTTATGCCTCTTGGTTTTTGTAGAGTTGTTTCATGTGTCTTTTGGTTTTCATGTTTTATTTTTCTTGTGTGACCCATGAAGTCACCCGAAAATCTCCACATAAAACCATATCTGAGAATTCTAAACAATTAGAATTCTCTAATTTGTAATTGGAACCCCTCAAGTTCATAGAATTATAAATTGGCCCATAAATTATAACTAATTATAATTTGGCTACAACAACTTCTCTTTCTTGCAATAAACCCCACTATGTTATCAAATAATATATTGAGTATATAATCCTCTATTGTGTGTGACCTATTAAGTTTTTCAGTTAATTGGTAGCAAACATGAATTAATCCAAGCGTCTTTGAGATTAATAATCCTTAATTAATTAGAATTAATCATATCAATTCTAATCAGGATTGGTATATTAAATCATCAATTAATAAAACCCTGTTTCCAGATCATGAATGGTATCTAGCAACACATCATGACCACCTAAGACTCCAAGAAGTCAAGTGGCTTGACATGAACCCTTCAATAACAAATTACAGTGCAATTAACTCCTTTCACCATACAATATCTCATTCGGTTTGGAGTACGAAATTAGTGCAACTCCCTCCAAAATATATTAATTCTGGCCCAAATATAAGTGTACTTGTATCAGGAATCCACTACTCTAGATGTATATCAATTGGAACTGTTTCCAATATACATACGCCTTGGCCAAGGACTTCTCGAGTAGTAATTCCTACAAGTGACCGTGAGATATTCGCCCCTACTATTAGGAGTGGTGAATCCTTTCTTAACCCTCTTAACTACTTTCATTTACCTCACAATGTACCCAATATCCATCTCATAGGCAGCCCTCAATCGAGCTCCAGAAATTGGAATCAAAGCACAAGGCTCAGCAAACAAAGTACCTTGGAGATCTCAAGTCTAAGGATAATTGCACGTTTGCTATATTGAGATTATATCACTGGCACTAAATAGTTATCCATGTGATTATCTCACAACTAGGTCATCCAATGAACTTGTTCGACTAACAAGCATCCACGTGTTAACTATGAGTATCTCAATACTCACGGATATGAGAACCACTACCTGATCAAATCAGGAAGTCTAACACATGCTAGTCTTAATGCATTAATGATGTCTTGTCTCATTAATACTATGACTAGGGACTATTTAAGTACTAACACTATATAGTGTAGTAGAAATCTCATATCATGATCTCTATCATGGTTTCCTTAACACAGTGTTGTACTAGGGACTTTATCTAACAGTTATATTACATAAAAGTAATCAAATAAGATAAATAATGCATTTTATTAAAATAACATGTGTCATATACAATGTACAAGTGATTGCCTCTAGGGCATAACACTAACATGATCTACTTCACAAGATTGCAAGAGGCTTGAAATTTAATCTTGGAGACTTGATTTTTCAAAAGGTTGTTCACTATGCTGATCTCTCTACTACTAGCACTCTGTTGCTACCATACCCATGTCTACTGATAGAGTATCTTCGTGCTTGTCCCAGTCACAAATAATTTGCTATAGATAAGATTGTCAAGGACTTAAAGGTTCTTTGTCTCCTATAAAAGAAGCTGTCGGTGCCTAGTGTCTCTTCTCCATCAAGGACTTCTCTTTGAAAGTCTATCAAACTTGAAGGGCAAGCCTTACTAAAGTCTATAGCTTCTCATAATGTTCCTATTCCTTCTACATCTAAGCCAGTTCCTCAGAGTTACCAACTCCATCTTCTTTATCAACACAACTTAGTAAGTTGTAGACTTTCATGGCTAATCTTACTGCATAGGTTGCTGAAGTACTAAAGAAGGATAAACAGGTCCAACTTGACCAAGAGACTATATACAAGGTCCTAACTCGTTCTTAAGGGGAGTCAGCAGATTTACTAGTTTGCTCTATTTATTACAAAAGGGGGGGAGTTGATGTTGCAGTTGATGTTGAAGTTGATATTAACTACTAGTTGGCTGTGTTTTGTTTTTATTTGGTTGCTATAGTTGCTACGGTGAACAATATTGCATACTCTGATTATTATAATTGGTACACTTTGGTTTATAATAGTTACATAGGATACCTTGGATATCTTTGGATATTATCTATCATTATCATATTTGCTATGCACTTGTTATGTTTCTATGCATTGGTTATGTTGTGCTACATATGTTGCGGTCTGTTACAAAAGTTATACTAGAAGTTTTTGCATGAACCAATGCCAAAAGGGAGAGATTGTGAGGACCTATATTATTGGAACTTCAACATGTCTCTTTAACATAATGAGTACACTAAGTCTTTTTGGAGAACCAGCTTTATTGGCACAGTTCGATGCAGATTAAATTTTCTTTAGCAAGTACTATCGGTAGAAGATTCTGGAGGAATATCCGATTAAGATCTAGAGTATATTTGTGATAGATTTAATTGGAGGATCTTGAAAATAAATTATAAGAAGATTTTTATTCTACAAATGTTAGCTTTGAGAAGGAAAAAATTATGGTTAATTAAGGAAATATAGGTAGAGTTTGAGTTTTAACAGTTTGCTAATGTGAGGAAAAAAAGTGTGTCCTTGAAATACAAAAGAAGCCGACTTGAAAAATATAAAAACAAGAGAGAAGAAAAATCTAAGCCATCATACGCACAAAATTTCTGCACATACAAAGTGACTGAGTTTCATGATAATATATTAAGGATGATCTGTTGTAACTACTATTGGTGTTAGTGTGTTTCTGTTGATTTATTGTGATCGCGATTCCAGTATATTTGCATCTACTATTATTCAACTACTAGGACAGACTTAAATCAATATATTCTTTAAATCTATTGCCTTTAGGGTTAGAAAGGTTTGAGTCAAAGAAGAGCTATTGAGTTATTGCAACAATAGTTGATAGGAGATCAATCATACTGGGTTGAGTTCAACAATAATCTTTTGCAAATTTGACAGAAAGAGCACTGTGTCATGTTCTATTAGATTCCACTAAGAACACTTGGTGATTATGAGATAAGTGTTACTATTATAACTTTTGTTAAAGTTTAATGGATTCTTTTTACTAGTCGAGGACCCACAGACGTAGGCTTGTTAGCCAAACTACATCATCAATTTGCAGTATTTGTTAAACTTTTTATATTATTGTCTATCAAACTGATATAATTTTTATAGAAAGTTTAACAAACCTACAGGAGATTAACAAGTCAAACTTAACAAGAACATACAAAGCACTACTTTCAAGTTTGATCACGAAGGAGTTGTGAAAGTGAGTGGATTTTCTTTTATAATAACTACCAATCTAGACTTTTAGGATTGAAAAGATATTGTGCTAGATTACTTTTCATGATATACTTGAAATTCTAAACTCTTGATAGTGAATTTGGCTACTATTAGTCTTAGGAGCACAATTTTACTACATTTTGAGCAACCTCAAGCAAAATCATAAGCAAAAGTTTTTGTTCGTGTTTTTTAGGCACTAAGTTTTTGTTTATGTTTTTTTAGGCACTATGTATAGCAGTTTCTTTTCTCACTACTGATGAACTAGTCTTTTTCCACATAATTTTACCAAGTCAATAGAATAGAAAATTAATTTATTCAAGTAGTGTCAAATATTATGCTAAAATGCCTTCACTATTTCCATTTAGAAATGTCTATGCCAACAAAGGAAATAAAACTTGAAAGAATAGGATTTTGGAGAAAAGGATGATATACAAAACTTTTGTAAAACATCATTTTCAAAGACCGATAGTGATTCTTATTTCAAAATGTAATTAGATATTTGAGATCTGCAATAGCTTGTTTGGAAATGCTTTTCACTAATGCAGAACTTGAAACTCAATCTTTTCTGTCATATACTTAGTCACCAATTTGATCATCTCCAAAATGCATTTCCTAATTAAGGAAAATTAGTAAAAGTTTTCAACAAATTTTATATAATGAAAGAATTGTAGAGAAAAAGAACAAAGATCATGTCAAATAAACCTCATTTCTTGTTGTATAACTTGAATTTTGAGAAGGAATAAATGACAAAATTTTACTCATAGTTTCTTGTATTGCATCAACCACAACTCATATGTGTATAATGAATATTACTATTGTACTATGAATAAGAAAACATCATTAAAAAGGTCCAAACATTTTTAGAGTTAATAAGAATAATAACCTGCAAAAGTTGAGTGTAACTTAAAGAACTTGATGGGATACCAAAATCTGCACTATGATCCTGTGTCAATAACATAAAAGATTTTACAAATGCTAAAAAAGATTTTCAAAATAAAATGGTTTGCACAACATATTCTTAAACAAACTTGATAACCAAAGGGAAAAGAATTGGTTGGATAACTAGAGTCTATGCCACTTGAATGTGAAGTAAAATCTTGAGTTTCTTGAATACATAAGCAAATAGTATTAGAATACTATTAATTTCAAAACAAATAATTTCATTTATTTAATTCATTACCTGAGGAGCTTGTATTTGAATTTGAGAAGATGTTTTTTCCATCTTTCTTGGACTTTCGCATTGAGTTTTTCCTCTTTGAATGTAAAACCTACACTTTTTTAAATCTTTTATTTTTTGTTAGATTTTGTTAAGATTTTTGAAGTCAAATCCTAACATAATAAGAATTATAATCCTATTTGATTAATTTTTTAAGTAAGTAGGGTTTTGGATTAAATTATTAAAGTGTGGAGAAAAATCATAACCCTAAGATTTATTAAATATGAGAGCCTAAGGAAAACATATCATTGTTTTTCTGTAGCCGTCAATAGACAAATAAAGAGAGAGTTTCACTAGGGTTTGAAGGAAAGTACCTGTAGGTTTATACAATATTTAAATCTCAATATTAAGACATAAGTAGTAATGAATCTCTTCTATTTTCTTATATGAATAATATAATAAAAAAGTTATTTTTGGTTTAAAATTTTGGATAAAGTGTGGTATCTTCTCAAAGTATATATTTTAATGATTCATTAATGTGTGGTATGTATTTTGGTATTTGTATTTTGTGTATTAGACATACATTGTTTTTTGTAGATGTATTCGATGAATTTAGTATGTATTGAATCTATTTATGTTGCTTTGAATGTGATGCCTCTAAGGTGGGTTAAACACTTTTTAAATAATGTTAAAATTGAACTCATCTTTTTAGAATTTTTACAAGACAAAATTTTAATTTCTTGGACTGCTAAGGTCGAGTTAAACTTTTTTGAACTTTCCTAACTAAATCGGTTATTCAGTTAGAAGGAGGTAATAGTTATGAAAGAATATTTTTGTATGTTTTATATTCATGTTGTTAGTTGAATTGTGTTATATTAATGTATTGTGTCTGTTATGTTCCTTTGATTTTGTGTGATTTTATGTATGATTTTCTATTTTGAAAAAAAATGGTATGTTCTATTTTAAAAATTTTCAAATGGCTTTTCGATGCGTTAGAATGACTTGGACGTTCAGGGCCGATGCACGTTTTAATGCCATACTTGAGTTAAGGGGGAAAAAGTACGATTCAAACATTCTGAAGTGGTAATCTTTCAGGGACGAATTGACTGAGACGAAGTGATGTCACTTCGTGTTCCATGGATAGGAGTTAATAAATGAAAATTTTGTTGACAAATTTTAAATGTTTTAAATTTATGTGAATTGAGAATAACTTGGAATCTTTAGATTATTTGGGTGTCTCATTATAAATGTGAATATTAGTTCTATGTACTTGCTATATATGTAATAAACTTTTTTTAGGGGAAGGTGATTCATTACCAGCTGCTTACTAAGTATATAAGTGGCTTACTTTTCAATTTTCTTTATTTTTTATTCTAATGATGATTAATGGTACGAAGGCCTTCTTCTTCTTCTTCTTCTTCTTCTTTTTTTTTTTTTTTTTTTTTTTGAGGTATTACATAAAGTCGAAACTCAAGATTTTGATCAGTGATTTTTTTTTTTTTTATGGATTTTCCCACCAATGTTATTTAAGTATTTGCCGAGACATATGTAAGATTAGATTTTTATTCTTTTAAATGTAATATGTTATACAGATTGTATCTGGGTTGGGATCAAATTTTCCTTGAGAAGATTTAGTTATAATATTTTTGTTAGTTTATTACTTTTGGAAAAGTATTTGGTCGTTAAATTTTTAATGTAAGATTTAGTATTATTGGAGAACTACTCTAATAATACAGTTGTGACACGTCTTGCGGGTGTGGGGAGGGACATTAATGGTATCAAGGCAATAAGTTTTGATCTTACTGGGATGTGAAAATTGTTAAATATGGATTTAAAAATTTTGTAATATAAGAATTGGTTATATTAGTGAACCTAGTGTTTTGACTATTTTATGACACTAAAACTTAGAAAGGTCAGATGTATTATCCCTCTAGAATTTTAAGTTATATATATGTAATTTTTAATATTGTTGTGAGAAATGATTTGTAGTACAGCTAAATGTCAAGTTTCGATACCAAAACTTTTTGTAAGGGAGTTTGAATGTACAACGTGCCCCTTTTTTAAAGTCTTTAATTTATGGAAATATTTTAAATTTTGTTAAGATTTTTAGAGTCGAATCCTAATACAATAATAATTAGAATCTCATTTAGTTAATTTTTTAAATGAGGATTTGGATGAAATTATTAAAGAGTGGAGAAAATCCATAACCCTAGGATTTATTAAATATGAGAGTCTGAGAAAAACATATCATTATTTTTCTGTAACCGTCAATAAACAAAGAAAGAGATCAATCAACTAGAGTTTGAAGGAAAAAACAACGTGGGTTGTTTCAATTTTCAAACGTTAACATTAATAGGTAAGTATGAATAAATCTCTTCTATTTTCTTGTACGAATAATATAATAAAAAAACGTTATTTTTTGTGAAAATTTTTAAATAAAGTGTGGTATATTCACAAAGTATATATTTTAATGATTCATTAATGCATGGCATGTATTTTGGTATTTGTATTATGTAGACTATATATACATTGTTTCTTGTAAATGTATTCAATGAATTTAATAAGTTATGAATGTTTATATTTTTTTAAATGTGATGTCTCTAAGATGAGTTAAACCTTTTTTGAATAATGCTAAAATTAAATTTGTCTTTTTAGAATTTATGTAAGACAAAATTTCAATTTTTTTAAACTGCTAAAGCTGAGATAAATCTTTTTGGATTTTCTTAATTGAATACGTTACTTTGTTAGAGCGAGGTACAAGTTATGAAATAATATTTCTGTATGTTTTATATTCATGTTTTTAGTTGAATTGTTTTATATAAATGTATCGTGTCTGTTATGTTCCTTTGATTCTGTGTTTTCTTCTTTAAGGGAAAAAAAAAACAATTTTCTATTTTGAAAAAAAAAAATTGTATGTTTTGTTTTAAAAAAATTAAATGGCTTGACTGAGAGCGAACGTCACTTCGTGTTCCATGGATTGGAGTTTTTTTTTTTTTTAATGTTTTTACTGAATGTGGGCTATATATATATATATAAACAAATATGATATTAATTTATTTTTATATTAGTTTGATTTCAGTTTTAAAAATAAATGAAAATTTTGTTGACATATTTTAAATGCTTTAAATTAATGTGAATTGGAATCCTTTAAATGATTTGGGTGTTTCTTTATAATTGTGAATATTAGTACTATATACTTATGTATGTATATAATAAACTTTATTCAAGAGAAGATTATTCTTTACTACTTATTAAGTATATGGTTGCTTTACTCTTTAATTTTATTTCTTTTAGACTCTAATGATGATCAATAGTAGGGAGACGCATTTTACTAGGAATGTGTTTTGAGGTATAATATGGAGTCGAAACTCAAAATTTTTATTAGTAATTTATTTTATTCATTTATGGATTTTCTCACCCATGCTATTCTATTTGTTGAGGCAAATATAAAATTGGATTTTTATTCCTTTCGATGTAATAAGTGGTATAGATTATATTTGGGTTGTGATCAGATTTTCCTCGAGGAGATTTAGGTTATAAGTGGACAAGTATTTTTCTCAAACCAAAATATTATTTTAATTTAAAATAATAATAATAATTTAAATAAATTTTATTTTTCGATAACTACCATATACTAATAATATATCAAATTCTCTTTCTTTGACCTCATATTTACTTTACAAATTTAATAATTTTTTATTATCTTTAAGGAAATCTATCTTCATCAAATTGTCATCGAAGTACAACCTTAATTACAGTATTTTTATTGGTTTATTATTTTTGAAAAAGCATTTAGTTGTTAAATTTTTAATGTAAGACATCGTATTATTTAATAAATATTCTAGTGGTATGATCGTTCCATACCCTGCGGGCGTGAGACATGACATTGAACTTCTTAGTTTTTCAATCCAAAACTTGGTCTCTTATTCCCTCTCAAAGCAGCTTCTTTTCTTTTGATGCCTTTTACTCTAACAACATTTGATTGGATATTTTGCACATTGTCATTAGTATTCTCTTGTGGAGTTAAGAATTCTGATTGTACCTCAATAGTATCCTCAATATACCTTTTTTAAAAAAAAAAATTCAACATTTTTGTTCATTTCTTTTATATGCCAATTTACTAATTCAATTGCCTTCTCACATTCTACAGCTTGAGATGCAAAAGTTGCAAAAGTTGTTGTCTTTTGTCTCGAAGATAATTTTTTTGATCTTGTTTGGTATAATCGGTCCAACATCATTCCCAGGGTCCAACATCATTCCCAGGGTCCAAAGTCCACATCCCCTACCCAGTCTTTCCCCAAGGAGATCTCTGTACGAATTCCTGATGCAACTATCAAAGCAGGCCATGCAACAATACACACACAACAACTCGGCTATGTCTGGTGCCCAAAAGGCACTGGTACTGCCCCAATGAATATTGGTTGTTGGAACATTAGAGGGTTCCATAAGACCCTCAAGCAGAAGGGAGTCAAGGACTTCCTTTCGAGACATAGTGTTGATGTTTTTGGAGTATTGGAAACAAAATTATCCGATGAAAGCTTGTTGTCTGCATTACGGCACCGGTTCCAGGGTTGGTCTTATGCTCATAATTTTGAACATGACAGAAAGGGGCGCATTCTTCTTCTGTGGGACAGTGATAAAGTTGACCTCCAAGTAATTGCTTCGTCCCCCCAAGCCATTACTTGTAGAATCATCAGTAAGACCTACCACCTCCCCCTAATTTTCTCTTTTATATATGCATACAATACGATCAATGCACGCCATTCTTTGTGGACTGAGCTGGGTAATTTAGCTCTGCAGGTATCAAGCCCGTGGATACTCATGGGAGACTTTAACACATATCTTTCCCCGGGGGAAAAGCTTAACGGTGCACCCCTCACAAATTATGAAATCAAAGACTTTACTGAAATGCGTAGGGAACTGGACTTGGCGGATCTCCCATCTGTTGGCCCCCTTTACACTTGGTCCAATTCACATGTCTGGTCGAAGCTTGACCGCATTATGAGCAATGATCTTTGGTTTGGGCCCTCGCAACAGGCCATTGCAGAATTCTTCCCTACCTCAGCACTATCTGACCACTGCCCATGCCTTTGGCGATTCCATCAGCACCAGGGCCCGATCAAGCATCCTTTCCGCTACCTTAACATTTGGGGGAACCATGGTTCATTTAAAGAATTACTGCAACATAACTGGGGCATACACATTCAGGGACACCAATAATTTGTCTTATGCAGGAGGCTGAAACTCCTTAAGCGACCTCTTAAGGCCCTAAATGCTAAGGAGTTTTCTAACATTTCGAACAGAGTTGAGGTGGCCGAGCATTTGGTTGAGACGATCCAGGCTCAGCACCAGCTAGACCCTACCAATCAGGCCCTTGTGGAGCAACTAAAGACGGCCCAGCGCGACTCCTGGTGCCTGGCTGAGGCGGAACTTAAATTTTACCAACAGCTTGCCAAGGTAAACTACCTTGCAAATGCAGACCGGTGTACAAAGTATTTCCATAATATGGTTAACCGAAACAAGAAAAAGCATTTCATTGCCTCGGTCACTCGCCAGGATGGTTCTCGTACTGCAAGTCCGGAGGATGTGGCTAAGGAGTTTGTGGAATTCTACTTAATGCAGCTATGAACGGCTTCTCTATGCTCTAAGTTGGACCCCGACACTGCTCGAGCTGGGCCAGTGCTTCTTCCTACTGATGCAATGGACTTAATCCGAGAAATCACGCCGGCAAAAATTAAGCAAGCACTTTGGGACATTGTGTTAGTGAACTAGGGTACCTACGAGCACAGATAGGCAACTCAACTGAATTGAACAAGCACCGCCTATACCCGACCAGGGCTCTAACAATTGCAATTATCAAATATCAACAATGCCGGCAAGGCCACACAGTCCAAACGTAATGTAACTAGACAGAATTCACACTTAATAAACAAATCAATAGTATACCTGATTGACTTGCTCGCGGTTCTACCAGAATGTACCTAGCGCTAGCACTCCTCTGGACAAGCTGCGCCGCAACGTATCGTATCGTCGACCGAATCACCAGTCTAATACTCGGTTTGCCTTCAAGAAGCTATTCGCCCCACTCCGGTGCGATGGGTACAGCGACTCTTCTTGGCAGGATAAGACGGTCTCGCATCACCGTTGACGCACACCAACCGTGATCACCTCGAAAATCCCCTCGCTCGCCGGTCCCGATAAGGCAAAATTATGGATCGTGGAGAGAGAATCGAAGCGGCGAATTTTCTTGCAAGAAGCAAAAAAACATGAAAAGGGGTTCTCCTAATGGCGGCTCTGTTCCCCCTTTTAATGTCGCCTTAGGAAAATTAAAACCCAATTCGGATTAGGAAGTCCTAATTCCTTTACCAGATTTTATGTTTCCTATTCCTTTTCAAGTTAGAGTTAATTAATTGGGCCAAATAAAAATAGAAGATCGTGAAAACATGGCCCAAGCCCAACTTTAACAATATTTAATTATGGATTCCCACCATGAAAATGGCTTCTACCACAATCAAAACAATTTCTAACATGTCAAGAACAATTCTCATTAATTGTTTTAGGCTAACTAATCATGAGTTAAAAATTATTAACTCCCAAAGTTGCCATTTTCAACAATCCCCCACAAATCCATAGTTAAAGACTATTCAAGATTCACATAATCTGCTTCGATAATGGTACCTTCCGGTTTGAACCACTACCTAAGTTATCCAACTTATGCCCCCACAGGAACAGATGGACTTAAGCCTTGAATCTGAACCTTGAATGTGACGGCGTCAATTGGTAACAACAGACTATCGGCTATGGAGATAATCTTTAGGGTTGACACGTTATGGCCATGTGTCCTGATCCTGTCTCATGAGTGTATTCAGAGAAAACCCAATACCCTTTAGTTGCGGCCACACAACAACACTCACATAGTTGGCGATCTCCAAGGATGGACTGCTAGCATCCTGTCTAAAAGACTTGATCTCATTCGGAGTCAAAACTCTTACTTATTGCAAGAACGCACCACGAGCTTTCAGTGGAAATGACCTAGATACAAAAGTATCGTAATTGGTGCCGATTCACTCAAACAGACTTGTTTATACCACATTGAATCGCCTTGCGGGATCTCCACTTGGTCAGCTGGGTTGCCACCGTAGGTGAATCATTTCGGGTTATCGATCCCATTCCCAACCTGGATTTAAGGAACAATGATGTTTCAAGTCCCTTAGTTAGGGGTCTGCAATGTTATATTTGGATCCAACAAAGTCAACAGACACCACCCTTTCAGACACTAACTCCCTTATAGACTTAAGTCTAACTTAGATGTGTCTCTTAGTCTTTTGATTATACTTGGGACTCTTTATCTTTGCAATTGTGGTTTGACTGTCACAATGCACAGATATAGCAATGAACGGACTTGCCGATCATTGGCAAAGAGGACAATAGTCCATACGACCATTCAACTTCGTTCCAATGAGTATCCAAGGCACATAACTCAGCCTCAAAAGTTGACCGAGTTATCATAGTCTGTTTACAAGACTTCCAGGCGACTGCACCACCACCTAATGTAAACACATATCCAGTGCATCCATTGCTACCAGAGTTCTTGGCTATCCAACTTGCATCACTATACCCTTCAAGTACAAGCAGGAATTTCCCATAATGCAGCCCAAGGGACACTGTTCCCTTCAAGTACCTTAGTACTCTATCCAAGGCCTCCCAATGAGTCCGATTTGGACAACTTGTATATCTTGCCGACTTAGATACGTAAAATGAAATATCTGGTCTTGAGCCATTCGCAAGATATTGCAAGCTACCAATAATTTGAGAATATCTTAATTGAGACACAGGAACTCCACTTTCATTTTTGAACAAAGCTACAGAAGGGTCACTTGGAGTTTTAGCGATTCTACAATTTTGATACCCATATTTCTCAAGAACACTCTCAACATAGTGAGATTGAGAAATGGTTATCCCCTCAGTTGAGCGAATCAACTTTAGGCCAAGAATCACATTTGCTACTCCCATATCCCTCATTTCAAACTTACTTTTCAAAAATGATTTAGTCTCATTAATTATCTCAATATTGGACCCAAATAGCAAAATGTCATCCACATACAGGCATAGAACAATACAAGTATTACCTTTAACCTTACAGTAAACACACTTGTCATTCTCATTTATGTTGAAGCCAAATGATAAAATTGTTTTATCAAATTTTTCATGCCATTGTTTGGGTGCTTGTTTTAGACCATATAGGGATTTAATAAGTTTACAAACTTTCCGTTCATTTCCTTTGGCCACAAATCCCTCAGGTTGATCCATATATATCTCTTCTTCAAGATCACCATGAAGAAAAGCTGTCTTCACATCCATTTGGTGGATGGTGAGACAATATATGGAAGCCAATGCAATTAGCACTCGGATTGTAGTCAAACGAGCAACAGGAGAGTATGTATCAAAATAGTCTATTCCCTCTTTCTGTCTAAACCCTTTGGCAACTAATCTGGCTTTATACTTATCTATGGTCCCATCTGGTTTAAGTTTCTTCTTATATATCCATTTACATCTAATTGTACTACACCCAGTAGGGAGATCTACCAATTCCCATGTCCCATTGGAGACAATGGAATCCATCTCACTCTTGACAGCTCCTTTCCAATGCCCTGCTTCTGAGGAAGCCATAGCTGCTTGAAAAGTCAAAGGTTCGTCCTCAACATTGTGAGTGACAAAGTCACTTCTAAAGTCCTTGACAGCCTTAGCTCTCTTACTCCTTCTAGGTTCTTCCAATTCCTCAATTTGAGTATTGGGACTATTTGGACTTGCCTCCACATCTTTCATCCTTTCCACATGATCAGGAATGGAATCAGACGTTAAGGCTAAATCTAAAGTAGAAACATCTTGAGGCAAACCAGTTTTCATGGGAAACACATTCTCAAAGAATGTAGCATCACGGTATTGAATGATAGTGTTACAATCTATACCAGGTATTTCAGACTTAATTACCAAAAACCTCATGGCATAGCTTGTTTCCACATAACCAATAAAGATGGAATCAACAGTCTTTGGTCCTAACTTCTTCCTTTTATGTTCGAGGATTAGAACTTTTGCAAGACAACCCCACACACTGAAGTATTTTAAGTTAGGTTTCCTACCTTTCCAAATTTCAAATGGAGTTACCTCTTTATGTTTATGAGGGACTCTGTTCGTAATATGGCAAGCCGTATTCAAAGCCTCACCCCACATATACTTAGGCAATCCAGAATTTAAAAGTAAACTGTTGATCATATCTTTAAACGTTCTATTTTTCCGTTCAGCAATCCCATTAGACTGGGGAGAATAAGGGGGTGTCTCCTCATGAATTATGACATTGCTTTGGCAATATTCAACAAATGGATTAGACCCATACTCTCCACCTCTATCGGATCTTAACCTTTTAAGTTTCTTGCCAGCTTGAGTTTCAACTTCATTTTTAAATATGAGAAACTTTTCAAGTGCTTCATCTTTATGTTTAAGTAAATAAACATAGCAATATTTACTCGCAATCGTCAATAAAAGTAATGAAATATTTCTTATGATCCCTAGTCAATAAGCCATTGAATTCACAAATGTCTGTGTGAACTAAATCAAGTATTTCTGAATCCCTTTCAATTGAATGATAGGGTTTCCTAGTTGTTTTAGCTTCCACACACACTTGACATTTATTTTTCTTATCAATTGAATGTTTAGGGATCAAATCTAAATTCATCATTCTTTTAACAGAATCTAAATTTAAATGTCCAAGTCTACTATGCCAAACATCGATGGATTCAATAATGTGCACCATAGGATAAACAGAATTCTCAATAGAAGAAGCTTTATTCAAATCAGAAGTAAAAGGTTCAACTCTTAATTTAAATAAACCATCTGACAAATAACCTTTGCCAACAAAAGAATTGTAGTGCATAATCACTACTTTATTACATTTGAAAGTAAGTTCATAACCCTCTCTAACTAAACATGAACCACTAAGAATATTCCTACTGAACCGTTGGAACATGTTGCACCCTACGAAGAGAAAGAATACGCCCGAAGGAAACTTCAAGTCCACGCGTCCAATCCCCAACACATTGGCTGCAGTTGAGTTCCCCATCTTCACGCTTTTTCCTTTAATAGGCTGGTAAGATACAAAAAGCAATTTATCAAGCACAAACGTGCACATTTGCTCCAGTATCAACCAGCCATTCAAGTGGCTCATAAATAGTAAAAACTTCGGGTTAACAGAAACATACCTTTCATCATCATTGGAAGTAGTGATGCCAGTCTCAGCCTCAATGGTACAAACCTCAGTAAGGTGAGTACTCAAATCAGCCTCCGCTTGACTAGTATCCTCTACCACCACATTGACTTGTGCTTCAGAATTTAATCCTTGTTTGACTTTGGGCTTTTTAGACGGACAGTCCTTAACCCAATGTCCAACCTGACCACAATTCCAGCAAGGTTTGTTTGCTTTCGATTTCTTCTTGGACTTGCCTTTTGTCTTGTTTATGTTTTTAGAGTTTGAGTTAACCCCCACATTCCTCTGATTATTGCTCTTCTTCCCAGTAGTCACAATATGGACATTAGACTCCATAGGTACAATATGACTATTCTTTCTATGTTGCTCCTCAATGGATATTGATTTCATCAGATCGTTTAGAGAAATCTTCTCCGTCTTGTTTTTGAGGGACATACCAAAGTCCTCCCAAGACTTAGGAAATTTCTCTATCACTGACATCACTTGAAACTTCTCAGGAAGTTCCATATCCGATTCATGAAGAGAATGAATAATCAATTGCAACTCTTGAGTCTGTTCAGTCACAGACTTACCCTCAACCATCTGAAACTTCAGGAATTTGGAGACATAATACCTTTCCAGACCTTGATCCTCGGTATTATATTTCCTATCCAGTTCATCCCATAGCATCTTTGCTGTGTATGACTCAGAACAGTAGACATCAAAGAGAGCATTTGTCAATGCTGACAGTATTGCTCCTCTGCCTACATTATTCCGTTCATCCCACGCAGCAATCTCAGCTACTCTAGAATGCCTTTCAGTTGGTATAGGCCTGTCTACCTGCACTGCTGATAATAAGCCCCTCATGGTCAACCAAATTTTCATGCGTTGTTGCCAACGCTTGAAATTCTGCCCTGGACCAAACTTGTCCGGCAAACCATTCAAGTCAACCAAAGGCTTATACGCAGCAGATGCAGTACCTGACGAATTGGCCATTGCACACACACAGATAATTGCAGAATAGCTTCTTGAAGATTGTTAGTGAACTAGGGTACCTACGAGCACAGATAGGCAACTCAACTGAATTGAACAAGCACCGCCTATACCCGACCAGGGCTCTAACAATTGCAATTATCAAATATCAACAATGCTGGCAAGGCCACACAGTCCAAACGTAATGTAACTAGACAGAATTCACACTTAATAAACAAATCAATAGTATACCTGATTGACTTGCTTGCGGTTCTACCAGAATGTACCTAGCGCTGGCACTCCTCTGGACAAGCTGCGCCGCAACGTACTGTACTGCTGACCGAATCACCAGTCTAATACTGGTTTGCCTTCAAGAAGCTATTCGCCCCACTCCGGTGCGATGGGTACAGCGACTCTTCTTGCAGGATAAGACGGTCTCAGATCACTGTTGACGCACACCAACTGTGATCACCTCGAAAATCCCCTCAGTTCGCCGGTCCCGATAAGGCAAAATTATGGATCGTGGAGAGAGAATCGAAGCGGCGAATTTTCTTGCAAGAAGCAAAAAAAACATGAAAAGGGGTTCTCCTAATGGCGGCTCTGTTCCCCCTTTTAATGTCGCCTTAGGAAAATTAAAACCCAATTCGGATTAGGAAGTCCTAATTCCTTTACCAGATTTTATGTTTCCTATTCCTTTTCAAGTTAGAGTTAATTAATTGGGCCAAATAAAAATAGAAGATCGTGAAAACATGGCCCAAGCCCAACTTTAACAATATTTAATTATGGATTCCCACCATGAAAATGGCTTCTACCACAATCAAAACAATTTCTAACATGTCAAGAACAATTCTCATTAATTGTTTTAGGCTAACTAATCATGAGTTAAAAATTATTAACTCCCAAAGTTGCCATTTTCAACACATTGGAGACAATAAAGCACCTGGACCGGATGGATACACTTCGAGCTTCTTTAAGAAAGCTTGGCCAACTGTGGGTCATGATATTGTAACCGCATGCCAGGAATTTTTTCACTCGGGTAAGCTCATGAGGCAAATTAACCATTCTCTGATCACACTTGTACCAAAAGCCAACTCGGTTGGAAATGTGGGGCACTATAGACCAATATCGTGCTGCAATGTAGTCTACAAGATTATCTCAAAAGTCCTGGCAGATAGATTGCGAGGGGTTCTTCCTGCACTAGTGGACCGGGCACAATCGGCTTTCATTAAGGACTGGCTTATGGCGGATAATATTTTTCTTGTGCAAGAATTGCTCCGGACGTATAGCCGTACAAGGATATCGCCCAGATGCACCATTAAAATTGATCTTTGCAGGGCATATGATTTGATCAATTGGGGATTCATTCTGGACCTTCTTACCGAGTTGGGTTTCCCAGAGAAATACATTTGTTGGGTATCATAGTGCATCACCACCCCGTCCTACTCTGTTGTCGTAAATGGAAGAGTACACGGCTTCTTTCATGGACAACAGGGCCTGAGGCAAGGAGATCCCATCTCACCCTTCCTTTTTGTTCTATGTATGGAATATCTGTCTAGAGCCATCAAGGTTGCAACTCTGGGAACTGGCTATAAGTACCACCCCAAGTGTCACAGGATGGGCATCACGCACTTGGCGTTTGCAGACGACCTTATGCTATTTGCCAAGGCAGATGAAGCATCCATTTCTGTTCTGTTACATTGTCTTGACCATTTCAAGGCATGTTCGGGACTTCATGTCAACAAGGGCAAGTCACATATCTACCTTGCTGGGCTGCCTGATCTTGACAAGGATTGTTTAGCACGCACTGCGGGCATACCGACTGGCTCGTTTCCATTCAGATACCTTGGTGTTCTCATTATGCCCGCTAGGGTACGGATCAACAATTACAAACCGTTGCTAGACAAGATTGGTTCGTATATCGGTCGATGGTTAGCTCGTTCTCTTTCCTATGCTGGCAGAATCCAACTTATTAGCGCTGTCCTGCAAGGAGTGGATTGTTTCTGGTTATCTATCTTGCCCTTCCCTTCAGGGGTTATTGATCAGTTAAACCGAATGGCAAGAGACTTCCTTTGGGATGGAAAAAATGCAATGGTGTCTTGGGACAACATATGCATGCCGACGCATGAAGGTGGCCTTGGCCTGATGAACCTGTGTGTATGGAACTATGCGCTGCTGGCATGGGTGCTATGGGACATTAACATGGAGAAACAAACTTTATGGGTTAGATGGGTCTCCTACTACTATATGAATGGTCAGTCAATATGGGATGTCCATCCAACCAAGGGACAGTACCAGCTATTTCGACGTATTTTGAGTATTAGGGACTGGATACTAAACTTGGTACGGGACAAGAACAGAGCGACACAAATCTTATCTTCCTGGGCCGAAGGAGAACGACTGTGTACCAGAAAAGCCTATGAATACTTTCGCACCAAAGGCCAGACTTATTCATGGGCTCGAACTATATGGCAACAGGGACTCACACCGAAGCATTCGTTCATGGTGTGGATTACTATTCGGGGTAGACTCAAAACGAAGGACACTCTTCCATTTCATGTTGAAGACACTATGTGTCCGTTCTGCAGACTGGTGCTTGAGACTGCCGCACACTTATTCTTTACTTGTGCATTCACTAGAGCTGTGTGGGCTGACATCCAGGACTAGCTTCGAATACCACGGGCTGTGAACTCGCTATGGAAATGCCTTCATTGGTTCAACCGCCACAACCAAGGATCTGACTAGGAGGCCAAGGCAAAGACTACTGCCATGTGTGCCACAGTTTATTTCTTATGGATAACTCGGAACCGCATGGTGTTTGATTCACACCAATGCCAACTGACTGACGTAGCAATAAGGATCAAAACACATGTGTATAGAGTCGTTTTCACCCTATACCCTCATGTGTTAAACCTTTTTGAGTCTTATGTAAACCGAATGGGTTAGGGCTCCACTTAGGCCTAAAACCACTTGTACTCTTTGTATATCTTCTCTCATGATTAATACACTTTTACATTTTCATAAAAAAAAGATTTTATCTCCTACCAACATGTTGACCCATTAATTCATATGAAGATTTTAGTCGTATGCCAACGTCATCTACTATATCTATTTCATAAGCTTGTGTTGCTGTCAAACTCTTTTGTGATTGCATCATATATGCACATTCTCACAAATGGAGAATATGGTTGTGCTTTTCTTCAAAACTAATTAAAAACCACATACTTTCTTTTATTTTTGTCAAGTCAAATACTCATATGTGCATCACATCTGGCCGATTCTTGTTTCTGCACTTGGAAGTTTAACTTGAAAATCTCTTCTATCTGGATCTTGATATCCCTCCTTTTGACAAACAAATTTTCTTGAAGTTAACTCACCGATTTTTTTTTTTTTTTTTGGCAAATATTGCAGTATTCTCTCCAAATACTAAATCCCATGGTTGAACCATACTTATTGTAAAAACCGTGTGCTTCTTCTTCTAAGCCAAATTCAAGACCTATTTGTGGTTGATTATTTACTTGGGGTAATATATTTTCATTGCCTCCATCTATTTTGGAATCAAGAGTGGGTGTTGTTTGCATTTCAATATGATCCTAAAGAGAAAATGAAGAAATAATTCTTAAGTAACTGCATAATAAGGACAATTAGTATTCTAGCTCCATGATAGGCACCCATATAAAACTAATTGCCATTTTGAAGCAATGTCATTAAGATTGTATTTATAAAAGTACACTCCAGAAACAAACCCCCCCCCCCCAAAAAAAAAAAACTTAAGATAATTAAACCAAAAATATTAAAATAAACAACAATCTCCTCTCATTAATATTTTTAGAAATAATATTCTCTTTCTAGCACTAATCCATGAGACATTTTTACTGAATTTATTCAATAAGTCCTAGTTCTAAAAGAAAACACTAGCTTGTTTATCCATGTAAGGACATAAAGAGATATGCATTATCATTTGCATAACATTAAGACAAACAACAATCTCCCCTTATCAATATTCTAGAAGTAGTATTCTCTTTCTAGCACTAATCCAAGACATTTTTATTGAATTTAATCAGTCAGTCGTGATTCTAAAAGTAAAAATAGCAATTGAAATTTTAGTTTATATATCAAAGGAAGGACGTGAACATGTATACATTGTCTTTCACATAATAATTCCATATTAGCATATATAATTAAATCAATTATGCTAATTACCATAAAATCCTTTTATGCAATTTCGTACTAAAAAATGAGGCCACGATCATTTTTTGTTTTTAGTGCTGTTTGAATCAGTAGGGATACATAAAATATTTGAAAAATAGAATCATATTGATAATTTTAGAAAAGCTTTAAAGCTATTCAAACATCATGAAAAAATAGAATTCTATTAATAGCGTTAGAAAAGCTTTAAAGAAATAAGAGCTTTAAAGCTATTCAAACTTCATGAAAAATAGAATCATATATATTGATAGCTTTGGAAAAGTTTTAAAGAAACAGAAGCTTTAAAACTATTCAAATTTCATTAGAAGTTTAAAGCAATTTGCTTTAATGAAATAGGTGCTTTAAACCTATTCAAACTTCACACAGGAGGTTTAACAGGAATTTATCTTCAATAATAAGGGGAAAAAAAACAAAGAAGAAGAAGAAGAAACGATCAATGAATATTTTGTCCTCCCTGCTAATCTTGTTCTTTTTGAAATATATCTTATTAATGAATATTTATATTTCCTTATTAAATTTTCTTACATATTCTAGTTATCCCTCCAAAACACAACCGTACAAATTTCTTATTTTAGGTACTTTTTGATATATTACAGCTACTTTCAAAACAATAAAATCTAATAAAACATAACATTAAAGATTCCTCAAAGATTAATCAGACACCAACATATAAATTAAACATTAGCCACTGTGAAACCAAAGCTATCCCTTATTAAGAAGGAAGCCAAAAATAAAAGACAAGTAGCTGAAAACAGCTATAACAATTACTATAAAATTTCTTTTCGTAACTTTCACACTAAAAATAGTGGGGAAAAAAAGAAGAACTTCAATAACCTTTTTCGTCTTCAGTGTAATTTGACTTAGTAGGATGTCTATAATAATTGAAAGCAGGATCCCTGTAAAGTTTGAATTGAATTGCAATCATAGGACGTCGATAATAATTAAAGCAGAATTCCTGTGAAGTTTGAATGGCAGAAGAATCCATCTTTTACTGTGATTTTCTTGTGCGTGAGTTGCTTGTGCAGATTTTGTTTTAATCAGATAGTTTGGTTTTGTTTTTTATTTTCAAACTAAACAGAAGTCACCGGAGTGTAGAATTAACTGGAGAAAAAATAGGAAGAGATAAGAAGGATTAAATAAAATTTAATTATAATCATTAGCTACTAATATATTAACGTGTCCTTCTATTCTTGAAAGACTGGAAGATCTTGAGTTTTTTAAAAACTGGAGAGGATCCTCTCCTGTTACATTACCCGTTACAATGAAACAAAGGACGGGTAGTTTAGATAATCGTAGGGAATACAGTTATGATTGACAATTTTTTTTTTTCACTATTTCAACTGGATAATATGAAAATATTAAAGAAAAGGAAAAATGGTACCTCTAAAGATTTAAATCATGTAAATAGATTTATTTTAATAGCAAATTCTTAGCCATAACATTTTAAAAGTTGTGACGTATTACAATTTTGTGATTTTTCATTAAAGAGTTCGTTGAACAATCCAAAAGAACATCTATCTAATCTTTGGTCAAAAATATTTCAAAGGTAGAGCTAATGTTGAAGTAGGCAAAATGTCATACATCACGAGAAAGAAACTATTTGTTTAAATTTCAAGTGTAAATTAAAAAATATATATATTTAAGTGAGTAGGTATACTCGTTTATAGGTTTAATGGAGTTGATGGTGGCCTTTTATTGACTACTATAATAGTCGATTAAAATAAAAAATAAAAAATATATTTAAGGAAAAAAAAAAAACTTGTGTAACTATGGCAATTAACCCAAGGTCAATGTGAGATTTATTGAGATTTCGAGTGTGAATTATTGAGTTAAAGAATCTCATGTGTTGAAGAAGACAAGTTAAGTGAGTGATATATAATTACAAAAGATTCATAAATTTAATACCTTAAGGTTTTGAGTTTATATGTGTTGTTTGAACTCGTGAGCTTATTTCTCAATTGGATTTACTCTTATTCTTCATAATTGTTGGGTTGCAAAGCGTGTGTGTATATAGTATAGTTTTTATATAGTATAGGTTTTATATAGCCCAAGGCCATTTTACTCTACAGCTATTATATAGTATAGTCTTTATATAGTATAGGTTTTATATAGCCCAAGGCCATTTTACTCTACAGTTATTATATAGTATAGTTTTTTTATACTATATTAATCTCACATTGACCTTGGGTTCATACTTTCATTATAATAATTAGCCCAAGGTCAATTAATTAACTCTAGGTCATTATTAATATTATTTTATATTAATTTAAATTATAATAAAATGTAATATAAAAATAAATTATAATTAATTTAAATTGATATTGAATAATTCACACTAATCTTGGGCTGAATTAATTATAATAATTTATTAAATTTATTTTTATATTATATTTTATTATAATTTAAATTAATATAAAAAATATTAATAATTATATGAATATTTTACATATTTATATTTTATATTTTAAATAATTTTCATTTCATATAAAATTTATAAAAAAATCAATATGATGTAATCGATTAAGTAATAATAAAAATTTATTATCAAACGTATTTAATTAATTAAATAACTAATATTATACATTATAAAATATATTTAATGAAATAAATACTTAAATAATTAAGTATGTTATTAAATAGGTCCGCACATAATTGATCAATGTAAATATTATTAGCCATCCAACTGTTGCCGATGCCTTCTTCTCATCATAGAATCATAAAATTATATTTTATCAATTAGTACTTATATCAAAACATGTCATTTCTATATTAAAACTCTATTTAATACGCTTGATATTGTGTTCAGTATCAGTTCATTATAGAAGTATATTTGTAGTATGATAAATTATTCTGGTGACTCTTAAACTATTTTGAAATTTAAGTTTTGCCTTCCAACTAAAAAAAGTATAAAAATATTTCTCGAATTTTTTAATCGTCCAGATCTTGTCCTTTCTTTAGTTGACTAACGATCAACTCACAATTTTATTAATTTTTAAAGATACTAGGTTGGTGCCCGTGCATTGCACAGAATAGTTTCAGTAATTTTCTTAATTTTCTTGCGTTTAAAAACAATTCAGATAAGAAGATAATTCTAATATTTAAAAGAATAAAAAAATCAAATAACTCTAATTTAAAAAAAATCAATTCAAATAACAATGATATTTTTTTAAAAAAATCAAATTTTTGGAGGGATGAAATGTATAAATATAGAATAATACTTTTGGAGTTCCTAAAAATATGAAAAATGAGAAATTAAAAAGAACATAATTCTAGGAGGTTCAAAAAAGCTAGCATAATGATTAGTTCAATAAATTCAAATAAATCAAATGAATGTATTTTTTTTTAAGAAAATGTCAAAAGTATTTTAGATTCATTGATTATCTAAATTCAATTTAATTGAATGTGTTTTTTTTTTTTTTTAAGAAAATGTCAAGATTACCTAGATTCAAAGAATCCATCTAAATTGAAATGAAGGTAATGTAGCACCTGATCATAGTTGCCAGATTCGTTGTTCGTTCCGGTACGCGGTACGGGGATGGGAACGCAATTCGTTAATTTTAAAAATTAAAATTCGTTAAGGAGTAGGTTCCTTTGGTATGTTCCGGAACGCAAAAGTTATAATATAAAATATTATATATAAAATTTGTAAAATAATAAAACATATGTATAAAGATATAAATTATTGTATACTTCTAAATTTAAATTACTAATTAAATGCATTGAAACTTATACCTCTTTATTCTTCCTTTGACAATTGGTAATTCCAATATATATTTCATAAATTATTCATTGAGTAGTTAATTAATTTTCTTTTCAGATTTCCATTTAGAAAATTAGTCTTTAAATTTTCAAAACTAAAAAATAATAATTAAAAAAGGATATAGTAGTAATTTTGGCTTTTATCAAAACGCTATTAGTCGGTAAGTGGTTTCTTCTTCTAC
Organism: Voacanga thouarsii; assembly: GCA_026120185.1. Lineage (NCBI taxonomy): Eukaryota > Viridiplantae > Streptophyta > Magnoliopsida > Gentianales > Apocynaceae > Voacanga > Voacanga thouarsii. The sequence goes on from JANUWF010001150.1 coordinate 1,164,268, forward strand.
AATAGGAACGCCGATGCACCAGAAGTCATCTCCTTTTTCCTTTCCCTTAGTCTTAGCCATGAATCCTCTATCTCTCTTCTATGACCACCACACTCTCTTTCTACTCTGCTTCCTTTCCTACGCCACAATGCTTCCAACATCATTATTTTCTTCCATCCAACTAATGGAGGAGGGGATTCCCAAATCTTCTCCTTTCATTTCTAAATTTCGTTCTCTTCCTCCTTTCTGCAGCCTCTCTTGCTCCAATCATTTTCCTCAAAATGCCTCCAACTTCACTTGGTTGGGCATTTCTCATCATCTCCTGCATCTCACTTTTCTCCTCCTTTATAGGCTTATATTTTGAGTTAGCCCGTTTTTGCTTCATAACTCACGTTTCCCTCCTCCTAGCGTCATCGATAGGTCACTTATTCAGCATCTTAGCTCTGTTTACAAAGGAAACATTCAGCCTTTCGCTGCTAAAATTGAATCTTTCTTTTCACCTAGCAGAAGAATATTAATCAGATGTTGTAGTATTCTGGAGGTATGGGTTCTTTATATTCCGAGCTGCTTTGCTTCTTATTTTTCAGGAATCAAATTTATGGAATTTTAGGATTGGAGATGATGTTGGACACTACAGAAATCAGAATTTGGTTTGTTTGGGTCTCTGCTCGAATTATGTGTTTACCTTTTGTGTATTATCGATTACAGTTAGTTGCTATGGAGGTTGTTTCGTCTTCTGGGATAAATTTTGAAACTTTTATGAAATTGGTTCAATAGAAAGTTAGACTTAGCTATGCACCATGCTTTCTTGGAGTAATGAAAAGCTTATTTAGCAATTATTTAGTTTTTTTTAATAATAATTCGGTAATTCATAAGTGTAGCTTCATTTTTAGTTTCAGATTGATTTGGGAAATCGTTGACAGATTCTTATTGGTTTGTATTAGCAATAATTTGTTTCTTTAGTCCTCAATCTTGACATGGATTTCACGGTAGAAAGAGAAGGAAAAGAAAATCTAAAAAATGGCAAAGGAACACATGTTTCCTACACTTTGTAGTTCGTTAAACATTCTGTGAATCTTGGGTCTGCAAAAAAAAATTTAATTATTTTTTTTCCGGTTTCGTGTGCCCTGGGAGGAGGTGTTGGTTAAAGTTGCCACAAAGAATGCTGTTCTTAGACATTTATTAGTTCTTGAAAATTCTTCCAGCCAATGAAATCATGCTGATTTGAGATATAGCTTTCATGGTTGAACTTATATTTGAAGTTATAGACTGCATCTTAGGGGAAGTATTTATCTTCATAGTTTCTAAATCCAATGAAGAAAACCATTGCAAGTGTTGTATGACACACTAGATGGTAGTAGGTGTACTTACGGTTTTACACAATATTTCTGGAAGCCTTGTGCCTGTCCAGCATCTGTGATGGAACTTGTGGATCTCTAGCGTCTCTGTCAGGGCTGTTTTCCCAATTGCATTATATACATGTTGAGAATAGTCTGTAGTAGTGTTTGGTAAGTTTATCATAGGCGAAGTTTGCTCTTTATGCGTCATGGTGCGAGTGGTGCTTCTTTTACGTATGCTTCCTACGCCCTTGCCCGTGGGTCAATTGCTCTTAGTTTTTGCACTCTCAAAGAGGAGAGAGATACTGTAAATCAACTCTGTTACAGGCTATTCAGCTAACCTTTTAGAAAGATGTTTCTTAAATAAGAGAAGCAAGCCTTAGAAATCTGAATTCAGATAACTCTAATAAGATAAGATAAGATAAGATAAAATTTCTTCACAGGAATTTAGATAAGATAAGTTCTATCTTATCTGACTTCAATGAATTTAGATAACTCTAATATTAAAAAAAAAAAACCCTTAAAATTTCTTCACAGGAAAACACAAATTCTAAAAAAATCTTAAATTTAATGTCCCAAATGTCAATGTAGGAGAGTGTCCTATTTTATAATAGGAGGCTTCCGCGCTCCTATTATATATATATATATATATATATATATATATATATATATATATATATATCGATAATTTTATATTTTAATATTACAATATTTTGTTTTTTATTTTTTAATTCATTTTTAAAATTTTCTTTTTCTTTCTTTTCTTCTTCCTCTTTTCCCTTCTTCTTCCTCTTCCTTGCCGCCGCTGCAACTCCAAAAGCAGCATAAAAGACGGGTGGTGTAGTGTCAAGCCTTCTGTGTGAAGAGGACAATAGTGTTATTTTTTATGATGGCCATGGTGTTGACAATATGGTTGTAGAGGAAGTTGATGACGGATGGCACCATAGAAATCATTGAACTGATAACCGAAACCAGAGCTTTTATGGAGAGAAGGCTTGATTGGTCTGTCAGTGTAGAGCAAAGAATGTTTGGCTGATATTATATCCCACCCAGAAAATAGCCTATTCAACTCATTAAACTAAATGTTAGGAAGAGGAGGTGCAAATAGCGACTCCCACGCACCAAATGAATTGCAGAATGTCTCTCTCGAAGGTAGTCCTCAATTTCTTGGCAAAATTGGGGATGAACAAGAACCATATCAAAAGTATTATTTCTGCGGATGCTACGGTGCTGTCATACCATGTGTACAAAATCCTTAAACCCAAAATCCAATATTTTCAAGATCTGATTGAGGAAATAAATTATATTTTCTTAATAATTTTCTTAATTTCAACCCATACACAATAACCTATTCAACCCAGAAAATAACTCAGTCAACCCATTAAACTAAATGGTAGGAATAGGAGGTGAAGATAGTGACTTCGATGCGTTGGAGGAATTCACTTCCCAATAGGGAATTGTACAAGTTGAAGAGATAAGAAGAGTCCAAAAAGAAAATAATACAAGAGTTGTCCATGAAGGAAATGATATGATCTTGGGAAGTTCCAAAAATGTGGATTGAACTCAAAACAACAAACCCTACCAAACCCATACATAAGAACACTAACATGCAAAGAAATTAATACGTTTGTGATAATATGAATCTGTCTTACTTCAAAGATACTTTAACACCCTAATCTAACTAGAGATTAGAACACCAATGATAGGAATTTGAAGGCACCTAACTTAATCCTCTCAAACACACTAGGCAACTTAGCACATAAGAATAGAGATGAAGTTTAGATTATTCCTTAAGATTTAGAGATAATGTCAAAGATTAGACTAAATTATTTGATTTAGTCTTGATATTTAATGGGCATCACCCAAGAGGATCACTCTCTCCAAAGCTCTCAAAAAAATTTTGAACTCTCACAATTTCATATGCCTCCAAAGGTCATGTTTACAATGGTTATACGAGCATATATATAGATGTCTTGCCCTAATTACTTTGTAAATATTACAAAATTACTCCAAAATAGCTAAAAAACGTCAGGGGTTCGGATTACAAAATAGGACCGGTGCCAGGTAGGCCTTCTAAGGGTGGCGTCAGGTCCAATATGGAGAAATAATACTTGTACGCAAAAAGTTGAAACAAACTTCATAGCCGGCGCCGGGTTGGGCTAGTAGGGCTAGCTTCGGGTCCGTTCTGTTGGAACAGTACTGGCATAAAAAAATGAAGAATTCTGGCAGATCCAAGCCAGCCCCTAGTAGGGCAACTCTAGTCGACGTCGGGTCCATTCTGCTGGGCAATGTGTCTGCACGAATTACTTCCAATTAACATCCTTCGTATACCAACAACATGGTCCGTTCTCGATCCTCTTCCATTTTCTCCTTGATGTTTTGCATCTTAAATATTGTTCTTGACCTCTAAGGTGGCCTTAGTTGTCCTCTTGATCTTCCAAATAGCCTTGAAGCCAAGATTGTTTCCATTTGAAGCTTCCTTGTGTCGCATTCATTCATTTGCATGTTTGCCCTTTAATCCTTGTTAATTTGTCTGCTTAACCTTCTACAAGGATTGTTGCCTTCTTTGTACTCCTTTTGGCCTTCCTTTCTTTATCCACTCCTTCATCATTCTCTTAGCCCTTGGTTTGTTTGCTTGGTTAGCCTTAAACTCCTATTGAAACCTCTTGAAAATGGATCTCACCCAAGGTGCCATGAGCTATGGTTTGGATTTCTCTTTGTCTTCTTTTAAGTGGCCTTCGTACCTGGGGTGATTTCTATCATTTCCCCCTTCTTGAAAAGGATTCATCCTCGAATCAAAATTTGTAAAAGAATTCAAATAAGAGAATTTTTGTGAAAGTAAAATGTCATGTCTTTGTACCTCATTATTCTATATACTTCCTCTTTTCACTACCCACAATTTTCCTCTCAATTTACATACCTCCACTCTCTTTTCTTTTTTTGTCTTTTTGTTTGCCTCTCTTTTCTTTTTCTCTCCAACTTAGGGTGGCCACTATCCTTTCAACCTCATCTTCCTCCCTTTCCTTAATTTTTATATCTCTTTCTTCTTTCACCTCAACCTTTTGTTCCCCATTCTTTTGTTCTTCCCTCTTCTCTCCTTTTTTCTCCTCATTTTCTTTCTCACTCATTTTCTTTTTCCTCTCTTTCCCTCTCTTCTTTCCTTTTCCTTTCCCCTCAAGATATTTTGATCTCTCAAAACCTCACTAGGGGATAAGGGAAGTAGAGTGATTTTCTTTTCATCTTTTCCCAAAGAATAAGTGTTTCTCTTCCCTTCATAGACCATATCTTTATCAAACATCCAAGGTCTTCCCAACAAAATATGCCCTACATGCATAAGAAGTACATCACAAACTACTTCATCCTTATACTTCCCCATATCAATGGCAACATTGACTTGTTTGTTCACCTTCACCTCTCCATAATTGTTCAGTCATTATAACTTGTAAGGTTTAGGGTGTTTCAAGATTTCTATTTCTAACTCCTCCATTAATGTAGCACTAATCACATTTCTACAACTCCCTCCATCAATGAGGATACTACATGGTTTTTACTTGATTAGACACCTTAAAAAAAATATATTCTCTCTTTGCGAATTTTCTCCTTCTTCCACACCTTCACAAGCATTTTCAACTTTCATTGCTACTTCAATCAATGCACATGGTTTCTCAAATATATCCCCATCTCTTCCATCCACTCTATCTCCTCTAATAGATTTTGTGTCTAGATGCTTCATTCTTACTAGTTTCACTCATTTTCATTTACTTTTGCACCACCTCTAGCCAACTCCTCTCTTTCTCTTCTTATGGATATGAGATTTATCCCACTTCATAAGTATTTGAAGCACTTTGGGAATCTTTATCCATAGCACGCATTTGCTCCCTCTCTACTTCATTCCTTGAATGCATTTGCTTTTCAACAAATTCTACTCTATTTTGCTCAATTTCTTCTTGTTCATTCTCCTCTAACACTTCCAATGGGTTTAACTCATCCTCTAGAAAGAATAGATTATTGTAATATTCCTCAATCACCCCATTTGTTGAATTCAATGATTCCACGTCTTCTTCATCATCATCTCTAAGCTCCTCATCAAGCTCATCAACATTTTCCTCAACTTCTTCATGCACTACTTCATCATTTTGATTGAGCATTTCTTAGCCTTTGGCTTCCCTTTCTTGCTTCTCCTCCTTCTCAAAGCCATATAATTCATCTTACTCAACCTTCTCAACTTTTTCTTCACTTCTCACCCTTCTTAGCTCCTCAACATATACAACATTTTTCTTAGCTACTTTGGTCTCAAATCTAACTTTTTGCTTCTCAATTTATGTCTCTTCTTCGCAATTGGGCACCCCATAAAATCTTTTATATTCCAATTTATTTGGACAATCAACCTTTGTGTGCCTTGTACTACAACAAATCTCACAAGTTAATCCTCCACTACTCCTCTGTTTAACTTTTTTTGGATAATCATAGCAAGTGTGCTTAAAACTTCCACACATTCTGCATTCACGCCCTCTCAAGTTCTTTTGCACCCCATGCTTGGTTGTTTTTTGCGCTCCTCCTACATAAACTTCTTCATTCCAATATTCTTCATTCTCATATCCTTCTTCTTCATATTCCCAATTTTTTTCCTCAAAACTACCATATTCTTCCCCACTCGAATAAGATTCTGTATTGTTTTCACTCCCTCTACTCCAATCTTCCATAGGACTCAAGTTCTTACATTCTTGATCACTCTCCCTTGGCCCTAGGTCTCCTTCATAGCTTTCATATTCCCTTTCACTTGTACTTGGCCCCTCATCATGCTCATCTAAATATCGCATACTCTCATAATCATCATCCTCATATTCTTGCTCATATTCATTTTCTTCCCTATAACTACTCTCACCATAGCAAGACTCCTCATAATTGTCATTCCCTTCACTTTCACTCCAACTAGCCATTGTGAATTTTCTTTCAATAAAGTACCCACAAAAATTGAAGTAAAAAACACAAGGAAAATTCTTCACTTCACTCCCTCATGTGTTTACACTCAATTTTAGTGGTCATTCTTCACTCGTATTTGCACTTTTCTTGGCTTTTGTAAGATGAGCTCACTCTCTTGCCTTTTTTTAAACTTTTAATCCCATACTCAAGTTCTTTCCAACTCTTTCCCACTTCAAAGGATTCAGTTCTGCTAATCAAATCAACTAAATTCCAAAGGATAAGAAAGAAATGTGTCTTAAAGGCAATTTATCAAATACTTGGTGTGCAACAAGGAAGATACATGGAATTCCACGTAAATACTCTTTACTAAACAAATTATTCATCATACTTCATGAATGGAAGCTTTGGTAGTTAAGTATAAGTAATCACAATTCATTGGGACAATATATCAAACACATTGTGTGCATTCCCTAGTTCAATTTATTATAGCAAATTTCAGCTTAGTTTTTACCTCAAATCAACAAATTTTAACATCAAATGACTCCTTAAATATCAATATGCCATATAGGGTCAAATTAACAACATTTTCATAGCACAAATTCAAGTTTTTTACTTCCAAAAATAGCAATAGAAAAAGTGACAAAAATTTAAAAATCAATAGATCTTGAAGAAGATTGTACCTTTGCCCAAAGAAAGTTAGTTGATCAGAATCAATACAATGCAAGCTCTAATATCACTTGATATGATCTTGGGAAGCTCCAAAAATGTGGATTGAACTCAAAACAAGAAACCCTACCAAACCCACACACAAGAACACTAAAATGCAAAGCAATTAACACTCTTGTGATAATGTGAATCTATCATACTTCAAAGACACCTTAACACCCTAATCTAACTAGAGATTAGAATACCAAGGATAGGAATTGAAGGCACCTAACTTAATTCTATCAAACACACCAGGCAACCTAACAAATAAGAATAGAGATGAAGTTTAGATTATCCCTTAAGATTTAAAGACAAGATCAAATGTGAGACTAAATCTTTTGATTTAGTCTTGATGTTTAATGGGTATCACCCAAGAGGATCACTCTCTCCAAAGTTCTCAAAGAGTTCTTGAATTCTCACAATTTCATCTGCCTCCAAAGGTTATGTTTACAATAGTTATACGAGCATATATATAAATGTCTTGCCCTAACTACTTTGTAAATGTTATAAAATGACCCCAAAATAGCTTTAAAACATTAGGAGTTCAGATTACAGAACAAGGCTGGTGCTGGGTAGGGGGTGGCGTCGGGTCCAATCTAGAGAAATAGTACTTGTACGCAAAAAGTTGGAACAAACTTCGGGACTTTAACCAGTCACAGTTGGCGCCAGGTCGGGCTAGTAGGGCCGACACCGAGTCTATTACGTTGAAATTGTACTGGTGTCAAAAATTGAAAAATTCTAACAGATCCCAATCAACGCCTAGCAGGGCAACTCTGACTGGTGTCGAGTCTATTCTGCTAGGCAATGTTTCTGCACGAACTGCTTTTGGTTAATGTCCTTCGTATAACAGCAACATAGTCCGTTCTCGATCCTCTTCCATTCTCTCCTTGATGTTTTGCATCCCAAATATTATTCTTGACCTCTAAGGTGGCCTTGGTTGTCCCCTTGATCTTCCAAATAGTCTTGAAGCCAAGATTGTTTCCATTTGAAGCTCTCTTGGTTCGTATTCCTTTTGCCCGTTTGCCGTTTAATCCTTGTTCATTTGTTTGCTTGATCTTTCACAAGGATTGTTGCCTTCTTTGTACTCCTTTTGGCCTTCCTTTCTTTCTCTTCTCCTTCATCATTCTCTTAACCCTTGGTTTGTTGGCTCGGTTAGCCTTAAACTCCTGTTAAAACCTCTTAAAAATAGATCTCATCCAAAATGCCATGAGTTGTGGTTTGGATTTCTCTTTGTCTTCTTTTGAATGGCCTTCGTGCCTAGGGCAATTTCTATCAGGAAATGAGCGACGAAGAAAATGGACTGAAAATTTAACTCCAAGGCCAGCACAAAAGGATGAAAGCATTAAAGATGCCATGGAAATCGGGTCACAAGAAGAGCCCCACCACAATAAGGGAATGCTTCTAGATGAAATTGTCAAAGTGCTTGAAGCTCGCGAGAAAATAGTGTTCTCTTCGGACTCTGAAGAAGAGAAACTAAAGAAAGAAAAAAAAAAGCCATTGCACTAAATCGAATAATCAACACATATATGATGTAACGAGAAGCATTAATCTGCAGTTCAAGAACCCCATAAAAATTTGATGAAAAAAATAATGATTAATAGAAATAAATGGGAGGAAAATTAAGAAAGATGCTAGTAATCTATGAAAATAGTAATAAAGAATTTCACAAATTCATCCAATAATTTGGATTTAGTGGGATTCGATTGAAGGCCAAATCCATATTTGAAGTTGCAGCGGCAACGACGAAATTGCAGCGGAAGGAGAGGAAGAAAAGAAAGAATAAAAATAAAAAATTATTTTAAAATGAATTAAAAATAAGATAATTATATATTTTAATGAAAATGTGAAATTATTGAAATACTCTTAAAAATTAATAGAATTGTAGAAAGGTAAGATTTGAACAATTAAAAAGTTCGAACAATATTTTTACACTTTTTTAGTTAGAAGACAAAATTTAAATTTAAAAATAATTCGAGAATCACCAAAATAGTTTGTCCTCTTTAATATATTATAACTAATCAAACGTGGTGAAAGAATTGCAATCCGCAAAAAAAAGAGAGGTGGGATGCCAAGATGCTGATTTAACAGTTCAAATCGGGTGATCTAACTCTACAGTTTAGGAGCGTAGGGTTTATACTCTCATTCTGTCAAGAAAAAATGGAATAAAGAATAAGAGCGATTGAATGGTACAGTTTTCGGTCATGTGAAAAAGAAGCGTCCCATTACAAAATTACCAGAGTGGAACAGGCAGATAAGTCCGTAAAGAATTCTTTGGAAATAAAGAATTCAATGGCTGCATTTCGCATAGTCAACATATACAGGCCAGTTTTCACTAAAATATAAAAGTCAACTTGTCTAGTTTTGAGAACAAGTTTTTAAAAGCTAAATACAAAACAAAACATTAAGATGAATTATGAAACAAAATAAGTATGCATTATTATTTTTTTCCAAGTCTACGCGCCAATTTTGCAGAGACCATTTCCTGTAATTTTCTGGACTTAGTAATCTCTCTCCCTCCCTCTCACACGCATACCAAGTCTAACTTGCACTCCATAAATACCAAGCCGAATTTGTTATCCAAAGCACCAAATCATAGTACAATTCTCTTTCACCATCTCAAGCTCTGTACAGCACAAGAATTTCCAACCATCGTTGCATTTCTTGTTCAAACCACCAATTCATAGTAGCAACCCCTCCCTCCATCCCAAGTTCGGAACAGCACAAGAAATAGTAACCATTGTTGCTTTTTCTTCACCTAAACAACAAAAGAATTAGCAATCATCTTGCTTCTTCTTCGCCTACCTAGAAATGGAATTTGAGCAACTCATTTTCAGGAACACTCTTAGCCTGCAGAAACTGGGCTATGACGACAGAAACCAAAGCTTTAGAAGCACCTTCAGCTCTAATGATATCTCAGAGTCCAATGATCCTAGTTTGAGTCGTCGGATTGAGTCATTTCAGATGTTAGAGAATGGAACACCAAAGAGTGGATCTGTAGACAGGAAATTGTCCTGGCTACGTTCTCAGGTTATTGGAAACACCATAGAATTCGATACACCATTTGGAAAACGTAGGCTAACCTATGCTGATCACACTGCATCAGGAAGGTGTCTTCAATTCATTGAAGACTATGTCATGGACAAGGTTCTTCCTTTCTATGGTATGTTCATTTGATTACCTTGTGACTTGATTGTTTAAGGTTTCTAGGAGGCATGGATGGCAAATACTAATAAAACAACTCGTCTATTAATGCAGGAAATAGTCACACTAGTGACAGTTTTGTTGGCTACCAAACAACAAAAGTTGTGCACGAAGCTGCCAACTATGCCAAGAAATGCTTAGGCGGAGGAGATGAAGATGCGATAATATTCTGTGGTTCCGGATCGACAGCAGCCATTAAGCGAATCCAAGAAGTTATGGGCATTGCTGTTCCTTCTATCATGAGAGAGAAGACCTTAAAATTGCTAAATAATGAAGAGAGGTGGGTGGTTTTCGTTGGTCCTTACGAGCATCACTCTAACATACTCTCATGGAGGCAAAGCTTAGCAGAGGTCATTGAGATTGGGTTGGACGATGACGGACTAATAGACATGGAAGCTTTGAGACTCCAACTTCATTACTACAAATCAAAGCACAGGCCAATGATAGGCTCTTTCTCAGCTTGTAGCAATGTGACTGGAATCTATTCAGACACAAGAGCTATTGCCAAGCTCCTTCACCAATATGGTGCATTTGCATGCTTCGACTTTGCAGCAAGGTAAATACATTTGAGCAATTATTTGTACTTCCTCCCTTTTATGCCTTTGAAACACCTATTAGTCTTATTACTTTGAAATATGTTGAATGTACAGCGGTCCCTATGTAAAGATTGACATGAAATCAGGCCAGATTGATGGTTACGATGCAGTTTACCTAAGCCCGCACAAGTTTTTGGGTGGTCCAGGTTCTCCCGGAATTCTTCTGATGAACAAGATCCTTTATCAGCTAAGGTCTTCACCTCCATCAACCTGTGGAGGAGGAACGGTTGATTTTGTGAATGGTTTCAACGAGAAGGTAAAACTTTTCATCTCTGCTAATTAGTATTATTAATCTCTTTGAAATCTTTTTGTTTTGTTCAGTTACAGATATGATTGATGTTAATGGAATGTTTCAGGATACCCTGTATGTGGAGGACATTGAAGAAAGGGAAGATGCTGGAACTCCACCAATCATCCAAAAGATCAAAGCAGCGCTTGCATTCTGGGTGAAAGAATACATTGGCCATGACACAATTGAGAGATGGGAGCACTTCTACATCGAAAATGCATTAAAAAGGCTCCTGGCAAACCCCAACATTGGTATTTTGGGTAACACAACAGCAAAACGACAGGCAGTTCTTTCTTTCCTCGTTTACACTACTACATACTCTACCTCTGCGGGCATTAGTCCTGAGGGAGATACAGATGGAAAGGATATGAAAGGCCTTTACCTATGGACAGAAACAGGTAATAAGAGAGATAAACCACTTCACGGGCCTTTTGTTGCCAAGCTCCTCAATGACCTTTTCGGCATCCAGGCTCGTGGAGGATGTGCTTGTGCAGGGCCCTATGGACACAGTTTACTGAAGGTTGATGCGTCTCAATCCCTTGCCTTTAGATCTGCCATTGAAATGGTGAGGAGAAACTTTTCTTCCTTCTCTACATATTTCTCCGTGAAACAATTAGATTAGGGCTTGTTTTATTAGTTGTTTTATGAAAAAAATTACATTTATATTAACAGGGTTACAGTGGAGTAAAGCCTGGATGGACAAGAGTGAGTTTTCCTTACTACATGTCCGAGGAAGAATTTGAGTTCACTCTGGCTGCCCTAGAATTCCTTGCTATATATGGGCAAAGGTTCCTTCCATTGTACCACTTCAATTGGAAAACTGGAGCCTGGACCTTCAAGAAAAGGGCAATGGAAGCTCTTAAAGGGATGGAAAACAGCTGTAATTTCTGTGGATCATCATTGGCAAATAAAGTGAGGGGATTGAACCTAGAATGCAAGAACTCTGAATGCAATCAACACGGTGAAATTAACACTAAAGAGACTTCAGTGATCTGGAAGTACACAAAATATCTCGAGACAGCAAAACACATAGCAAACCTGCTTCCAAAGTTCCCACCTCAGCGCCGAATACCAGAAGATGTTGACATCAAATTGGTCACTTTCAGAGTTTAAATTACTATCTAATTGCCTGATATCCTCTCCTGTTTACATTTTAATTTTCGTTGCAATCAATTTATAATTCAATTTGTGTAAATTGTTTTTATCCCACAAATGTTTCGCTTATCTTTGAACAAGTTTGTCATGTAAATTGCTTTGATCACATAAATCTTTAGTTTATGTGTGAGAACAAGGAATAAATTCATCTGTACTACTGCAAGCCACTGTAACCTGTGTAGAAATCAAAACTCCAACAGAGAAATGGAAATTACTTCGGAAGTTGCTATAATTGATCAGTGCCATATTTATTTATTACATTTTTCCTGTTGATTAGAGTTGTTTTTCAAATATCCAGGAGATGTCTTACAAAACCATCTTCAAGTACCAACAAAAATACCACTCCTCCAGCTGTATGAAAAGCAAAACAATTGGATATAATTTCATAAAATTGAGTTTCATAAGATCAATTGAAAAGGGCTAGTAGGGATTTCTTTACTGAACTATTTGGGAAGTCTCTGGAATTTGGCACAATAGCTATTAGTTGGGCTCTGAAAAGACTTATGGAACTAGTAAGCAAGAAATTAAATGAAACACTTCCTTTTCAACCTTTTTTTTTTTTTTTTCATCATAAGTACCACCCTCAGTCCCTGCTCTTTATGTGCTCTCCAGATTCCTATCATTTTACCCAAGCGACATCATCATATAAATCCCAACTCTAACTAATGCTACTGACCTTGTTGCTGATGCACACCTCTGACTATTCCCCAATAATCTAGTACTTCGCCAGAATGTGCAACCATTTAGTGATTACTCACCATGCTCCCATCTTCATAAGAGAATTTCTTGTCCGCATATTTCCTTATTTGAAAATGCCTAGCAACTTTCCCTTGCTCAAGCTCTATATGGTTTCCTTTGTACTCCTTGCTGCTCGTTGCCAGTGCAATTTTTTGTTTAAATACAGAGTGAAAAAAGTAACTTCTCGATAAGCAAATCTACAATGCCGACATATGTGCATAGTTTCCTTTTATCGAGTAAAAATAGAACAAACATGCATATAATATATTCTAGAAATGCAGATATTTGATGGAACAAAATGCTCAACAAAACAAAAGTGTTTGCATCAGAAAATGAAGAATGATTCTCTCCTCTTATTAAAAACAACAAAAGCATTCATGAAATACAGATGGTGTGCAGATGAGGATAGGAAATATTACATCTGATCAAGAACTGAAATGTAACTACATACAGTGAATATAAAGGTAAAAATCTCTCCAAGAATTTTACATCTCTTCAATTATTCAGGTTTCCGGCATGTAATGACAGCAAATTTAATTAGATCCTTCCTGAATCCTTCAATCATCAAGGGCATTACCATTGCTCCCTTGATGGTCTTCCAACCTTATTTGATACAAAAAATGTAAAATAACAAGAAGTTAATATTTTACAGAAGGTAATAGAAATGAATTGTTTTTGCTAGTAAAGTAAATTTGGCTTACCACTTCTAAGTAATGATGTGAAACCCTTCCATGTTAGTGCTGATCTTATCACTGCTGGCCAAAATGGGGCAACATATTCAGACCAATCTGCTGTCTTGATATCCTGACAGTGCAGCATCTACATAATTTAATCTTTATGCCCAAGACACGTGGCAAATGATTGTTCAAAACATGTGCAAATTAGGGTTTTTGCATGCCCTATATTTGGTGAAATATTTGTAAACAAAAACTAAATAAATGATGCAGTTATGTGTTTCAGAAAATAAACAAAGCAATTACCTCAAGAGAAAGGGATTCCAATAATTTCACATAATCAGCTGTAGAACACCATGCTGGAAGATAGTATGAATCACATATCTTGTTCAACAACTTTTTCTCTTCAGGCTTCAGTGATTGTTCAGAAGGGGAAAGATCCCTATGGCACCACGTCACAATGATGATTGTAGCACCAGGAGCTGCCACGCGAGCTAACTCACAAACAAACTACTAGTTTTGAAAATTAAAACATAAAATGACATTAGAAATCAATAGGACAGGAACCAGAATATAATAGGATGCAAATTACTAGCAGAAGAAGAAAACCTTTTCTTTGTCTGGCATGTGTTCTCCACTCTCCATGGACCAAACCAGATCAAATTGCCCGTCTGGAAATGGCTGAGCTAAGGCATCTGCAACTTCAAAGGAAACCTGCTATGTTTCAGTAGTTGCAAGCCAAAGAAAACCTTCATGCTTCTTTCGAATAATTTCATTTATTACCTTTTTTATCTCAAAAGGGGTGGACTGTAGTCTGATTACTTCCAGCAGATGGGGGGTTTGGTGGTGTTCGACTTGTTATATTTTTTCCACTTAGTTCCATTGAGAGAACAACGCACCCAATTTAAATACTCTTTAATGTGTATGAATGATAAGCAATGCATCAAATCTTGGAGGTAGATATTGTTATCCTATCATATACTTTACAAGTGCTTTCAGAAAGTACAACAAATGCAGTCCTACCGCTACTGCATCTTCCATCTTGACTAGATCACTTATAGTAATACCTAGTCTTTGGATGAGTCAGAAAATTGTACAGGTACAGAGTTCACTTTATAATGATAGATAAGTCTAACAAAATGACAGAAAAAGGGATTTCCAGGGATTCTTGTCCCTGAAAATTCCTTACATCATCATGAATATATCCAACATGTGGAATATGCTAGAAAATAATAGATCAATGGCCTACGGATCAACAATGTAGCAAAAGTTGCAGTTAAAGAATGAAGAACAGAAATAAAACTTGCCAGTCATTGTATTATTACCAATTGATTGATATCCTTTACAATTCAATTTTATAGCAAAAACAAACCTACTCTGACATAGAAAGCCTAGAAACCCATGCATACCTTGCTTTGTAATCCTTGAGCAACAGCAAGAGCTTGAGCTCTTTGGGCTTGCACAGGGCTTAGGGTGATTCCTTTACATTTTGCACCATACTTCCTTGCCAGATGTCGAGAACTGCCCCCTATACCACATCCAACATCAACTATGTTTTTGGGCTTCTTTACTGGGTCATCTGCAAATTATTGATCAAAAACTTGATAAGTCCACTCAATATTTGATAAATATAAAGGAAAGAACGACAAGAAAGGTCAAAGCAATAAAAAAAAAATGTAAAGATAAAGTGACCAAGCTTCCTCTTGTATGGTCATAAATTGACCCCCATCTAGGAAGGAGAAACAAGAAAAGGAAAGAAAAACCAGTGCATCAGGAGATAGAGCTTTATGTTAAATGGGGATATTATCAACTCACTGAAGCTATACCACTAATTTTAGGAATTCTTTGCAAAGTCTGCTTCAACCTAGAAAAGAAGACTATATATTTTAAATTGGATGGTAAAAAATCTAGGCATTGATATAAATTACACATACCCCACATACACAAACTGTAGATGCTGCAGCATTGTTATCATTCTTTTTTTTTTTTTCCCTTTTTGGAAGAGCGCACAAGGCAGTACTTAGTGTAAAAGTGAATGAAATCCCGAGTAAGTTTCATGAGCATGAATACAATGCATTTCCTTTGATTTGTTCTCCCAAGTTTAGGTATAGCTTTTGCTGTTTTCAATATGTAGTAGACCAGGGAGTCAGCTAATTTTACTAAGATAATAATTCATTTCTATGAAACATGGTCTAGCTGCATTTCCAGACTCCGGGTGCCTGCCTATGTGAGACTAAAAGAACTACAGGGGCCATATTCAAGTTCCTTTAGCCTGTCTTTTTTTTTTTTTTTTGTTTTTTTTGGTTTGTGTTAGACAGCTTCTGAACCCCATAAGGTATCAAATGCCATACAGATCAAGTACAAAATGGCACATCTTATTAGGGGTCAACTCTTGTTCCCTTAACGTATCTAATTTTGTTCACCTTAGACAACTTCCCAAGCCAGTAAGGTATCAAATTCCATACCTCTTTTTTATTTTTTTTTTAATACAAGTGCACTTAAAGATTCTGTTCATACTGTAGTAAAAATTATATGACTTATTCAGGTTTTCTGAAATTGTTTCATATTAAAATATTTTGTGTAACTCTAATATATTCTAGATAAACTTGCATTGCATTTTATCTTTCTTCTTCTTAGTTTCCAACTGAATACCTAGAGTTTGGCGTCCATGGACGACAACATCACCCTTTCTTGTCTCCACCTGCATTAGGTGGTGTTACAGCAGAAAATAATCCACAAGGACCACAACAACTGGAAATGCATTTGGTTACTCATCAAACACAGTTTAGCATATAGTTACAGCCAACATATCCCACTGAATTATCAACAACTTCCTCCAGTGCACCTTAGAAGGCTTATCTAAAAGCTGCTTTCGCTACAAAGATGGTCCACTCACATTTCTGGGTCAGAGTATTTTATTTTACAGAGTGGGTGCACACTCCATTTCTTCGGGATAACTTCATTTCATAAAAGACATCTTATTCATATAGTTTTAATAGGCATCTCGTAAGGAATTTATACCCTGTAAAAATGAGTTCCAAAGGAGATATTTGTCAGTAGGTTCTTTAATCACTAACTGGTGTAGAATTTCTGAAGATAAGATTCCTTACCTGCTGATCCTCAATAACTAGCTGTTGTGGCTTCATTTGTTGAATAATTACAAACCCCCCCCAAATCCATAAGAATTGTCCTATCCTCTTCATGAGAGAACAATGAAGCATGGTTTCACACTTTCAGGCATACATGAAAGCAATAAGGACCTTCTAGAAATGATTTATTTCATGTAGATTTCCTTCACCACAATTTGTAAAGCTATTTTGGTAAGAAAATGTTCTAGATAAGGGATTTCTTCCCATGTTCTCATTTTACTGTCTTTTTCTTTCCTTCAACTTTCTTGTGAAAATTAACATGCAACAGAACAAACTGCAAAGTCCAAATTGAAGAGTATTCTGTTCTTCAAATTGCCACATCATTTTTAATATGGTTGAGGATTCTGCCTTAAGAAACTCAATTTTCCTTCTTGTTCATTCACATTAGTAACATGAGCTATCAAATCAATCCATCAATAGAACAAAGGCTTCACGAAAAAATAATTTGGCACAATAGTGTTGTGCAGGTATAGCTAATAACTTGACTCTGAACCATTGACCAATCTTGCATTTTAACTTGACTATCTTTGGGTGTTCAATGATTTTCCTGGTCAGAGTCCTTGACCTGCACAAATACCAGTCCTCCCCATGAATTAACTTGCTGCTTCATTTCAACTTTCCATTTCTACTTTTTTTTTTTTTTTTTTTTTTTTTGTTGGGTGGGGGGGGGGATATGTGTGTCTGCTGCTTGAAACATGCACCTTGACAGAAGCAATATAGGTCTATCTAAGACACAGTAAACTGAGGTTGGTTGAAAGTCATCTTCTGTGTTCACCAATCAATCAAGATGCAAACTTTACTTCTCCAGGTTTTAAGATTGAATTTTAGCTCCCTCTTTCTCATCCCATTCATCATGTCTACATTCCAATTCTGCTCCAAGTCATGCTTCCAACAGCAGTCATAACTGTTGCATAGCAGCTTGTTTTACTCGTTCCATCTGGAAAACACACAATTTTTCTTCATCTTTTTCCTATCTTCTTTTGCATCTCGCTTAATGTCTCATAATTACTTCTCACACTTGATATATTGCGTATGATTTGTAATAACAAGTTTCCAAAGTTCTTAGTTATTCAGTAGGAGGTAATGCTTTCGCTTCCAAATCACAAGAACCTGCCTTAACTTAAGAGATGCTTAACCTTTTGGTTTGCTAATAAAAACCTGTAAAATATAATCACTCCAAAAAGTTCAAAATTCTAAAATCTAATTTCCAGTATCTTCCTAATCCTTCAGTTAGACTACGAAAATGACTTTATAGCCTTACAGATAAAGAACTAATTAAGCACTCCATTACAGAAAAGAATTTGTTATCATGAAAGATATGCACTTACTATTGTAAAAAAAATCAAACACAGGCGGATAAACAGAAATGAAAACAGAGGAGCGAAAGGTGGAACAGGCACACCTGAAACGGAGGCAAATTGGAGAACCTCCTCAATCAATCGAATCTGAGCAGCTTGGTGACCAGTAATAGACACATTGATGCCAGGCTCGTAGTATCCATGGTGCATATGATCACCCCATATCTCCTCCCATATTCCCGATGACTCGTCGTAGAACTCGGCTATCTCCTTCTGCAACTTCTCCACCTCCGCTTTTCCCTCTCCAGTCACTTCCAACGTTGATCTCTTCATCGCTGCCATTCTTACTGCATCAAAACTCCGACAGTGAGATAAAATCACAACTCCTTTTGAAGAAAAGCTCCACAGATTCAAATTCGGCTAAGAGGAAACAAAAATTAACAACAAAAGTCGGAAATTTGATCATCAAGCACCTTGACGAGGAGAGAAACGATTGGAAGACGGCAAAAAAGTAATTGCAGTATCTTTCGTTCTTGTTGCCCGACAAGATGATAAGTTTATAGCTGGCAACTGAAAAGTGATTCACGTGCTATTTATAGTAACACACATAAGCAAACGGATAAAACTAAATCCATATTATATAATACCTGTGGAAGAAGAGATGAGTAACGGCAGCCATAACCAGAAAGTCTGAGTACTGAAACTACAGCTGAAGACGAAGAAGAAGGAGAAGCAGACATTGTTGAAAGTTTAAACTATTGATTTCCCTTTCAGTAGAATCCCCTGGTTTTGTGAATGATATGTATATGCTAGACGAGATTTTGACGATGAAATTTGCCTTTCATTGGCCCCCCTTCCTGGATTTTAATAAGATTTGATGGCGTGTAACTTGTTAAAAAATCTCTATATATATATGAGCGGCGAGGGCCACCGGTTACAACACATAGCACATTCTTAAATTGACACGTGATACAATTTAGAGTTTTTTTTTGTGAAGAAATTTTATTAGTTTTTTTTAATATTAGGGTCAATGAATTCAGATAAGATAGACATAATCAAAATTTAATGAATTCAAATAGCATGGAAGTAATCAAAGTTATCTGAATTTATATAAGATAGACGTAATTAAAATTACATTCACCATTACCACCAGAGGTAACCTTTCATGTCTCTTACCCATTAAAGTATGTTTTATATACAATGTATGGTGCTTTCTATTATATGAATTCAGCGGAGGTAACCCGATTACCAATTTGCATTGGATGTGATTAGGAGGAACCTATGTTTTCATTATAGTCTAAAACTGTTGGCCATTCTGGAAACATTCATGGATTCCAAATTTTTGTCTACAGCCAAGGGGGGATAGCTTCACTCGGCGGTTGATATTTGATTGCATGGTGGCAGGTTCGATTCCGGTATTCTTCTAGAGGAGAACGGCTTATTTGCAGTACTAATGGTTTTTCTCGGGCGAAAAAGAGAGTTATTCGGTTTTTATAAACCGGAACAAGGTTAAAAATGGGACCTCCATTAGAAGGGTTCTTGAAAATATTAGTGAAGAAAAGGTAAATATGATGCGAGAAAAAGTAATAGAAAGTATTCCAAGAATAATCTACTCAAAGCCCAATGAGGGATTGGAGGGCATTGAGGATGCATTTGATATTCCAGTTCAGGGGGTTCTGCGGAGGGTGAAAGAGCAGGCGTGAGGATACAAGTGGTAAATATTTTTGGTGTAATTTAATTGTAATATTTATTTATTTATATTTAGATTTATATTTATACTTTGGCGGAGACAATTGAGACACTTGCAATGGGATTGAGTTGCTGCTGCCCACTACAATCTGTGCAATGTAATAATAGGCTTATGCATCATAGGATAGAGGATATGGTTCTATGAGTTACGAAGAAGAGGGTGGTCTTTTTTGCAGATCTTCTTTTGGAGGAGATCAGTCTTCAAGCCCAAATTACAGCACTGGCATGTTTGGTTTGGGTTTAGTTCTTTTCCCCCTTTTCCCATTTTCTTTTCAACTCGTTTATTAACTTCCCCTCTATATATATACCTACATATATTTTCACATCACTCATAGGTTTATCTGGGTGTCTCATCTTCTTTGAGAATTTTTCAAGAAAAGGAAAAGTTCTCTTGCTATGGAGGAAACTGTGAAAGAACCAAATTCTGCTACAGGTTTGAGGTTTTTAGGCCTTGATTTTTGTTTACTTTTGTGTTTATTTGTCCAATTTTGGGTTTCTTGCGTTTGGTTTTGATGAATTTTTTGTTTTCTTGATGTTTTACAGCGAAGGGAGAGAGATCAACATCGAGGCTTTAGCGATATCCTCTTCAATCGGCATAAAAAATGAAGGAAGAGAAGCCTAAATTGGCTGTACAGCCAGGTGTATATTTCTGTCTCTGGTAACTGAATTTTGGTTTTGGAGATTGTGAAATGGGTGGTTTTGTTATAAAGGAGGAAGCTTGACAGCAAAACGGTGGTGTGGATAAAATCATTTTGGATATACGAGATTCTACCGAGGGGTTTTGTTAGAATTTCATTTAGATGGTGATGTGCAATTTTATTTTTTAAAATTGATCGGTTAGATTAGTATTAGACCGATTAGTTCAAAGGCAAGAAATGAATGGATAAATTCCTTCCGTGCATCGCACGAGCAACAACCTAGTATATATAAAAATTGTAAAACAATTCGTTTTAGTGAATAAAATTTTATGGATAAAATTCAAATTATTAGTATTTATGTGCATAATTTAAATTAAGTAATTTTGAAAATATATTTGAATTAAAATTATATTTAATTTAAAATATAAATATAATTCTAAATTTTATAAAAAAAATATATGAATTTAAATATTA
Organism: Voacanga thouarsii; assembly: GCA_026120185.1. Classification (NCBI taxonomy): domain Eukaryota; kingdom Viridiplantae; phylum Streptophyta; class Magnoliopsida; order Gentianales; family Apocynaceae; genus Voacanga; species Voacanga thouarsii. Next base: position 1,185,173 of record JANUWF010001150.1, read on the forward strand.
CTAATACTATATTTATTTATATTAACTTTTTAAAATTAAAATAATATCATTTGAAAAATAATTTCAAAACAATTGCATGGTAAATAGTAAGTCAAAATTGATCTAGTTAGAGTTGTTCTAAAAGAATTGATATATATATATATATATATATATATATATATATATATATTAAAAGAATTGACATTTTTTAAAGTTTTTTTAATATATTATTTATTATAAAATAATTAATATATTTTTTATATATGTTTAAATTTAATATAAAAATTATATAATTTATATATTTTATTTTTTATTTTTGACATTTACTAACATGCTACAGCACTGTACCCATTTTTTAAGAAAAAAAAACAAAACACATAATTTTATCACCTCACAAAATAAAAAATAATTTTATGAAATTATTAATATTTAGTAATAAATTATGGAGATCAATCAAGATCCCTTTAAAATAGCTTTCTTTCCTATATTTCTTAATTATAATATAAATATCAATATATTTTAAATTATCAAATCAATATTACAGTAGTACCTGCTTTTTTTTTCTTTTTTTCTTTTAGATCATTTGTTTAATAAAAAAAAAGGTGAATATCTCTGTTTGTATTTTTAAGGGAACAAACAATATATATATATATATATATATATATATAACAGTGAATGCCTCCATTTGTATTTTTATGGGAACAAACAATACAAAATCAAGCAATATATACCTCTTCTTTTTTTTTTTCCGTTTTTGAATGATGAATATCCAAATTAAAAAGAACATTTTGCAGAATCATAAAAAATTATTAACTAAAACATCACATACTATAAAGGAAAGAAGGAATCGAAGCTTTCCAAAGTTTTTGTTTATTTACTAAATATTAATTCGATAATTTAAAATTTATTGACATCTATATTATAAGTAAGAAATATAAGAAGATTTATATAAGGAAAAGAAGCTATTTTAAAGGAATTTTAATTAATTTTCATAATTTATTACTTAATATTATTAATTTTACAAAATTATTATTTATTTTGTAAGGTGATAAAACTATATATTTTAGTTTTTTTTTTTGTCTAAAAAAGATGAATACAATGTTAGCAGCAAATTTCTTTATTTATATTATAATTTTTTATTTTTATATAAAATTTAATATCAAGGCAACTATTGTGCTGTGATAGAGACGGAAGAAGCAGGGAGTATCTATTTAATAGATTCATCCCCTTTTTATAATTTTTGGTAGTTGATTGGAAGTTGTCCAACGGTCAATTGTGGCAGTGGGTGTGGTCCAATTGGAGACTTGTCAGTCAAATTGCAACACGTGTTTTCTTTCCGGAAGCACCCACCTGAAATGTAACATCTCAAAATATAATCATAAACTTACTTGGAATCGGTTCATAGAATTTAGCCACAAAAAGAAAATTTATAGTGAATATGTATTTGCTAGGTAAAAAAATCTAGCAACATTAGAACGTCAGCAACTGAAAGAAAGCCATCAATGTCTTTCTAAAACCAAATCCAGTCTCTTTAAATCCCTTTAACAGCACTTCCCTCTCAATCCCTCTCTGCCCTTCAGCAACCCACTTTCAGTTTTCTTTTTCTACTTAGTTTCAATATCCCCCACTTTTCAGATACTACTACTGATTTTTCTGCTAATTTGTGAATTGTATGGTTCAATTTGTGGAATTGTCATAGCATCAAAATTATAGTATTGGTTGTTGCATTATCTTAGAAAGTTGTGCATTTTTAGTAGATCGGTACTTTTTTAAAATTTTTTAATTAGTAAAAGAATCTTCAGTCATTATTTGAATATCTATACCGTGCTTATATTTCAAGATAAGTTTAAATTTAAGACGTCGGTGTAAAAATTTTAATACTTACTATCTCGACTAACTCAAATGATCGATGTATACTTTTTTTTTTTTTTTGCATTGATATTGCATACTGAAACACTGCAATTGGCCACCCTTGACTGCTGCTAATGGGTTTAAAATAAAGAGGGGAACTATGGGAGGTTTCTTAAGTATTTTGTTTTGTAATTTCTAGGTACTATGAAAATGGAATTAGTCATATATATGGGAGAAATTTAGATGCATTTGATATTCTATTTATGGTTAAATTTTTGTATTTGTTAACCTGGGAAATTAGGATGATTGAAATTTTCTTTTTTTCCTCTCTTCTTCTAAGATGGAGATAATGATAAGGTAATATTTGAATTTTGATTCAAGTAGGATTGATGAAAGTAGAATAGAATAAGGACGAGATTATTTTTACATCTATTTTGGTATTAAATCAAAATTTAGCCAAATTTTTTCATGACTGAAAGTTCAGCAAGATGGCATGTGAGATTCTACTTGATTCAAGAAATTGGAATTGAAATTGGAATTGAAATAGAGAAAAACAACCTTTTTATATTTTTTTTCTTTCTTTTTTTTTTATTTGGATATTTTGCTTGCCAAGAATTTCACATTATGGCAAACATAAGAATTTCAATTGAGGAATTCTACCCGCACTAGTTAGATTTCCTGAATCTCTGTATGCGTGTGCAATCCTCCTTGATCCTTCATTTATAGTGATCATTACCACGTTTTCCCTTGTCGAGGATATGTCTGAAATGAAGACTCACGATTTGGAGGGCAAGTAGCTTGAGGAATTCTTACATGGATCATGGATCCGTGGACTAAATGTATTGATGTATTGTACCGTATAATTTATATTGCACGAAATACATCTTATCAATGCAGTTAGTTCATGAACCATTAGTCCATGCTAGAATTTTCCGTAGCTTTAACTTTCACAACGAATGAACATTATTGTAATATTTGTTCGTAAGAACGCTTAACATAAGCATTATCGAAACAGAATCATAGATTTCATGTCCCTCCTTAATTTCTTGATAGCTATTGTTTCTTAATTGTCTAAAAATATTAAGCATAAATATCAAGGCAATCAAAATGAAGTTTACACTTGATTCTGTTTGAGCATTTGATTTCTATAAAAATATTTGTCAAAAAATCACTTCCCAAATATTAATAGAACTTATAAGCATAATATACAGAGATTAAAAGAACTCCAAAATTATAATCTATATAATGTTATATAGGGAGTAGGTGGCTTACCGAGACATAGTGAAATCAGGAAATGCATATCTTTAAGAATAACATATTTTGTAGCTACATCTTCTGTTGACCTCTCATTTATCTATAGTTGTTTCACCCTTCTTCAGTTTTTGGCATTTGTGTAATGGAAAATCCTAAGGTGAAGTGTTAAGGCAGTTGCAAATTCTTTAACAATAATGAACTTTTAGCATTTCTAAAAATTGCATAATTGGTGATATTTGAGCAAAAACATATTAGAGTTGAATTAGGAAAGTAAATCTAAGAGAATATAGAGAAATATCTTTTTGGAATCTTTATGGGATTATGCTATGATGGTCTAGAATCATTATGAGATTGAACTATAAAGATATGGAAGATCTTGGTGTACATCTTTTAGATAGTGTCCTACTTTAACAAGGAGATAAAAATGCTCTATTACATCATCTATAAAAGCCCAAGGAACAACGGCATAAAGTAGAAGAGTGACATAAAAGAGTTTATTCAAGAAAGGGGTTGTGCTATACTGAATGATTCTCAAGATGTATTCTACTTAGTTTTGAAAGCAAACAATTTCTATGATATTCTAGTCTTGATTGTCACTATATGCTTCGTGATTCAATGTGTTATTGTATCTTTTAATATATCATCAGTGAGTGCTTGAATTGACCTTGATCGTTGCAAATATCTTTTTGGTCGAAAAGATTCAAAGTGTCAAAAAAAAGTGTCATTGTGCTGAAGCAATATGGACTGTAGGGAGTTCAATCAAGGAGTTAGGTCTAACAAAAGCCTTTGGAGTTTGAAACATAAACACTGATGTGGTGTTTTATTATAATCCATTAGGAATCACTCGATGAAAAGGATAAGTGTATTCATGTAATTTTCGCTACAAAAAAAAAATAGTTTTCAGTGACAAAACATTTTCCTCGCAAAAGGTTCAAATTTCTTCACTAATGCCCTTTAGCAACAAAAATTTTTTCCTCACCATTTCCTTGTTGCAGCCCCATCACCAAAGGATCTTGGCGACAAAACTTTTCATTTTGTCACTTTCACACAAGGAAAATTCTTTCCTCGCTAAAGCAATCACTTTTAGTTAGGAAACATTTTGTTGCAAAAACTAAACAATTTTGCCACCAAAAGTTTACGTTTTGTGGCTAGTGAGGCTTTTTTGAGACAAAAAGTTTCATTGCTAAAATTTTATTGCCAAAAATATACTTTATTTGGAAAATTAAATACGATGTTGAGGATTTTATTATTATTATTATTTTAGTGACAAAATGGTTTTGTTGCCAATACAAAACTTTTTGTTGCCGCTGACACATTTTGGTAACAAAAAAATTTCTTGAACCCGAGACCTCCCATATGCTCTTGAAGCTACTCAGTTGTTCGGCCAAGCTCAACTATTTGGTTATATTCTTTTTTATTTAAAATTTTTGAACTTTTTTTTAAATTAGTGCAAAAATAAAATATAATAATTATATTAAATTTACTATCACTACATAATATGTAATATAATAAATTATTAATTTTAAATATTTATATCATGTAAATTATGTCATCATTTTTATTAAACTATTTATACACATAGATCGATTAGAAAAAAAGACTCATATATTATATTTTCAACATTTATATACATACACACACACACATATGCAAATACATACACACACACAATACATATATACATACACATACATATATACATATATGTATATATACATATATGTATATATGTATGTGTATGTATATATGTATTGTGTGTGTGTGTGTGTGTTTATGTGTTATATATATGTGTATATGTATATGTATGTGTTGTGTATATATAAATATATGTGTATATATATGTGTGTGTGTCTGTGTATATATATATAATATTGATTTGGTTAAAAGTAAATTTGACAAACTTTAAGCCAAATATAATTAAAATGCGTGTGAAACTTTCATAGCATTTCTAGATTGACCTTTATTATTATTATTATTATTATTATTATTATTATTATTATTATTATTATTATTATTATTATTATTATTATTATTATTATTATTATTATTATTATTATTATTATTATTTTGGTTTAAGGTGGGGAATTAAGGCCCCTACCAGTTTATTAAAAGGAAAAAGTTTACATGGAGGAAGGCATTAGCCTAGGTCTCCATACCGAGTGAACAATCTTTGATCTTATATTAGGGACCCCTCGACTATGTAAGAGACAAAACCCTTTAACTTGCTTTGGAAGACTATTGCAATGAAAGAAATACTGGGTGCAACCAACAACACAAGCTACATTTGCTAAGGCATCCACCACTAGGTTAGCCTGTCTATAGATATACATGAACTTGATGGAATGAAAGGAACAGTATAACCATTGAGCTTGGCAAAGGAGTTGATGCAGCGATCTCGTTATCTCCGTGGGAAATCTGAGGTGCTACAAAGTCATAGCTGAATCAGATTGGAGTAGAATGTGCATAAAGCTATGTTTTTGGGCCATTTTCAGACCTTCACAAATAGGCAGGACCTCGGCTCTCCAATGATCTCCAGAACTAGTATATCTAGCAAATGTCATGGGAAACTCTCCCTTCTTGTTTTTAATGACCCCTCCAACTCCGGATAGGTGCATCAGCAGAAGACCAACAAACTGAAATATGACGGATTTGCGATCTCAGTGTGGTGCTGATCTGGAACCCATGGAGGTCAGCAATGAAATGAGAAGCATGATGAAGTGGGAATGCTGTGGTTGAAAGTTTTATAAAAGACAAAATATTACACCACAGTTAAGCTGTTGAGATAGAGCAGGCATTATACCTAGTCTTATTCCTACCTTTCCAAACCTTCCACAAATAAGCAGCCAGGTATATGCGAGCAAAGGACCTGCATTGAGTGACACACAACCACCACAAACTCCAGAAGCCACTAAATGAGGTGGGGGTTGAAAAGGGAACACCACCACGAACAGAAAGGAGAATAGAAGACCATAATTGTCTAACAACATTGCAATCGACAAAGACATCCCATAAAGATTTCGTAGCTTCATTGCAAAGGCTACATTTGGAGCATAGTTGGACCCCTAGACACTATAGCTTATCATTAAGTGCCAAAAAGTTATTGAGAAGATGCCATAGGAAGAACTGGACATTAGATTGAACCCCAGTTTCCATATGTCCTCCTTTACCTTGCAGGCAGATTTACGCTTTCTAATTAGCTCCTAGACTAAAGATAAGGAGAAATCATAATAAACTTTTAGCAAATATATAGTAAGCTTGTATGTGACAGAAATAGATAATGCAAAAATAGATTAGTGTTTCAGATGACAAGAATTTCATAACTTAGGTCTCAAGAGATAGATTAAATATACATACTCTACAATTCATCTCTATACATATCTATACAAGCGATATAGGAGATTATAAGTAGGACTATACTTTTGAATTTCTAAAGATATATGAACCACACAGTTATCTTATGCATTATTTCATAATCTTTGCAAGTAGAATCATCTATTTGTGAAGATAGAAAACTCTATTCAGTCCCACTGACCTTAAGGTATATATATGGTCAATGATGCACTTCAAAATGAAATAAAGAAATAACATATAAAACCTTAAGTATTATATCATTAATAGAAGTAAGGCAACTTTAGTCATATGTAGATTTTCAATATCTTGCAAAGGAAAAAAAAAAACTAATCATATATGTGACAATAATATTAACTTTCTTACTCAATAATACTAGATGAACCACATTGATCTAGAAAACCTATTAGCACATAGTAATGGAAGTTTGTTCTAGTGATTGAATAAGATTTAGACTTTACTTAATCATAGATTTATTCATATCTTTGTAACAACATACCAAACAAAATATGGATATCAAATAATCTATATACTAACATCAATGCTAGAGTAGGAAAGATATACAATCACTAGAAATACTTAAATTCTAATATTGTAAAGAACATCTACCTCCCACTATTTTAGAAAATTATAAACTAATTAGAGAAACAAAATAGTTAGATATTGTTAATGTGATTTCTCAAGTAATAAAAGTTTCAAATTTTGATTGCTCTTAACTTAAGTTAAGGTCTATTCTTTGGAGTAATCAAATTTTCAATTATGTAAGGACACTAAAAGTCTACACAATCATGAGCTTTCAATACTTGAGACAAATCATTCCTAGTTTCTTTATGTTCCTTACCAATTCATATTTCTAGTTTCTAGAATCATGGATCATAATGAATCTAAATTCTTTGGAACTAACAATGTAGTCTCTAAAAATAACTATTTATTAATTTTTTTTCAATTTCATTGAGTAAGGTTTTAAATTTCCACATCAATTGGAAACTTATCATATATACGTATTTCTCAAATGTGATTTGGATACATTAATGTTGTCAAAGACAACCATAAATAAAATCTCATTTAATATACAAATAGTTGCCTTAAGACTTTTCAACTAGTGAAGGTAATTTAGATTTCTACTAACATTGTTCCTAAATATAGTTTCCCTTTTAATATCACCAATTTTCCTTTATAGTAGACTTGGTATTTTGAATACCTCGTTTTATGAGAACTTGACATGGTAAAGGGCATACTAAGTCATTAAATATCCCTTCAAATCTTATTTCTTTCTCTTTTCTTCCTTATTTAAAGGAAAATTTAAAGTCTCAAGTACTTTAATTTTATCAAACAAAGATAAGAGAAAACTTTACCATAAATAGCTTTTAATGAGTGAGGTAATATATCTCTTATTATTCACATAACAAATGAAATGGTTTAAAATACTTATGATTTCAATTGAGTTAGAACTCTTTTGGCATTTTCAAAAACTCTTGATGAATTTACTTTATTTCATGCAATCTAAATAATTACTAAAATTTAAAAAATCCAAAATTTTAAGAATTTCTTCCCTTATTTTTAGTAATCTTTATGGAGATATTTCTCTCCTATAAGTGCCAAAATTGAATGAGTTTTTAATGATAATATAATATTCTATGCCAATTACTTTACTATGTGAGATTATATATGTGTGTGTATGTGTGAGGGAGAGAGAGAGAGAGAATAGGTATAGCTTAATTATTTAATTATTGTTTTTAATTCAAATTGGAGAATAAAATTAAAATTTTACTTTGAAATAGAATTTTTTAAAATAATGATACAAAGAATATATTTTCAAAATTTATTTTAAAATAATATTTTTAAAATTGAGCTTACAACTCACACTTTTTCATATGTATCCAAATTCTTGATGGATCCTTTAGTGAAAATGTCTTACCTTTCCAAATGTCATGCATAAATTGGTATAGTATTACATTCTAAAATGAGCTAATGATGTGTTATTAAATCCTCAATTTTATCATGAGACCATTTGGTAATGGATCAAATATCATGCATAAATTTTCTTCTAGTATTCCAATATAGTTCATATAAAACATCACTATACTATATGGATATTTTTCTTTATTGAAATTAATACTTTTATCCTTTTCAAATATTTCCTTTATTATGAGATACAAATAATGTATTTTGTGTTTTATATTTTAATCTCTCTTTCTTAAAGCACGTATGGTAACATCTATTATATAGTTAACCCTTTATCTTTATGTGTAAATATAAAAGTGCATGAAATGTTTATTGCATATAAAGAAGAGAGTTTAAAATGAAATATCAATTAATGACTCAAAATTTATAAAGTAAGAGAACAAACACATAACATATCATTTATTTATACAAATACTCCAAATTTATTATATCATTTCTGAGATTTTCTAATATATGAAAATATATCACAAAAAACATTGAAACATAATAGCCAAGGATAAAGTACATTAATGCTATGAATCTTAATCTATCAAATATTGAATCAATTACTGTCAATTCAAACGTAAATTTTCCTTTTATGTTATTAGACATGGCAAACAAAAATAAAATTTATCATAATACTTTATAATAAGACTAATATATTAAGATAATCTAAACAAACCATCTATACATATGGGCATAGGATAATTTTTCAAAATCTAGTTTACCATCTTATTTCAATTAATTTCACTATAATAATAATTTCCTGTAAGGCGGGGCTATTATTAATGAATTAATTACAATATTCTACATGCTATTATTCAACCACTTAACATTATATGATTGAAATTTTACTTCTATATTATATATCAAATATTTAAGATGCTATGTCTACTCCTAAAAACTTGATATAAATAATTCATTATAATGCCATTTAAGAATGGTTAATTAAATAGTCAACTTGACTTAATGTTCAACAAATTAATATTTGTATAAGTATACAACATAGAGATACACAACATTTGTTTTGATAATTAATCACTAAACTTTATAATACCAATTACTATTCAACCAACTAATCTAAATGTGGTTAAATTTGATTATAATATGCCAAATACTTAAGATGTTATGGCCACTCTTAAACATATGATATATTAGTAAGTTCCACCACAGTTATGTCAAATAATCTTTATGTTGACAAAAACATTATATACAACGTAATAAGATGTACAATGGATATATATTTTAAATATTAACCACTAAAATATTATGTGATTAAAATTCTTAATATGCTAAAATACTTAAAATGTTGTAACTAATTCTAAATACTTAATGTAATAATATTTTGAAAAATACCTCACAAAAATGTGAACTTACCTATATATTGACAAAATGCATATAATCAACCAATGTCAATAAATATACCTTTAGATTCATTTATTTCTTTATAGATGTCATTATTTAATTATCAAAAACTTTATACGATTAAAATCTTAATATGTCAAATACATATGATGATATGGCTAATCCTAAATACATGACATGGTGAATAAAAAAATTATTTTAATGACATCACAAATTTTAAAAAATAATCAACTTAAATTGTTGATTAATACCAATTTGTTTAGGAACATTAAATTCAATTTTTTGACTAAAACTTCTAATATAAACACAATCTAGAAATATAGGAATATGCCAATAAATTATACAAAAATAATCAATGTTCCAAATATGAATAAATTTTATAGAGGCATTGCATTGTTTCTTAGTATATATAGTCTGCTAATCAAAATGTCGATTAAAAATAAATTATTACTTAAACATTTAAGGACTTTAATATGAGGAAGAAAATAAACATTGTTCCTTTTTTTATTTTTATAATAAAATTTTGGTTAAAACATAAATACATAAATTTACCTTTTGTATTACAGAATTAAAGTACATAATTTAAGATTATAATAGGAAAGTGAAAAATCTCAGTACTTTAAATATTTAATGTTATAATGTGATACTAATTTTTACTCAAATATGTGATAAAAATCTCATACAAAATTTTATGTATAGATATAAGATTATTATTTAATGAAAAGTATTAGTCCAATTAAAATTAGCTCATCCGGTTGTACTGAATTATGAGAGTGCCAACTCATAACTCTTTACTTAGCCACCTGACCCAGAGTTTCACAAACTCCATCCGCTTCCAACGTCGAGCTCTTCATCGCTGCCATTCTTACTGCATCAAACTCCGACAATGAGATAAAATCACAACTCCTTTCGAAGAAATAAAGCCATGGATTCAAATTCAAAGAAAAGAAAAAAAATTAACAAGAAAAGTTGGAAAATTTTGATCATCAAGCACCTTGAAGACGAGAAGCGAGACGATTGAAAGACGGCAAAAAAATGATTGCAGTATCTTTCGTTCTTGTTGCCCGACAAGATGATAAGTTTATAGCTGGCAGCTGAAAAGTGGTTCGCGTGCTGTTTATGCTAACCCGCAAAAGCAAACGGAGAAAACTATACATGTTATATAATACCTGTGGAAGAAGAGATGAGCAACGGCAGCCATAACCAGAAGCACTGAGTGCTGAAACTACAGCTGTAGGGGGAGAAGAAGAAGAAGGAGAAGCAGCCATTCTTGAAAGTTTAAACTAATGATTTCTCTTTCAGTAGAATCTCCTGTTGTTGCGAATGATGTATATACATTTCGAGATCAGAATTTGCAGACATTATTAAATCCGAGAGGAAGGAGGGGATTTTGACCAAAATGGGTCAAAATTTATTTCGTCAACCAAGAGCGGGATAGATTTATCACGGGTACTTCGCATTCGGTGAATGCGAGATTCCGCGAGATGTTCAAGTCCGACGAAGGACCGGGCATCCTTTGACTTTGTAAATCACAAATGAGGAGGCTTTTTTTTTGCAATTTCTAGTTCAAAATAAACGCGAGGAGACTGTCTCGCTAATGAAAGTTTAATTCCTTTTATTTTTTTATAATTTTTTTTCTATTATAAAAGAAATTAATACTTTTAAATAATACAAAATATATAAAAGTCTATATAAATTTAAATAATTAATAATTTAAATTTATTAATTTAAATTTGATCATAACAAGTGATATATGTGTTTTTACTATAGTAAATTTTATTTATATTGAATTTTGAAATACATTTTTATTTATAGTTTAATTTATAATATTTAATTATTTGTTAAAAATTATAAAATTTTAAATTCTTAACTATCTAAATATACTAAAAATATCCAGTCTCTTTTTTTTTCCTCTCTCTATTGTACGCATTTTACCATTTTTGTGACTTCTTCCTCTCATTTCTTATATTTTATTTTTATAAACTTCCAAATTTTTATTTAAAAGGAATTAATACTTTTAAATAACACAAAATATATAAAGGCCTATATAAGTTTAAATAATTAACAATTGTATTTTATTAATTTAAATTTGATCATAACAAGTAATATACGTATTTTTATTACAGTTAATTTTATTTATATTGAATTTTGAAATAAATTTTTATTTGTAGTTTAATTTATAATATTTACTTATTTGTTAAAAAATTATAAAATTTTAAATTCTCAACTATCTAAATATACTAACAATATCCTTTTTTTTCTCTATTGTAAGCATTTTATCATTTTTGTGACTTCTTCCTCTCATTTCTTATATTTCATTTTTATAAACTTCCAAATTTGTATTTAAAAGGAATTAATACTTTTAAATAACACAAAATATATAAAGGCCTATATAAATTTAAATAATGCACAATTAAAATTTATTAATTGAAATTTGATCATAACATCTAATTACATATTTTTACTACAGTTAATTTTTTTTATATTGGATTTTGAAAAAAAAATTATTTTTACAGTTAATTTTATTTATATTGTATTTTCAAATAAATTTTATTTTAAATTTAAGTTTAATTTATAATATTTAATTATTGAAGAAAATTATAAAAATATAAATTCTCAACTATCTAAATACACTAAAATTATAGTGTCAACTATTTAAATAATATTTAAATTTAAATATCAATTATCTAAATTTCATAATCCGCTTACATTTCATAATCCAAATAATTTATAATTTAACTGAATTCGAATAATGTGTGAAATATTGAAGTTCTAAAAAATCATTTTAAAAATTTATATTATATTTGTCTTTAAAATTCTATTATTATTAATTTTGTCTTAAAAATGGCCAAACTTAATTGAACTTATTTTTTTCTCTTTAATTTTTAAATATAGATTATATAACAATTTTGATAACGATATTTTATTAATTCTATTTTGACTTAAAATTTGAATGTAAATATGACTGTTAATGAAATGTAATTCATAATTTCATTCACATTGTAATTATCTTACTTGAGGTATTTTGTATTTGCGAATTTATTGGTATATATGTTTTAATATTGGTTGAGTTGAGTTTTTAACATTAAGCCCAAATCTTTTGTGACTTTATGATATTAAATAGGTTATCCTTCATGATTAGGAAGACATGAACTTTAAAATGCGATACAAACAATAAACTTTATTACACATGAAGTAATTTTTTTAAAAAAAAAGATGAAATGTAGTCCCACAATGATCCTCGACAATTCCTTAGAGGTTAAACTCGTCTCCGAGGCTGTTCTTGATATTGTTCTTCAAGTGGTTCTTCTAGTTGTACTGTATCTTGCTCATTGTAACGGTGGGATGGATTGGGAATATTTATAGAATGCTTGTGTTGTATCCGAGATCGTCCAGTCGATAGGCCAGCAGCAAATTCATCAGCTGAAGATAAGCATCTAGTATCAAAGAGTAGGTGCTACGGAGTAATAAAATCAGTTTGCCTATCTTCAACTGCTGCAGGATTACCTTGTTCATAATCGTATTCTTCGCCATATACTGGTGAGTAGTGATCTTGCATAGGAATATCAGGTACAGCACGTCTGCGTGCTCGTCTACCCCCTCTCCGCACTGGGGGTACTCCGCGATTAATTTCTTGCTGGATTGGAGGTATCGGATTAGCAATATAGTTTCGTCTAGCTGGCTCGTAGGGTGGGTAGTTCAAACGACTTGCCTCACCAACAACAGTCAACGAACGCATGGCGAGATTCGTTATTGATGCAAACACTTGTTTACTCACATCATTTGCATTTTAATATCCTTCATTGCCAAGGTACAATAAGCGATGCGTCGAATCAGTCTATATATGTATTTTGAAATGTCAATAAATTATTTAAGTGTAAATTATATATTTTATAGTACTATATAAAAAAATTTACATACTAATACTTCTGTTACCCTACCACTCGATTAGAAGCCCAAAGGATTATATTACATTATAGTCGGATTACCAATCAGTCGCCTAGTATGAGTCCAATACCATGCTGCATAGTCAGACAAAATTATATTTTGACCGTAACTGAGTTGTCCAATCAGAACTGTTGAATGCCTATTAACCTAGTTCGCAAAATGTATTGAATCAATCTCAGACCACCCTACACCAGTAGTTCTCATGTTACGGGCATACAAATTGTCACCGGTGTCAACTACAACAGGTATTATGTACACCAATCCAAACTGTCGCATGACTCTATCTAGGCGATGCACTTCTGTTGTTTCCTAACAAATTAGGGATGTAATAGACGCCCATATGTATTGCCCATGAGTGCAATACGGGGGTAAGATAGCTAACATGTATTCATCATAAGGCTGCCAGATAAACTGCATAAAGGTAAACTATCAGTATCAATAATAAATAATGAATTTAAAAATAGTGTTGAAAGCAAATTAGTTGAAGTAATACTTACATGATCATGTTGCATCCTATCTAACAGATTCCTATAAGTAAAAAGCACATGTGTCGCGGTGCGGGAAAGCTCTAACGGTCCCTTCTGTGCTGATCCTTTCGGGCCTTGGGGATCAACATCCTCAAACAGACGAACTCTAATCGGTCTGATAGTAGGGATACGCTCTCAAACCCACAACTGTTTCAATATTAACAACTAATTCTTAGAAAAATACTATATTTATTATTAATTTAAAATACTAATAAGATTTTTTTAAAAATATACATTTCATACATAAACCAACAATAATGAGCCACTGATAGTATGCGCTTTGTAGGACGTAGTATTGCACAGACAACGGTACAGATGATGTAACACCCCTACTAAAGACAACAATGAAAACATATCAACATCAGGTGTCGCCCCATCCAATTTTCAGGACAAGGGGTCTTTATAATAGAAACAACAGAGTAAATATATATATAAGGTCCAAACTCAACAATATCCTACACTGATGGCCACACATATACATATATCAGAGAATTTCATATATATGTAGCCATCAGTATGGGATATTGTTGAGTCTGGACCTTATATATGTATTTACTTTATTGTTTCTGTTATAAAGACCCCTTATCCGAAAAATTAGACAAGGCGACACCTAGTGTTGATATGCTTCCACTGTTGTCTTTAGTAGGAGTGTTACAATTGGTATTAAAGTCTAATTTTATAGAACTGTGGTATCTTCATAGGAATTGATAGAACCATTTTATTGTGTAGGTATGGTAGATAGGAGCAATAAGGGCAAGCGCTTAATGGTCAAGCACAGTGATGAAAGGAAGAAAGAGACATATGAGGGCTCAGGTGTGGAGAGGAAACGTACTCCTGAGAGGATACCGTTGCCACATAAAGAGGCAGGTGACGACTTTGATAAGGTCAGTGGTGATATTGAGCCGCACCATCAAGGCGATGATGATGAGGAGGAGGAGGATAGCATCCCTGATGGTACAGTACTATCTGAGGATGATGAGGAGGTGTTTGGTAGGGATGTACCCGGGGTACTTGGGGAAGAGATACTGGATTTTGAAATTGTTGATACGGAAGAAGACCAAAAAGTACCCGAGGTGGAGGTACATATAGTTGAGGAGCCTAAGGAAGATTTAGAAATAGACCCAGAACTATTGGCTTAGTTGCAACCAGATGCGGGCGGCGATGAGGAGGTTGATGCAGCAGAGTCTTATACAGTCTTGACTGACTCAAGACCTCATGTATAAGACAGTGAGGATAACGAGTAGGAGGATAAGATGTATATATATATATATATATATATATATATAGTATGATATGTACAATTCAACCAGTGTATATGTCTGTGTGCTTAGCACACAAATTTTATACTGACTTTGTAATAAATGAAAATGAACATATGTTATGTTTTGCTAATTGCACTGTTCCTATTTTATGACTATTTTTTAGCTATGTTACATTTGTTATATAGGTAAAATCTTATGAATTGTATGGATGCCTCCTAAACGGACCTTCGGACGATTATCGCAAGCTACTCGAAATAACCCTAAACCAATAATGAAGGAATTGCAGGCGGAAGGTCCCCACCTCACAACCTTGAACCACCCTATGTTTCAAACCTTCCAAAAGATGGCTGACATGATCCAATAGCTAATTGAGAATGCTAGGGTAAATGAGGGTACAAGTAGGGAAAGTCAGCAAGGTGAAGTTGAGTCGAATCGAGCCCTTGAGCGCTTTCTGAAATTTCACCCTCTGCAGTTTCAAGGGTGAACTGACTTAGAATAGTAGGCTGAAAATTGGATTGAACATATGGAAAAGATTTTTGTAGCACTGAATTATTTGGAGCAAAGGAAGGTATATATAGCTTGCTACATTCCAGTTGAAAGGACCAGCCGAAAATTAGTGGGCAAGGGAGATGAATCGATGAGAATGGGAGTGGACAAATTTTAAGGCCAATTTTAAGAAGGAGTTTATTCCTACTTGGGTGGTAGAAAGAAAGGAGGATGAATTCCAAGATGTTTAGCAAGAAGGCCATACGGTGGAACAATACGCTACTGAATTTACTAGACTATCAAAATATTGCCCACTTTTAATCCACTCAGAAATAGACAAGGTTAGACACTTTGTGAAAGGTTTATGGCCAGAGCTAAAAAGAGTATTAGCAAGTATGACTCCTACCAGTTATAACGTTGCAGTAGAAATGGCTTCTAGAACAGAAATGGCTGATATTGAACATGCAGGTGAAAGGAACTAAGGCGAATTTTAGGGCATGAATTAGAAGAGGCCTGGAGGGTCCCAATGGTAGAGGAAAAGGAAGATGCAAAAAAGAGGAGCCCGACTGGCCCGATGGGAGGACCGCCCTCCTTTAAATACTTCAATTGTGGGGAAATGGGGCATAAAATTTTAAATTGCCCTCACCCACGAAGGATAGGAGGATGGAGCCAACCTGCAGGTAACAGCCAATGACAGAGGTCAGGATTTGAAAGAGAAAACCCAGGGTAGGCTTCTACCTCCAAAACTGGACCCCCCAAATCGTAAGTAAACACTCAGGTGGTGACCTTAGAAAAGATAAATAATCAGACTGCAGTGGTGGAAGATACACTCCTTATTTTCGATCATGCTACTTAAGTATTGGTAGATCCCAATTTTACGCATCCCATTGTTGCCAATTCATTTCTTGATTCTATAGAGATAAAAGGGGAAGAAATTTCATATGAAATGATTATTAATATCCCATTGGGAAAGCAAATGAATAGTGAGAAAATGCATAGGAATTGTAAGATTTTGATAGGAGATGAATTATTAGAAGAAAATTCGATATGTTTACCTATAGAGGATTATGATGCTGCTTGGGTATGGATTGGTCATCTCAACATGCTTAAGTTGACTGTAGACATAAAGTAGTACATTTCCATCAGTTTGGAAAACCTATATTGGAATTTGTAGGTGAGGTTGAAAGAAAAAGTAATGCTTTTGTATTAGGATTTAAGGCCCGAAAGATGATTAGAAAAGGGTGCACAGGATACTTGGCTTATGTAATTAATAAGCCAAGAAAGGTTAAAAAACCCAAAGACGTTCCTATTGTGAATGAGTACTTAGATATTTTTCTAGTGGAATTAAAGGAGTTAACGCCAGAGAGAGAGGTAGAGTTTTCTATTGAGTTAGTGCCATCGGCATAACCAATTTCAAGGACCCTTATAGAATGGCACCTATAGAATTGTAGCTGCTCAAAAAACAACTACAGGAATTAATGGAATAAGGGTCTATCCGATCAAGTGCTTCACCATGGGGAGCACCCGTATTATTTGTTAAGAAAAAAGATGAGTCATTGTAGATGTGTATAGATTATCAGGGTTGAATGCAATAATAATAAAGAATAAATATCCATTGCCTATAGTTGATGAACTGTTTGATCAGTTGTAAGGAGCTGAACGTTTCTCGAAATTAAACTTGAGGCAAGGACATTACCAGATCTGGATTCGAGAAGAAAATATACCGAAAACGGCATTTAACACTCGATATGGGCATTTTAAGTTTGTGGTGATGCCCTTTGGTGTTGCTAATGCCCCTGCCATTTTTATAGGCTTAATGCACCGAACATTCTGGTCGTACTTAGATAATTTTGTGATTATATTTGTAGATGACATTCTAGTAGACTCTAAAGATTCCCAAGAACACAAACAACACATTCGAAAAGTCTTAGAGAAGTTAAGAGAGACTAAATTGTATGTTAAATTCAGTAAGTATGAATTTTGGTTGCAAGAAGTAGTATTCTTGGGACACGTGATATCCAAGGACGGAATTATAGTAGATCTTGCAAAAGTTGAAACGGCGCTAAATTGGAAATGTCCTGAAACTCTGACTGAAATTCGAAGTTCCTTGAGATTGGCAGGATATTATCGAAGATTTATTGAGGGAACTCTCTAAGATAGTTTCACCTTTGACTTGACCCGCCCAAAAGGAAGTTCCTTATGTTGGATTCAAAAAGTATGAGAAAATTTTCCAGGAGTTGAGAGAAGGATTAAATTCTGCTCTTGTTCTAATATTGCTAATGATGGAATTATTTATCAAGATTAGTATTGTATCTTGAAACAGTCTGCAATAAGACAAGA
Organism: Voacanga thouarsii; assembly: GCA_026120185.1. NCBI lineage: Eukaryota > Viridiplantae > Streptophyta > Magnoliopsida > Gentianales > Apocynaceae > Voacanga > Voacanga thouarsii. Next base: position 1,203,477 of record JANUWF010001150.1, read on the forward strand.
TGTTTTAATGAAGGCACCTTAAAGTAAGTATCCTATCCATCCAAGAGCCATAAAGATGTATCAAGACTTAAAATGACATTATTAGTGGATCGGTATGAAGAAGGATATCTCAGATTTTGTAGCACGATGTTTAACTTGTCAGGAAGTGAAAGCCGATCAGCAACGGCCTGAAGAGTATTACCGTTGTTACCCAACTCTATCATGAAAATAGAGTGAAATTATTATGGATTTCATTACAGGATTACCCATGGCAGTAGAACAGCAAGATAATATATGGTGATAATGGATCGATTGACTAAGTCTGCTCATTTCATCCCTATCAATCAACGGGATTCTCTAGAGAAGTTAAATAAAATCTATATGGAGGAAGTAATCAGAATTCATGGAGTACCCCTTGTACTGTGTTAGACCGAGACCCCAGATTTACTTCGAAGTTTTGGATTAAGTTACAGCAGAGATATAATACAACATTAAATTTCAGTGCAGCAACGCACCCACAAACGGATGAACAAACAAAATGAGTGAATAGAGCTTTAAAAGATATGTTAAGGGCCTGTGCTTTGGATTTTGAAACTAAGTGGATTGATAATTTAGCGTATGCAGAATTTGCATACGAATTGGAATGGCCCCGTTTGAAGCTTTATATGGAAGAAAATGTCAGCTCCCGATATATTGGGAAAGTTTAGGATGGAGAACGGGCGAACAAGATGCTTTTGATCTTGAAAAGGTTCGATAGGCTGTAGAGACAATCAAAACCAAGTTAAAAGTAGCGTAGAGTAGACAAAAAAGTTATACAGATCGACGTGGGAGAAATTTAGAATTTACTAAAGAGGATCATGTATTCTTGAAGTTGGCTCCACAACGACAATTGGGAATCAAAGAACAAGAAAAAGAAATGGCATTTAGGTATGCTGGATCATTTTCTATTGTCGAGAGGATTGAGAAAATAGCCTATCGATTTGGAGTTACCAGTAGAACTTCAAGTTATTTACAACGTGTTTTATGTATCCCAACTTTGAAAGTATGTGGCTGATCCTGCTCACATTTTGAATAAAGAACCCATTGAGATGACTCTAAACTTGAAAAATGAGGAAAAGCCTATTAAGATCTTGGAGTATACTAAAAAAGAATTGCGGAATAAGAAAATTCCACTTGTATAAGTATCGTGGAATCATCATTCTGTGTAAGATGCAACTTAGGAAACGAAAGTAAAGATGTTGAAAAAGTATCCAGATTTATTCGAAGTGTAAGCCAATTTCGAGAACAAAATTTTTTGTAAGAAGGGGAGAATGTAACACCCCACCTTTTTACTTTCGATTGGCTACTGATAGAGCCTAAATTAGTCATATATTTTCTAGTTATTTAAGGTCATTTTGTGATACATTTTGTTCAATAACTGGTCATAGTCCTTCATATTTGAAATTTTACCCTTGGAAAGATATTTTGTGCATTATTTTAGATTTTAGGGGTAAAATAAGACAAAAACGTCGTTAAACAGAAAAGAGACGGCCCCGGTCAGGGCAGGAGAACTGGCGCCAGCCACGTGCTGCTGGCATGCATTTTGAAGTGATGAAAAATTGGTGAAACAGAGCTGAACAGAACACAGCTAGCACCGGTTGAGAGCTCAGAGGTAGCGCCGACTGCAGTCTGGAAGGGTTGGCACAAAAATCAAAAAAAATCGACGCATGGACGAAGAAACAGACCACAACTGGCGCCAGCCCTAGGCAGGACAGGCGGCGTCAACTGTGCACCTCGATTTTCGTGTGCATTTTTTGGTAATTTCCAGAGTTTTAGTACTTTCCTACTTTTATTCAGCCAGAAACCCTAGAAGGACGGATTTAGGCACATTTAAAGCCTATAAATAGAGAAAAAAAACAAGAAAAATGGGGAATTCATGGAACAAAACATAAATCATTCAAAATCAAGGAGGAATTTATCAAATCAAAGAGGATTGTGCAAGATGGTCTACGAAGGAAGAAGGAGGAGGCTTGTTTATGAGTACTTTCTTTTAACTTTGTTTTCTTTTCTTGAACAATGATGTTTTAATTATTTTATTGTAATTTGACATTATTTTCAGTATTCATGATTTTTAGAGTTACTTTGATCTTTTGATTAATTGATTGTTATTCTCGTATTTAATTACTTATGCTGATTATGAGATTAATTTGTTGTTTTTTCTATTAACTTGCTTGAAAAAAGGGGTTGATGGTAGTTTCAATTCATTAATTTCATATTTGTTGTCTTGTAACTTGCTTGAAAAATGGGTTAATTGCTAAGAATTGGGTAATTAGAGGTTAATTGATGTCTGCCAGAATATGGATTCATTGGTTAATTTCATATTTTATGTTTGCCAGAATATGGAAATTTAATCAAGGATTGTGTTTAATGCATCTTTTGGGTGAATTAGTTAAGACAGAATATGTGATGTTAATTTGTCTAGAAGATAGTGATTTCATGGATTGAAAAGGAAGTGAATCTATCTTAATCCTCCATGATGCCAAGAGAGTAATTAGTTATGATAATGATTAGGTACTTTAAGGTTATGTTTGTCAAAATAATGGTTTGAGTTACATAATTCTCCATCCTTGACATATATATATATTCTTTTATTTTATTTTATTTTTATTTTTAGTTTTTTCACTTTATTGAGTCGGTTAAATAATGAAAGAAAAGTGATTAAGGCATACTTGTTCCTTGAGGATCGACACTCGTTTTAAACCCTATGCTATGCCTAATAATGAGTATGTTTGCTCATATGTGTAATTTGGAGTTAACGTTTTAATTTAACTTGATTGGGAATGTGCTTATTTTTATATGATTTTTATAACCAAATTCAAAAACACATCAAGTTTTCAGCTCCGTTAGTAGGGAACAATATAATGAAAACTTAGATTTCATTGATTTAACCATGGTTATATGTTCATATGTCTATATGTAAATATGTAAATATGTATATATATTCCTTGTATAAGTAAGTGGCCTATTTTATTGTTTATATAATTGTATTTTAATTTCAAAATATATTGCAAATATGCACATAGGTAGATACATGTTCGTAATAACTAACTTGTCTTTGTATGTTTTTATATATTGTATAGTTAGTTATTTAATTTTACTAACCTAATGTTAATGTGGAATATGTGTAATCTTTGTATTTTGAATTGGATGGTTTTTACGTCTATAATTTTGAATCAATACTAACTCTTCTTATTTTTAGGTTTGAACTTTTGCTAACATGATATTTTAGACGGACTGAATTTATTTTATTATTTGTTTCTTTATTTGTAATTTTTTAATCTTAGTTTAATATTTAATTTATGAATTTGTGGTCATACATTCAATTAGAATAGTTTTTAGTAAAAAAAAAAAAAGAGAGAGAGAGAGAGAGAGAGAGAGAGAGAGAAAGAGCATTAGTGTATTGGTAAAATTACAAACTCATAGTGATGTTTTTAGTGAGACGCCATTAGAAGCATTAGTGAAATCTTTTATTGCCAATACAAATTCATCTGTTTAGGGGTATGAAGAAGCTTCCCAACGATTGTGCGATCAAAGGAAACAATTATTTAAGATTGTTGAGGAGACTCATGAGTTCAGACTAGCCCGTACAATTGACCATGAAAAAAAAAAGAGAGGTTATGAGGGACAATTGCATGATGTGGCAAGAGAGGTATTTGATTCTATTCTATGTGCTCATAATTCTAATATTTCTTTGTCACATGATTTCTTAGGTTCTTCTTACTTCTTAGAGAACGATGGTCCCAATGATGATGTATGGAGTTTAATATGCCTCAAGAAGTTGGATTTATCATTCATTCTAAGAAACCCTGTGAGGATGTTGACGAATTCTACCATTCACCCCAATTTCAAGGAGGAAACTTGGTATTTGTAGAAGCATTAAAATTTAAGGATTTCCCAATCCCATCTTTAAGAACTCAAATACTAAGTTTAAAGGGAAATTTTAATTGTAAAAATTCTTTTGAAGGGTTAATTGGTAATTTCAAAGTTGATGCATCCGTTAGATACCATGTGCACTCATATGTTGAAAATGATATTTATGTGTCTAAAAGAATATTAGAGAATGAGGTTTATGTGTTTTGCTTTGCTGAGATAAATCGTTTTCATGAACCCTCCATTTTTCAAAATCCTCCATTTTTTCTACATTCATTATGCCTATCTTCTACTTGGAGCTTTAATTTCTTTTCCAAAGGTTTGATGAGGAAGCATGATGCGTGGAAAGAGTTTGTATCTTTATTTTGTATTTGGTTTTGTTAAATATTTTATTTCCCTCCCCAAATAAGGAAAACATTTTCGATCTTGAGTGTGAGGGAGTGAGTTGCGTCTTTATTTACTTTCTTAGGATTTTTAGTTTGTTTTCTTTTATTTTTGTGTGTCTCTATTTTGTTATTATTTTTCTTGTCCTTTTCTTTTTCATACTATTTTCTTTACTTTTTGCTTCTTTTTCTTTTCTAGTTTTTATGCTTTGGTGTGTTTCTTTTGTATTTTTCTTTTTAAGTACTTCGACAATGCTCCTTTATGCTGGAACTCAACTCTTTTGTAGGAGAATGCACAATACAATGGAAGTATTTTTTTTTTTTTCCTTTATTTTTGGTCTCGTGGCAATATTTCCTTACTCTAATTGTTTGGCCATTGAGGACAATGTTTAGTTTAAGTGTTGGGGAGTGGTTAGAATGGGAATTCTTCTACGCTTTATTTATCTTGACATTTTTCTTTGAACCTTTTGAGCAGATCTATGTTTTATTTATCTTGACATTCTTCTTTGAACCTTTTGAGCAAAAATTTTCAAAATCTTTTGAGCTTTCAAGATGTATTTTTAATGCATGTCTTTGTGCTAGATCATAGAGCATATGTTCTATATCATTTATGGCTTATGCATGACTTTTTGCACGCACTTGGACTAAGTAGTACTGGATCAAATGCTTTACATTATTCTTAAACCTGTTTTTCTGCTAAAATTCGTTGAGCATTCTAGAACTTAGTTGAATATCTCTCGAAACGAAATAAGAAAGGCATTCATTATTTAACTTAGGGATAACGGTAATAGGCCTTCTTTGGATAGTTTGAGCTTTTCAAGCCTACCTATTTTATATTATCCCTAGTGCCTATTTTGAGCCTAAATTGTTAATTTCTTCTTTAAAACCCATTATCATACTTTATCCATTACTTCTTTCTGGGAGTTTGATAATTCTTCCAAATCTTTGATTGCTCTTGATGGATAAAAGTACAAGTAAACGAAGTGTGAGGGAAAATACTGGTATAAATGTCATGACTTGTTACTTTCAGTCATGCATCATTGTTGAGTTGGAGTTGTAAAAGGAGAAATGAGGAAGAAAAGAGGAATAAAAATTGAGAAAAACAAAAAGCTGCTAGAAAATGTTGAAAGAAAAAAAACTGAGAAACAAACAAAAGTAGCATTTGAAAAGAAAAGAAAAAGAAAAAGAGAAGAAAAGCACAGGAAGAGAGCTGGAATAAAAATTGCTAAAATTTTTTATGATCTTGTGCAATATGAATGATGAGCTAAGAATTATTGAGGAAAAAAATGCAAGATTTGCGTGAATTATGGTATGATTGTGATACAAGGTTATGGGTTTTTAATTGGTTTGGTGATAGGAGAGCAAGAAAAGTTTGGAATCTCTTCGTACACGTTGTTTATCCTTTTCTTGCAAACTCTCATCTTCTTTGATATTTGATTTTCTATATTCTTCGTTTGACAGCTACATTACAAATCCTTTAGCCTTACATTACAAGTTTAAAAGTCCTATTTGACCTAAGTAGAATCATGATATGTCTCGGATTAGTGGAGAGAGTGTATGAAAAGTAAGCTTATGGAATGCATATTTCTTTTGAACTAACTTCTTTCCAATGGTTTGAGAATGATGTTTAGTGTTGAGATGGTCTTACTAGTCATTCTTTACTTACACAAGTCTTGCATTTGTTATGAAAGGTATAGTAGTATATATTTTGTTATCTTGAATAAAGAAAGCATTGGAAATATTATTTTAAAATAAATTGAGTGATTTTGTGAAAACTTGTATTTCTTTCTACTTGTCTTTGATACTTTGCTTAAGGACAAGCAAAAAGCTAAGTGTGGGGGAATGTGATAAGGCCTAAATTAGTTATATATTTTCTAGTTATTTAACGCCATTTTGTGATATATTTTGTTCAATAATTAGTCATATTCCTTCATATTTGAGATTTTACCTTTGAAAATGTATTTTATGCATTATTTCAGATTTTAGAGGTAAAATAAAGTACAAACGTCGCTAAACAGAATAGAAGCGGCGCTGGCCAGGACAGGAGAATCGGTGCCGACCACGTGCTACTGGCACGCACTTTGAGGGGATAAAAAATCGATGAAACAGAGCTGAACAGAACATAGCTGGCACCGATTGGGAGCTCAGAGGTGGCACCGGCTGCAGTCTGGAAAGGTTGGCACAAAAATCAAGAAAAAATGACTAATGGATGAAGAAACAGACCACAACCGGCACCGGCCCTAGGTAGGATAGGCAGCGCTGGCTATGCACTGGTACTGAGGTGGTGCCTTGATTTTCATGTGTATTTTTTGGCAATTTTTAGAGTTTTAGTACTTTCCTGCTTCTATTCGGCCAGAAACCCTAGAAGGACGGATTTAGGCAGTTCTAAAGCCTATAAATAGAGGAAAAACACAAGGAAAAGGGGGAATTCATAGATCAAAACACAAATCACTCAAAATCAAGGAGGAATTTATCAAATTAAGGAGGATTGTGCAAAAGGGTCTACGAAGGAAGAAAAAAAAGTTTGTCTATGAGTACTTTCTTTTAACTTTGTTTTCTTTTCTTGAACAATGATGTATTAATTATTTTATTGTAATTCGACATTATTTTTTGTATTCATGATTTTTAGAGTTATTTTGATCTTTTGATTAATTGATTGTTATTCTCGTATTTAATTACTTATGCTGATTACGAGATTAATTTACTGTTTTTTCTATTAACTTGCTTGAAAAAGGGATTGATGGTAGTTTCAATTTATTAATTTCATATTTGTTGTCTCTTAACTTGCTTAAAAAAAAGTGGTTAATTGCTAAGAATTGGGTAATTAGAGGTTAATTGATGTCTGCCAGAATATGGATTCATTGGTTAATTTCATGTTTTATGTTTGCCAGAATATGGAAATTTAATCAAGGATTGTGTTTAATGCATCTTTTGGGTGAATTAGTTAAGACAGAATATGTGATGTTAATTTGTCTAGAAGATAGTGATTTCATGGATTGAAAAGGAAGTGAATCTATCTTAATCCTCCATGATGCCAAGAGAGTAATTAGTTATGATAATGATTAGGTACTTTAAGGTTATGTTTGTCAAAATAATGGTTTGAGTTACATAATTCTCCATCCTTGACATATATATATTCTTTTATTTTATTTTATTTTTATTTTTAGTTTTTTCACTTTATTGAGTCGGTTAAATAATGAAAGAAAAGTGATTAAGGCATACTTGTTCCTTGAGGATCGACACTCGTTTTAAACCCTATGCTATGCCTAATAATGAGTATGCTTGCTCATATGTGTAATTTGGAGTTAACGTTTTAATTTAACTTGATTGGCAATGTGCTTATTTTTATATAATTTTTATATCCAAATTCATACACATCAGCTACTATTTATAATAGGATGAGAATTTGTACTGATGTCCAAAACAAAAGTTGATCGGTGTAATGAGACGAATATTTTGGTGGAATAATATTTTATCGAAACTTGGATGTAATTATTGGATTTGTTCTACCCGTACCCTAAATTTTCGAAAGGCTATTATTATTAACAAAATAAGAATTTAAGGGTACTCTAAAAAGAAAAATTGATCAGTGCGGTGAAACGCTTTGGTGTGAATTATGCTACCTAGGGTATCCGGGGCATTTTTGTCATTTTGACCACACCCGTGACTTTGACCGAAAATTTGACCAAGTAGAAAAGAAATTGAAGAATTTAATTGTTACCAATAGATCCAGTAGAATATTTGGTGTTGAATGGTGAAATAAAATATTTTTCCGTTACGGACTCGATTTTGGTCATTTCAGAAGAAAATAGGAAATCATAGTTAAAAAATGGACGTGTGGCATTATGTGAATGGTGGATGAAAAAAAAGTGTTAAAATACTATTGTGGGAGTGAAATATTTGTAGGATTATTAAATTGCAAAAGCTTATTGAATAAGTTTAAGAATTATCCGTTTAAATTAAATCCACCAATAGGAATTTAGCTTTAAAATGGATAACCCACAATGTAATTAATGTTGGTTGACTTTGGGCACTAGAATAGTGGTGGAAAGGTTGAAAAATAGCCAGAAATTTGTCCAAGAGAAGAACAAAAGGAAGAGAGAAAGAAAATGAAAGAAAATAGCCAGAAATTCGTCCAAGAGAAGAACAAAAGGAAGAGAGAAAGAAAATGAAAGAAAAGCTAGAGAAAAATAGGGAGAAAAAGAAAAAGGAGAGAGAAAGAAAGGTGTGTGTTCTTGGTGTTCTTAGAGCAAAATCAAGGCAAGAGACCCCACATACAAGGTAAAATCCTATGCTTCAAGAAGTAAAGTTATAAAATTTGTTACGGTGATCGTTTTGATGTGAATTTTAACATAAAAATATGACTTTTATGTATTGATTTCAAATCAAAGCTAGGGTTTGTGAACTTTTATGTATGAACTTTATATATACTTGTATATGTGCCGACTGCCTAAGGGCCTTTGAATGATGGTCTGTGTGAGGAAGAACTGAATAATTATGGTAGTTTGAAAGCTTATATTTGGTTGAAGAGTTGATGATCAAAGTAGAGTAAAAATGGAATTTATTTAGTTGGAAAAATGGATTATATTAGCTTTTGATTAGAAATGATGAATTTGTGTTGAATATGTGAGGCTTTTGTGAGCTATTGGAAATTTGAAAATTCAGAATTAAAGATGATTTGAAGGAGAATTGAATGAATTAATGGTTCTAAGGTGTTAAAGATTAAAGGAGGACAAAGGAAAGTATGAATGGTAAAAGTGAGGTAATATTACTGGGACTGTTTTTGCCCAATATCATGCCTCAGAGAATAGAATTCTGAAAAAAGGTTTATACATAATTAAATTTAAGAGTCTTACGGCCATTTTGGTATATCATAGAGCTAAAACAATGCTGTGGATTGAAAGTTATGTCCGAAACAAAATCATGTGTCAAAGTAGCAAAAATTTCAAAATTTTGCTTGGAATATGGACGAATTTAAGGATGATTAATTGTGTGATTTTGGATGAAATAATTGAAAAAATATGAAGTGAATCCCTTGTTTATGAAGGGAGAAAGGATGTGGAAAAATGAAAATGAAATAATCGAACAAATGACGAAAAAACAACATGAACGAAGGTTAAATATTTTCCTTAACCGTTGGCTGGACATCAGCCAACCGTCGGCTATTTTTTGGCCAAACATGAATTGACCCAAAAATGATGTTTGGTGTAGGTCTCGCAATAAATGGCCAATAGAACGTCGAAAACGATAGAGACGGCGATTAAATGGCCGTGAATGGAAAAGGTTACTTAGGACATGCTGTAAGTCCCTTAGATTTCTAAAATCCTCTGGAAAGCTAGTGTGCTTTGTTTTTCCATGGAATGCTACATTTTATACCGTTTTAGAAATCCCTAAATATATATTTAAGGTTTATCTGAGTAAAATTTGTTTTATACCATTTTGGGCTTGAATGAACTTCATAATTGGCTTGGAAACCTTAATGGATTATTAAAATATGAATTTTATGAATTTGGTCCTTTTTGGATTAAATACTTCGAATTTTTGAAAAATAGTAATTTTTGGAATCGAGTATTCATAAATTGACTGGAATGCCCTTATTGGAACATTTTATGAAAATGTGTTTGGAAATTTTAAATTTAATCCTCTTTTAGGATTAAAATTATAGATTTCTTAAAATGAGTTCCTTTTGGAATCAGGTATTTAAAAAATTATTCAAATGTCTTTATTGGAATGTTTTATGAAAACCTTTGGAATTAGGTATTTGATAAATGATCGAAATATCCTTATTGGAACTCTTGTGAATATTTTTCAAATCGGGTAAGGGTAAGATGACTCAAATACTCTTGGAAAGTCTTTTGGTATCGGGTATTAGTAAAATAACATGAATACCCTTAGAAATGATTTTTGTGATGGAGTACGGAAAAAATGACCTGGATACTCTTGGAAACATGTTTTGATGTGTGAACAGAACTCTTTATCCTGTTCCAACATGATTTTGGAAAATGATCTCTCGTGATGAAATTGACTTTTGAAAAACGACTTTTGATCCCTGAAATTATTTTATTGGCCCGATGTGCCTGTGGAATGAATTGATTAGCTCTGCGAAGCCTATGTGAATGATGATCTAACTTGCGAATTAGTGGGATCAAATTCTAGAAAGTGTTGTTTTGCCCTAAAAATGTTTTGATTTGAAAATCCTACATGATTAGATAACCCACTAGCCTGATCAGTCAGACGAGGTTAGTATTGTTTACGTTAAGTACTCAACAAGGACTTTGATCTTTGTACTAGCTTATGTTAGAGATAGACGACCCTAAGTAACCCGATCAGTTTTGGGAATTGTCTTACTCCAAACAGGGTGACAAGATATTGAGATGAGTCGTCCTAGCTAGCCGTCTAGAGCCTGGCAATTGTCGTGCCTTGTGTGCACTTTGTGATTTGGGTTGTTCACGGGTTGGGCTGGACACCTGGCGTTGTTCTAACCCCTTTCTAACCCAATGGTGATTGATGTCAGGATTGGGACCATTAGCTTAAGGTAGCAAGTAAAAGATTTTTCAGCGATGCACGGATTAAGTACTGGAGGCTGCAGTCTCAATACGATGACACGTGCAAGTTGGTGTGCTTATCCGAAGATGCACGAATCGAGTACTGGAGGCTACGGTCTCAGTACGATAACACGTGCAAGTTAATGTACTTATCCGGTAATGCATGGTTGAGTGCTATAAGGCGAAGTCCTTAGCACAATAAGATTGTGATGCCAAATGTGAAGCCTTATGAGCATTGCATACATATCGACCTTTTATTGGAGAAGTGCTTGTGATTTGAAAATTTGGGGGTAATGCTTTGAAAGTGAAATAAAGTTTTTCAAAAATGATTGAGTTCTGGATAAACTCTTCTTTGGAGAGTTTTGGAATTGTTTCCAATGAATAAATTATATGCTATTCCACAAAAGTTTTATATGCCATATTCTTTCATAAAGCACTAGCATACACGGGACTCATTGGGTGATTCATCATTCATACGTATCTTTTAACTTACCTTTTGTAGGATTCAGAGTTGAGAGGACCTACAGATAGAAGGACGATACCACAGAGTCGGCAGTTTAGGTCTGGACAGCTTTATTTTTTATCATGTGCTGTATTCTGTTATAGATAGAGATGATATATATGAAATTTTTTTATATATGTATATATGTGGCCATCAGTGTGGGATATTGTTGAGTTTGGATCTTATATGTGTATTTACTTTGTTGTTTCCGTTATAATGACCCCTTATCTGGAAAATTGGACGGGGCGACACCTGGTGTTGATATGCTTCCGCTATTGTCTTTAGTAAGTGTGTTACAAATGAGCCAATGCTATACTTCTCCAACTAAGGGTGCCCATATCTCTAAATCACGAATGTATTTTAAGAAGCGTAGATGTACTCTATTGTCGAACTTGTCTAAGAACAGAAACCCACCAATGAGCTATATAATACGACACCGTGTATGTTGGCTTATCATTTCTGTCATTGCATGTGCAGGTAGTGGCTGACTCAATGCTTTCTTGAGTGAAATGATCTTCAATCTATATCCATCAAGCTTCGTCAGAGTCAGTCGAAATCCTAATAGCTCATTGCACATGCCAATCAACTTTACAGATGTATGTATGAACTGACTGATACAGATATAATCACTATCTACACGTAATTCAAAAAGAACCTCTATGTCTTGTAGGGTGATAGCAGCCTCTCCAATTGTAAAGTGAAATGTATGCGTCTCCTGTCTCCATCTTTCCACTAATGCTGTAATCAATGGATGGTCGATCCTCATGTAACATAAATGACGTAGTCCACTAAAATTGGCAATATCCATGAGTTGCTCAACATGGTAATTGAATGGTCGAGCTTCCCAAAACATACTATCATTCCACTTTGCATTAACAATGTTACTGTATAACTGTCCCACCCAAATATGTGACGACGTATGTTTGTGCTACAATCTCAATATGTCCAGTATAATAGGACTTGGATTTACTCCATGAGAAGTAGACTCATATATTCTGTCCTAATTAATAGAACCAATTTATAGAAATTAAAAATAATTTAAAGATATATAACCAAAATTAAATTAAGTACAGAAAAATAAACATAAAATTAAAGATAAATAATTCAAATCACGATATATAGCCAATATTAAAAATTTAGGTAATAGATGAGCATTGTATCTAAACAAATTTAGCTAACATGATACAAGGTTAATCTATGTTTAGTTCATTCTACAGTACCGTGAGTGCAATTTCTCCTATTATGTCCACTACAATTACATAAACCGCAACGAGGTGATGAATGAGGATTACATTCGTCCATCTCATTCCGAATACGCGATGTCTGCAATCTACCCTTGTGACGGTTCTTGAAACAGTGAGCAAACGGTGCTAAGTTAAAGCTAGGATTACACCAATAATCCTCGTGTGGAATGAGCCTGAATTATGTTGTATAAGTCATTCTATAGAATAATGTCGTGTTTTCTGATGACACTAAAGCTCCAGGATTCAGCCCCAGTTGCTGACATATTGCAAATGCGTGTGAACAAGGTATTCTATATATTTTCCATTTGCAACAGCTGCACTTCTTGGCCCCAATATTAACCTCATATGAATTATTTCCCTTCCTATACTCACGATGCAATGACACAATATTAAAAATACCATGATCCCGATTAAAAACCAGTTCACAGTGTGTTCTTCCTTTCATCTCATTCTTCACAAATTTGCTCTATATCCTAGAAGGAATGTGATATCGCCCATGATTAGCCTCCTGTCTATGGTCATTAAAACATTTGACTATTTTTTTGAATGAAGACTCCACAATCACCTTGTTGGGGCACGTATATCTTTGATGACACTGTTAAAAGATTCTGCCAGATTGGTTGTTATGTTACCACACCGATGTCTACTGTCATAAGAAAACATCCATTACTCTTTCGGAATCAAATCCAACCATGTATTCGCTTAGGGGTTTAGCAAACTAATTTCTTCCATAATCTTAAAAAAAAAATTATTTTTGTTTTGATCTCCGGTTGCATACATCAACTTCTTTAACTTATGCATTTTGAACTTTCCATTGAAGTTACTCCAAATATATCTAAGACAAAATCTATATACTGCCATTAGCTCTTGCTAGAGGGGTAGTCGATGAACTGCATTTACAATCCCAATGTGTCTGTCGGATATTAAATAAACTTTTCAATCCTTTAACACATGTTCTGTTATTAAAGTCAAAAGCCACCCCAACTGTCATTAGTTTCTTCGTTAACAACGACAAATGCAAGGAGCAATATATAATTATTAGCATCTTGACCCACTGCTATTAAAAGTTTTTCCCTGTAAATACCCTCAGAAATGTCCCATCAACGTTGACTATCGGTTTCATGTGGACAAATGCATCAATATATATATAGGGTCCGAATGCCCAAAAAACATATCCAAAAATCTTGGCTCTATTGCTGTCCATAGGCAAGAAGTGACACACTACGATAGTACCAAGATTTACATCTTGTAAGGCTTGCATATATCGTGGTAGTTGTGCGAATGAAGAAGGCTAATCCCCGTAGATCATCTCAGTAGCATGCTTGCGTACGTTCTATCCTTTCTTGTACGGCGGGGTGAAGTGCAATGTGTTATGAATATGACTATTTATTTCACTGATTTTTATCTCCAAATTATCATGAATCATTGAGAAGATGTGTCTTGCCATGAATTTCGCACTCATATTTCGATTGTTCCTGTCGACTGTTTGGACTAGACAAATGTGTCTCCATGCCATCAAGTAATTTTCTACAAGCCACAACCTTTCTTTCTCCGTACACGGATCTACCAATAACATGGATGCTATGGAGTTGAATTTTTACATTCGGCAACCCAATATGAACTCTTGCTTTCTACCACTGTAAACTCACGGCCCAATCTAATAGACCACGACTGAATAGCCCATAGCAACTCATTCTTATCCCTAAACCACAAGCCAACCCTTAAGTCATTATTGGATTCTGACCATAAATCAATTCCCCTACTCGGCACCAATCCCTCAGCTTCATTTTTCAGCTCTTGCGAAGTATCTAACCGATCAAGATAGATTGAATACGGTAGATCATACAAGTGGATTGGTTCAGATGATCTATTAGTAGGTTTTTGTAAAACAGAAGGATCGGGAATATCTTCTTCGGTATTGCCATCCCCCTTATCCTCGTCTGGTGAATTATTCGGGGTAGGTGTTGGAATATATGCCTTCTAGACTAATTTATTTGATGTAATTATCAAATTTATTAATAAAAGAATTTTTTCTCAAAATTTATTTGTGAATTTACATTTTATTTATGCACAATTTTCGTTTGGAAAGAACCTATTGTGTTTAAATAAGTGATCCATGTGAATGGTGATCTTTCACAATAAGGTATAGATCACAGGTTACTTAACACATAAATGTTTGTTCTTAACTGATTGATGAGAATAAGAATCTCATTATGTATAGGTTATTCTGTTATGAATCCCAAATGGAGAATGACTTACCTTTAGCCAGTGAGTAGTCCACTCACTTCATAGTATGAGCGTATTTCGAATAGTAGAATGGGACCTGTAATAGTGGTTTCTAAAAATACTATTTAAAAGAAACACAGACTATTACTGCTACAGCGTGGATTAATACTTTATTGCTTGAGTATAAGTTGCTAGTATGACGAAACTAGAAGTATATACTTTGATATACCGTAGTTAAGGTTCTTTCATAGAACTAATATACTTGTATGTTAGGTATATGTGACTAGTTAGTTAAGACAGACTTATACAAGATAGCTTCTACGCTATATCGTCCCTTGTGACTGTTCAAATGATCTAATTATCCAGGGCCCTGGGGAACATAATTTGGATGTTTAAATTAGGATAGCTCCCTTGAAAAGTGAAAATATTTCAGAAGTCGTGGATCATTGGACTAGAGGTCTAAGGATGGTAAATATCTATTAGAGAGGTGTTAGTATACTCTTCCTCTTTAATTGCACGGCAACACGTAGAGGGGTATTTTAGTCATTACACCTGTAGGTCGAAGACTGCTAACGCAGCATTGTCCTTGTGGTCAATATTTTCTTATCATGATATTAGGAAATGTTTAAAATGTAAAGTATAGCTATTTATATAGTAGGGATATTTTGATCATTTTAGTAGCCAAGGCGATGTGTCTTTTGGCCCCCGAAATGGCCCTTAAATCATGAAAAATTTGAATTAAGAAATTGGTCTTGATAATTATGGATTTTTATTTTATTAGTCTAATTTATTATTGGACTAGAATAAAATAAAAGGTTCGAGAGAGAGTATTTATTTTATCTAATTTAATTAGTTAATTAATTATTCAGGGACCAATGCCCAGATTGTATAATTAGAAAATTAATCCGGATATAAACTAGATAAAATGTATAAAATTTTATATTAGTCTATTTGGGTTTATTAATTATTTATTGGGCTATTTAATAAAGCTCAGAAAATAAATAATTAAGATTTATTATTTATGAGTGTTCAAACCCAAAAATAAATAATTTTATCTGGCCCAATGAATAAGACCAAGGGTAAAATAAAATTAAAAATTAATTAATTAATTAAAAAATAAAAAATAACATGAGATGGAACCCGTGTTGTTTCACATGCAAGATGATGCTTTCAGTTATGCACGCGAATGGCTTCTCTCTCAGGGATGGATTCAAATGAATGAAAAAGGAATCGATATGGAGCTGTAGTTTTTGAACTTTTGTGGGCTTTCATTGACAGAGGAAAAGGAAAGAAAAAACAGCTCTCCGTAGTTCATTTTCATTCATAGAAAACAAACGCATTTCGACCAAGCCTTCAAGGCTTATCAAATCCCAATCTTTAAGCCTTCACCAGCTTAGCTACGGGTACCATTTCGGAAGATCAAAGGCTTCGCGTGAATGAGATACAGTAGACGTTTACAAGGATGTGATCCAATAGCCTCAAATATCCTTGTACAGACATCTACACTAGTGTGAAAAGGGTCATTCAATCACAGAGGTAAATTTTTCGTTTTCCTAGCATGCTTTTATTTTGATGATTTTTGTCATTTTAAGCCTTCAATTGGTATCAGAGCTATGGTTTGATAGGAAGCATGTTAGGCTTAACTGAAATAAGAAAATATTTATTTTGGTTAAAATCTGTAATCCTTTGTGTTTATTGGTATGGGTAGTTTCACTGTAAATTTCGCGAGTAGAAGTATAGGAACAATGTATTTTACTTGCTTTCATAGATATCGTATAAGCCGAGTGTTTTTAAGGGCATAGGCGGTTGTTTGGATGAGTTTTGATGAAAAAAAAAATGGAGGAAAAGTTGCGTGCATAGAAGCTTCAGTACGCAAAAGAATTTCTGGAGAAGAAAGGCACTATGCAAGCTAACCGCCATTTGAGCCGAGCCACATCAGCATGTGAGAGGAGCCACTGAGCCGCGGCTCCAAGCCATGCACGGCTCAATAATGGCAAGGAAGATTTCCTCGTTGATGCCATTAGCGAGGAAATTTGCAATTGCGGAATTTTGCTATTCGGTCAATATTTTGAGCACGGAGCTAGTGGGGGTCGGGCCAGGTCGCGGGCACCCGCCCGAATATGGCCCATGGGTTTACCGATGGGCCGTGATCCAATGTGGCGGGTGCACTGGACCGACCCGAATAAAAAAAAAAGGCTTTTGGTCTCATACCAGGCGAAATTATTTTTATTACAATAGTTAATATTCTGTGAATATTTTGCATGAAAAATAATAGTAAAAGAAATTTAAAATTAAACAAGACCATTAAGTAATTAATGTGTTTAATTCTATTATTTGGACACTTAAGTTAAAAGAATAGAAAAGTATGAAAATATTTATAGTTTTCTAGCATGCTTATTTCTTTTTGTACCCTATGTGCGTATTTTCTCAAAGACCAAAGTCTTTGGGAATTTTTTATAAAGAAAAATATTTTTATTAAATCAAATGGTTAATTTTAATTCGAACAAATATTAATTCTTGGATATTTTCTCAAAGGATTTTATCCTTGACATAGAAAATATATTGGATTTAGATTTTTTTTTAATTAAAATAGAAAACAATTTTGATTGAATTTTAACAAGAATTTTTTTTTTTTATCAAATTAAACTTGAGATCAAAATCTTTCGAAAGTTTTATTGAAAATTTTTGAAATTATTAAGTTTATTAACTTAAATAAAATTAATCCATGAAAAAAATTTCTCAAATGATATAAACATTGACATAAAATTTTTTATGGATTTAGATATTTTATTTTAAGTTAAAAGAAAATTTAATTGAAAATTTCAAAATATATTTTCTAAGAAAACCCCTTATTTTAAAATATTAAGTGTGAGAGGAGTTCCAACGGCCCCATGACTTCCATCACGATCTTCATTAGAGATCGTGGGTCCCCTCGTATCACCCTAGGAGTGAACCTATGTAAGATGGAGATACCACAAGGATCTAGAATTAATGGATGGATGTAATTAATAACTTGGGACAGGTGCTATGATCGGCCAGCCTACGTTGGAGGTTATAGTGTAAGGAATGCCCATAGGAAATGAGAAGAAATGGTTATCCCACGATGGAGTTATCTTCTAGATCATTACTTAGAAGGAAAATTAATTTGTGGTAGTTAATACACTTAGCTTTGAAAACTATTAAGCTTCCCAAGAAGCTATGCTACTTTTTCTGAGAGCCAAAATTAATCATATTAAAGATAATAGTGATAGGGTTAACTATTATCAGATTTAATATGAGGATAAAATCACAAATTATTTAATTTTTTTCACAAACTGAATTTTTTTTTTATTTTCGATTTTTTTCAGAAATGGTTGGTGGAGGTTCTTTCAGTCCTTTGGCCATTATTCTCTTTGAGAATAAGCTAATGGGTCCGAATTATATGGTCTGGAAAAAAAACTTGGACATAATACTCATTGCTGAAGAGTATAAGTACGTCCTTTTTGAAACCTGCCCTGTTATTGGGGAGGGTTCCATTACGGAGGAGCGTGAGGCTGAAAAGCATAAAAAAAGGCCAACGAAATGGCACAATGCTACATGTTGGCCTCTATGTCTAATGTGCTCCAGTCAAAACATGAGCAGATGGCCACTGCATATGACATTAGCCAATCATTAGTCATGATATTCGCCGATAAAAGGCGGCCTGCAAGGCAGGAAGCTCTTAAGACGATCATAAACACTAAGATGGCTGATGGAGTATCAGTCAGGGAGCATATGCTCAAAATGATTGCTGCTTTCGAAGAAGCGAAAGTCTTAAGGGTAGTTATTGACCCCGAGAGCCAAGTGGACATAGTTCTCGAATCTGTCGGACTCTTTTACTCAGTTCAAGTTGAATTACAACATGAACAAATTGAACATGACTTTAACTAAGTTAATGAAAGAGCTCCAGGTGGCGGAGAAGGTCATAAAGCTACAGTCCAAGATTATGATTGCAAGGACTTTTTCTTCTAGAACTGGGCCTAAGCCCAGAAAGTTCAAGAAGAAGAAGGAAAACGCACAAGCCCAGCCCAAGAACCAACCCAACAAGCCCAAAGGCAAATGCTTCAAATGCAAGCAGAAGGGACACTGGAAAAAGGGGTGTCCAAAACTTCAGGCCGAGAAAAACTCTACAGGTATTGTTTTCCATCTAGAGTCTATTTCAATGGTTGGATAACCTCTACTTGGATTATTAATTCTGGTGCCACTGATCATATCTGTAACTTCTTGCAGAGGTTTAGGAAGATAAGAAGACTCCAGAAGGGCGATATGAACTACGAGTAGGAAATAGAGCACGAGTATGGGCCCTTGCAGTGAGAGAGCTGGATCTTGTTTTTTATTGTAATAAAGTAGTTGTATTAAAGGATATTTTATATGTACCAGATTTTAGACATAATTTGATTTCAGTTGCAGAACTAATAAATCATGGATATTCTATTTCTTTCCATTATGGTATTATTATCAGTAGAAATGGAGAAGTTTTATGTATAGGGCACATGTATGGAAACCTATTCTTTTTAAATCTTATAAACAATCAAATAAATAACGCTCAATCTGAACCTTTAAGTAAGAAGAGAAATGCCAATATCAATAACTCATATATTTGGCATCTAAGGTTGGGCCATATTAACTCAACCAGGATTCAGTGGTTAATCCATGATGGGCCATTAGGCTTATTAAGATTAGAAAGTTGGTCTCAATGTGAATCCTGCTTTATGGAAAAAATGACCAAAAGGTCGTTCACCTAAAAGGCTGATATAGTCATGGAGATATTGGATCTTGTTCATACTGATGTGTGTGGTCCTTTGTCTACTCAAGTTAGAGGGGGTTTTGAGTACTTCATCACTTTCACGGATAATTGTACAAGGTTTAGTTATGTCTACCTGATGAGGCGTAAGTCTGACTCTTTTGACAAGTTCAAAAAATTTAAGGCTGAAGTGGAGCGTCTAACAGGTAAGCTGATCAAAGCCTTACGATCGGATCGTGGTAAAGAATACCTCATCGGTGAGTTTAAGGATTATATGATACATCATAGAATAGTATCCCAACTCTCTGCGCCAGGTACACCCCAGCAAAATAAAGTAGTTGAGAGAAGGAATATGATATTAATGGAAATGGTTCGAAGCATGATGTCTCATGCTACTCTTCCGGTCTCTTTTTGGGAATATGACTTGGAAACAACGACATACATTCTTAATTTGGTGCCTTCCAAGTCAATACTTAGGACACCCTATGAGATATGGACTGGGCGTAAGCCAAGTCTAAATCATCTCACGATATGGGGATGTCTAATTTATGCACTGATCAAAGGAGACAAGGTAGAACCAAGATTAGAATTATGCTACTTTGTTGGGTATCCAAAAGGGATAAAATGAGGTTACTTTTATCATCCCAAGGAGCAGAAAATACTGGTAAGTACTAATGCTAGATACTTGAAGGATGATCAAAGTACTTCCACTAAAGGTTCAACAAGATTGGAACTCGAAGAGAAGTTATCTTCGGAATCAACTTTTTCAGACCCGATTATAGAACAAGAAGAGGCACAGCCTCAAGAACCTATTCAAACAGAGCTTCGTTGTAGTGGGAGGATATCTAGAGTTCCAAAAGGATGGACAAGAGAAGCTTTCGAGCTGATTTCTGACCATCAAGAATAAGATCCTACTAGATACGAAGAGGTTGTTGCTAATGTCGATGCAGATCTATGGCATAAAGTAATGAAAGCCAAAATTGAGTCTATGTACTTCAATAAAATTTGGGATCTTGTATCTTCATCTAAAGGGATAAAACTCATTGGGTATAAGTAGTTATATAAGAGGAAGAGACGAGCGGATGGGAAGGTGAAAATCTTCAAAGCTAGGCTTGTGGCGAAAGGGTATACTCATAAAGAGGGAATCGATTATGATGAAATATTTTTCCCAGTAGCCATGCTTAAGTCGATCCGTATCCTCCTTACTATTGCATGTCATTACAACTATGAGATATGACAAATGGATGTCAAGACGATATTTCTTAATGACCATCTTAACAAAGACATCTATATGTCACAACCGGAAGGTTTTATTGCTAAATGCCTGGAACATACGGTCTGCAAGTTTAAGAAGTCCATTTATGAACTTAAGTAGGCATCTAGAACATGGAACATTCGTTTTGATGAGACTGTAAAGTCTTACGATTTCATTCAAAACGAGAATGAGCCATGCGTGTACAAGAAATTGAAAGGCATAAATGTGATTTTTCTTGTCCTATATATGGATGACATTCTACTCATTGGGAATGATGTAGGAATATTGTCATCTACTAAGGTTTAGCTGTCTAGTCAATTTAGTATGAAAAACTTGAAAGAAGTCAATTACATTCTCGGGATTAAGTTTCTTAGAAATAGAAAGTAGAGAATGTTAGAATTATTCTAAGCGACATACATTGACAAGATACTGGCCAAATTTAGCATGGACTCATGCAAGATAGCTCTTACAGACATAGGTTGTCTTTTTATTCTAAGGACTATCCTAAGTCTCAAGAGAAAAAAGACAAGATGAGTAGGATTCCCTACGCTTGGACTGTGAGAAGTCTCATATACACCATACTGTGCACCAGGGCAGGTATCTGCTTTGCTATAGGCTAAGTTAGCATATATCAGTCAAACCCTAGGGAGGTCATTGACAAGCTGTAAAGCATATTCTTTAAGTACCTCAATGGTACGAAAGATTATATCCTGGTTTACAAGGCTAACGACTTGATTCCTACTGGATATACAGACTCAGATTTTTAGGCGGATAAAGATGAAAGAAATCCACTAGTAGATATGTCTTCACTATGTCTAGAGGAGTTGTTTCATGGAGGAGTATCAAGTAATCTTGTATTGCTGATTCGACCATTGAAGCTGAGTATGTGGCAGCTTCGGAAGCATCCAAAGAAGCAGTCTGGCTCCGGAAGTTCCTTTCAGAATTTGGAGTTGTGCCACACATGGATAGACCAATTGTGGTATATTGCAACAACTCTGGAGCAGTCTCGCAATCCAAAGAACCCAGGAACCATAAGAAGGGGAAGCACATTCAGAGGAAGTACCACCTGATCCAAGATTTCATTCAGAGACGGGAAATCATAGTGGAACAGATAGCCTCGACGAACAACCTAGCAGATCCCTTCACCAAAATTTTGGTTGAGAGATTCTTCGAGAGACACTTAGACGCCATAGGGGTGGGCACCTATGGACTTTCTTAGTCTTATAGTGCAAGTGGGAGATTGTTGGAATATATGCCCTCTAGACTATCGAATTTATTAATAAAAGAATTTATTCTCAAAATTTGTTTGTGAATTTACATTTTATTTGTGCACGATTTTCATTTGGAAATGACCCATTGTGTTTAAGTAAGTGATCCATGTGAATGGTGGTCTTTCACAGTAAGGTATGGATCACGGGTTATTTAACACATAAATGTTTGTTCTTAACCGATTGATAAGAATGGGAATCTCATTATGTATAGGTTATTGTGTTATGAATTCTAAATGGGAAATAGCTTACCTTTAGCCAGTGAATAGTCAACTCACTTCATAGCATGAGCGTATTTCGAATACGTAAAACAAGACTTGTAATAGTGGTTTCTAAAAATACTATTTAAAAAAAAAACCCAAACTATTACTGCTACAGCGTGGAATAATACTCTACCGCTTGAGTATGAGTTGGTAGTTTGATAAAACTAGAAGTATATACTTTGATATACTGTAATTAAGGTTCTTTTGTAGGACCAATATACTTGTATGTTGGGTATATGTGACTAGTTAGTTAAGACAGACTTGTACAAGATAGCTTCTACGCTATATCGCCCCTTGTGACTATTCAAATGATCTAATTATCCAAGATCCTGGGGAACATGACTTGAATGTTTACTTTAGGGTAGCTCTCTTGAAAAGTGAAAACGTTCTAGGAGTCGTGGATCATTGGACTAGAGGTCTAAGAATGGAAGATGTCTATTAGAGAGGTGTTAGTACATTCTTCCTCTCTAATTACACAATGATGCGTAGAGGGATATTTTAGTTATTACACCTGTAGGTCGAAAACTTTGCTAACACAGTATTATCCTTGGGGTCAATATATTCTTATGGTGATATTAGAAAATATTTAAAATGTAAAATATAGTTATTTATATAGCAGAGGTATTTTGATCATTTTAATAGCCAAGGCGATATGTCTTTTGGTCCCCGAAATGGCCCTTAAGTCATGAAAGATTTGCGTTAAGGAATTGGTCTTGATAATTATGAATTTTTATTTTATTGGTCTGATTTATTATTAGACTAGAATAAAAAAAAGGTCCGAGAGAGAGTATTTATTTTATCTAATTTAATTGGTTAATTAATTATTCATGGCCCAATGCCTAGATTGAATAATTAAAAAATTAATCTGGATATAAAATATATAAAAGATACAAAATTTTATATTGATCTATTTGAACTTGTTAATTATTTATTGGGTTGTTTAATAAAACCCAAAAAATAAATAATTGAGATTTATTATTTATGGGTTTTCAAATTCAAAAATAAATAATTTTATATGGCCCAATAAATAAAACCAAGGGTAAAAAAAATTAAAAATATAATTAATTAATTAATTAATTAAAAAATAAAAAACAACACGGGATAGAACCCGTGTTGTTTTGCGTGCAGGATAACAGAAAATATGGATACTTTCTGTTTGCATGCAAATGGCTACTCTTTTGGGGATGGATTCAAATGAATGAAAAAGGAATCGAAGTGGAGCTATAGTTTTTGAACTTCTATGAGCTTTCATTGACAGAGGAAAAGCAAAGAAAAAACAGCTCTCCGTAGTTCATTTTCATTCATAGAAAACAAACCCATTTTGACCAAGCCTTCAAGGCTTATCAAAACCTAACCTTTAAGCTTTCACCAGCTGTGCTACAGGCACCATTTCTGAAGATCAAAGACTTCGGGTGAATGAGAAGCAGTAGACGTTTATAAAGATGTGATCCAATAGCCTCAAGTATCCTTGTACAGATATCTATACCAGTGCGAAGAGGGCCATTCAATTACAGAGGTAAATTTTTTGTTTTCCTAACATACTTTCGTTTTGATGATTTTTGCCATTTTAAGCCTTCAATAGGCCTATCAATGTCTGATGTAGACCCTAACCTATCCACAGTCGCCTCTAAAGCATCTACCCAATTACACTCTTGAGCTACCCAATCATTAACTAGGGTTATATTTAATGGAACACCGATTTCAGCTGTTGAAAATAATTGCTGGCTTGTCTGTACTTGAAGGGATTGAATGTAGTCATGAGGTTGAGGCATAACAAACCCAGTGGAAGCTGATAAGTATTGATTGCTAGGTCCAACGACTCTAGTATCCAAAATTGATGTATTGAAAAGGGCTTGGAAAGTCTCATTTCGGATATGTGGAGGATCGTTGGCTACATGTGTTGGAAAATTTAAATCGAAGTTAGGCATGTTGATAGGAATAGTTGAGTTAAGTAATGCAGTGAATGATTCAGTGATAGGAGTTAGGATGTTATGCTCTGGAAGATCTGAAGTTGTTGCATTCGAAATCTGGACGATCTCATGGTGAACATGCAGATCAATTAGTTGTCCCTTCACGGTAGATGCATAGTATCACAAATTTTCCATATTATCGTCATCCGTTATAGTAGCGGTTGTAGACCTTGTCACAGTACCAATAATAGTGTCTTCCCTCATTGTGATTTGCAACTTTACAGTAGACGTGTTCAGATCTCGAATGACACATATTTTGTTGACTAAACCTTCAAAACTAACTCAATTTCTAACAATTAATGCCTTGCAATATGAACCATTAAAAAAATCACCATGTGCCGTGTGTATAATTTCACAATCCCAATATAATGGTAGTCTTATAGGTTCTTCTAATGACATTGCATCTAAATAAATTAAGTAGGATTTTTCTATTCAAAAAATAAAGTATGTCATAATCGTGAATTATTATGTGAACCAATATCAAATTAATCAACACAAACATATATGCCAACACGAGTTTTTAATATATCCTAAACTAATTATTAATCTATTGCGTTATTTAATTTTTGAGTTGTATATTTTTATTAATTTGACGTTTAAAAATAATAAATAACTTATTTAACTATTATACTAGAATGAACCTAGATAGAATTGTAATAAAAAAAAAAAAAACCTATCGAGTTAAACTAATAATTTAAATGTTATGAATTTAAATATATAGTATTCTTAAATAATTCCATAAATTTGAATGTAAATTTAATATTAACTATCTCGGCATTGGTTATTCTTTGTAAAGGCTATCTAAGATATTACATGTATTAAAATAAAGTCCAATTTTAATTTAAAGTTCCAAAGGCACCACCCTCCACCCAACTCAAGGGAGCTCAATCCTCAAAAAATATTTTCATGGATAATAAAGTATTAGGGAATTTTACATTACCATATAGGAGGGAAATAATCTTTTAATTACAAAAATTTCATCAGCTAAAATATTTAATTATATAAGATATATTCTTTAATTGTTTAATATTTAATCCATTAAATGTTTAATCAATTCAAGAAGGAGATAAATCATTCAAAGAAAAAATTATTTAATTGAAAATATTATGGTGTGTTAAGGGTTTACAAAATAATTTTTTTTTTAATGTAAGTATGATTTTTAAACTTCAAAAAATATTTATGAACCCAAATTAATATTATAATCTATTTGAAATGAGTAACAAAACTAGATATGGAACTATGAACTCTCCGCCCATCTAAAATTGTTTAGAATTTTGTAATTTTTCTTTTAAAATATCCTTCAAATTTTATATTCTAAAGTTTCAAAAAAAAAATTAAAAATTTAATATTTTCTTTTAATATATATTTTAGCCCTTACAAAATTAGTTTTCTTCCCTCCATTTTCATTCACCTGGCAGAAACTAAACTATATATTTTTTTTAATTGAATCTAATTTCTTTATTTCCCTACATAATCTTTGAATCCAAACATAATACAGTTTTTCTGAACGGACTTTTGAAGTCTTTGAAAACGAAATTTTATGCTAACGTCTAGTTAACATAAACACAATAGAATTGTTTAGTAATTTATAACACGTTAGAGTGAGCTCAACTCAAAACAAGAGATTCTACGACTATTGGACCTTTGCGTAAAATATTTGGGTTTGAAATTTATTAGATTAGGCTAAAGAAATTAAATAATGAGAGAGGTGAGTTAAAGTATAATATGGACTTTATTGTCATTAGAATTTAATTAAATCTAATTCGAGATATAACCTAGCAAATATTAGTAGATTGAATTTAAATAGAATTTATTGTATGGATAATAAGATTGAGCTCTAAATAAGTAATTTTAAATTAAATTTATTTTAGATATTTTATCAAATAAATTATAAACTAATTCCTTTAATATTACACATAATCTAGATGAATACAAATAGTATTATCTCTTTGTTTTTTTTTTTTTTTAACATCCTCAATTGGCTTTATTAATAATTGATTTTAGATATTTATAGAAATAGATGTTGTTGGACTATACCATTGTAGTTAGAAGAAGAGTAGAAATTAAAGAAAGTTTAAGAAATAGTTAGTCACATTATATTAATATAAATTATGAATATTTTATTAATCACGTAAAGAGTTTACTTATTTATTATATATAAATATGCTATACAATATGAGATAATCGAGATAGGAATATTTAGGGGTGGACTAATTCTGTTTTTTTTTTTTTTTTTTTTGTCGCTAAAGGAAATGAGCCTCCTTTGTATATATGGGGGTTCATGTATGATCTAATATATGTATTTGTATTAATAAAATATAGTATGTAAAAATGTTAATGTTGTTAAAATTTAATTATTATTAATATGTCATTATTAGAGTCATAAGAACCAAATCATGCAAATCACCAAATCATAAGAACCAAATCATGTTAATATAATAGTCATCAGCTTCCATTTGCAAATCACAAAAACAAAAACAAATCATGCACCCACCACTCAAATAATTTGCGAATTGGAAATAAGATCAAAATACTACAACAAAATAAAATAATTTCCTTTCATATATAGAAAACCTGTTATAGAAGATGAAGATGGAAGCTTCCGACGGTAGCGGCTTCTTCTTCCGGCGGCAGCTAATGGGTTTCTTCCAAAAATCATAACAAAAAAATTAATGGTTATGAAACAACAAGAATATGGAAGCTTCACTTGTAGGAGAAAGATGGTGAAATTGAGAAGGAGAAAAAGATGGAGAAACTAGGAAGATGGAGGTGAAATGGCCTTCTCGTGTGGTACGATTAAGTCTGCTGAGTTTTTTAAGAACATGTATGGCCCTTCTTTTCTTCACCCCTGAAGAATAATTTCAGAGGAATCTCTTAAAAGAGCATGCATCAGTGTCATTAGGTTGTGGAAAGCGAATCCAGTTGTATGCCATGTGAGAAGCGAATCCAGTCCCGTGAACGCAGAAAAAGACAGTCGAAGAGGAGGGAAAAGGCTGCAGAAAGCTGAAGAAGATAGCCTCCTTGCGTTTGTGATTAGTGAGGTCAAAGGACCTCACAAATCACAAATGCATAGTGTGTCGGATCTCCGGTGCTCTGTCGGAAGCTAAATATCTCACATTTGATGAATACGAGAATCTCAAGCACCGAATCTGAGGTACCCTATGTACACTGCCTGCCATAAATCCGCCCTGCTTTTAATTGACAAAATGAATTTTAACCCATTTCGGTCAAATCCCCGAGGAAGGAGTATACTGTAGTAATGATTTGCCGCCATTCCTAGATTTTGATATGATTTAATGGCCTGAAACAGGGACAAATGATTAAAAAAAATATAAGTATAGTTTATTTAGTACACTTTTAGGATTGTTTTGAAATCTAAATCTTAAAAAAAAAATAAATTCACATAATATATATTCAGGATAGTTACGTTCTTCAATTTGAAATTTTTTTAAAAAATATTATAAAAAGTAATATAAAATATTTTAATATTTTAATAATAAAGTATTTCATATATAAAAATATAAAATAATTTTTAAATATATCTCACATCAAAGATTCAAAATATAATTTTATTAGTATCTTTTTTCTTTACAACAACAACAACAAACTAAGTTTTAGTCCCAAGAAATTTGGGGTTGTCTACATGAATTAATACTACACTATGTGTGGCCATGTACATGAATCTTTTCTCTCCACTTCCTTCTATCGAGTATCATAATTTTATCCAAATCTAACAAAGACATATCTTAATCATCTCTATCCATGTCGTTTTAGGCCTGTCTTTACCTTTGTCTAACCTATCTTACCTCCCTCCCTTAATCCTCATAACAGGAGTATCCCTCGATCTTCTCTGTATATGTCCAAACCAACTCAAACGACTTTCTCTCATCTTCTCCTCAATAGATGCCGCTCCCACCTTTTCCCTAATAGTCCAGTTTCTGACTCTATCCTTTTTAATATACCCACACATCCACTATAACATATGCATCTCAGCTACTTTCATTTTTTGAATATGACACCTTTTAACTGCCCAACATTCCATACAATATAACAAAATAGGTCTTACGGCTATTCTATAGAACTTTTCCTTTAGGCTTAATGGTATATTACAATCTTATAGAATACCAATCGCACTCCTCTATTTCAACCAACCCGTCGTAACTCGGTGTGCAACGTCGCCATCGAGCTCTCCATCTTTCTAAATAATAGATCCTAGATATTAGAAGCAATCACCTACCAGTATATCTTTACCATCCAAAATTACACTCTGAGTTATATTTCTGCTACCACTGAACTTGTATTCCATATACTCCGTTTTATTCTTACTAATTTTGAAACCCTTGGATTCCAATGTCTGTCATCACAACTCCAATTTTGCATTTATACTAGCTCTAGTCTCATCAATCAACACAATATCATCAACAAATAACATACACCATGGCACAGCCTCTTTTATAGTGCAAGTCAATTCGTCCATAACGGCCGCAAAGATGAAAGGGTTAAGTGTTGATCATTGATGCACCTTGATAGTAATAGAAAACTTTGCAATCACTCCGGCACAACTCCTTATACTTGTACATACTCTCTCATACATATTTTTAATGAGAGTAATATATTTTAGCGATACACCTTTCTTGACCAGCACTCACCAAACTACTTCTCTAGGCACCTTGTCATAAGCTTTGTCTAGGTCAATAAATACATATGTAAATCTTTTTTTTTCCCTATAATATTTAATCATCTGTCATAATAAATAAATTGCCTCCATAGTAGAACACATAGGCATAAATTCAAATTAATTATCTGAAATATGCATAGTACCCGTTAACCTCTATTCAATCACTCTCTCACAAAGCTTCATAGTCTGACTCTTGAGTTTAATCCCACAGTAATTAGCACAATCTTGAAAATCTCCCTTATTCTTATACAGAGGAATCAAAGTACTCTTCCTTCACATGTAGGCATCTTATTAACTCTATATATCTTGTTGAACAAACTTATCAACCACGCAATGTCTATCTCTTCTAAACACGTCCAAACCTTAATCGGTATACTATCCGATCTCACTATCTTTTTTGGATCATCCTTTTACTCAAACTTCATGCTTCTGAATACGAAGAATATACGCACATTTAACTTCTTCGTTCAAAATCGCAAGGCTACCCATACTCGGAACTTGAATTTAATTGTCGTTAAATAACTTATCAAAATAGGACTTCTATCTCTCCTTGATTTCTTCGTCTTGAACCAAAACTCTATGGTTGTTGTCTTTCACACATTTCACCACACCAATATCTCTAATCTTCTTCTCTCTGGAATGCACCAGTCTATATATATTCTCTCTCCATCTTTAGCATCTAACTTTCCATATAAATCCTTGTAAACTGTGGATCTTACTTTTCTAATGGCTTTTTTAGCTTTTCTTCTCGTTTCCTTGTATTTCTTAAAATTCTCATCACTCTTGCACTTGCCTAAATTTCTATACCATTCTTTTTTATTCCTCACGGCTTCTTTCGCTTCGTTGTTCTACCATGACGCATCCTTATTTAGTGGTACTCTTCCTTTAGATTCACCAAGTACTTCCTCAATTACTGTCCTAATACATTGAGTCATCTTTCTCCACATAGTATCTGAATCCGAATCCGAATCCATATTAGAAGACCAGTCATCCGCCTAAACTACCTTATCAACAAAAGCTATTCTTTCATCCCCTATAGCTTCCACCACTTGATTTTATGGTTAACCCGATGACTCTGCTGCTTATCCTTTTTCTTAAAATTAAAATCGAGAAATTGTATTTTATTTGATATTTCTATTATCCTTATGTTGGATTCAAATTTTAAAATTGAAAAAAAATAATATTTGATTATTATTAATTTAAAATATCTATAAAAAATCCAATAATTTTTTTTCTTATAGAAGTTATGCTATCATGATATAACTTCTAAAATTTTTAATACACTATTTGTTCGAGGGTGGGTGGTAAGAGGAGAAGGGATATATGGAGAATCATGTGTGATAAGGTAAAAGATATATATACAGATAAGCTTTCTATCTATTTTTATTTTTATTATTAGAATACTGGAAAAGAAATAAAGTGCAAGATATAAATTCGAATAATATTTCTATTTATTATTATTTTTTTAATTTTTATATTTTATTATTAGAATCTTGAAATAAAAATCATAATACCACTTCTCAATGAGAATTTATTTTGCCGTTATTCTACATTTATTTTTCTCAAATTTGAGAAATCAGATTCATTTTTCAAAATACAAATAATGAACTGATTTTAAAAAAAAAAGGAATAGAATTACTTTCGTACTCTACTTCCACTGAATGAAACTTAATATATTTGAAATGCGACTATCCTATGACGCAACTATCCTATATATAATAATATATTCATCTCGTATGAGGCAACTATCCTATTCTATGCAAATAATTCATTTGGTGAGAGCGTACCACTTGCGTATGGGGGAACTTTTTAGTATATTCATTATATGTAGCTCAGCAAATAAGTAACATTTCGCTACTTCTGAGAGACGATTACTAAAGATCAGTTTGGAAATTACCATTTGGAGAGAGGAAGGGGAAAAAAAGAATTTGGATGGAAAAGGGTATGGTTTCCCTCATTTAGGAGATTTGTAAGAGAAGAAAAAAGGATAAAAGAGTAAACAAAGGTTGTTTCTTTTCTCTTCATTTCTTTCTTGATCAGATGGTGAGAAAGTGATGGAATTTTTTGTTAAACTTGAGTCCATATAACTCTCAATTATTTAAATTCTAATGAAAAAAAAATCATAAAATAAAAATAAAATTTTAAATTATTCTTATAAAATATTATATTTCTCATTCTTTTCGAACTCTCAAACTGGACCAAATAGAAATTATTTCTCTCTCTCTCAAGTTTCCAAACAATATAAGTTATATTTTCTTTTCTCTTCACGTTAATACTTTTTATTCTTTTCTTTCCTTCTCAATTGAAACTTGCAAACTTGCCTTAAGGGAGTGCATATTGAGACCCTTAGGGATTTTCTCTCGGAGAGTATTGACACCATAAGAAGAAACATGATTCGAGGAGAAAATTTTGGGCTTCTAATTCATGAGTTTTTTTTTACCTCAAAAGGTCTTTTTCATTCTTCTGCCCATGAAGAATGGAACTTTTCATATGTCAATTCAATTTACACACAAACAAATTTTGCTTTGTGATTTTTGACCTCAAAGGGAAGGGTTTTGATGCTGCTTGTTATTACTAATTTGCCGATGTTATTACAGAAGCAATCCATGTCAAGATGGGAGATTCTGCTTAGCCTAAGAAGGTTGAGCAATCACGCTTTGTATGCAGATTATGGCAATTAGGAATAGTAGCAATATATATATATATATATATATATATATATATATATATATAAAATGGATTTTGATAAGTTATCGACGAATTATGTATGGGGATAGCAATTTCCCCGCATAAATTGGAGGGCCGGCCCAGCTCAGCCCGGTTAGGTCGAGGATTCCCCAATTTAAATTGGGACGAAGTCGGGGGAGGGCTCTACACCTCGGCCCGCTAGGCAGGGCCGGGCCGGGGACGGAAATAGCATGATTCCCGACTCATCCTCGGCCTATTCCCATCTCGCCCGACTCGCATAGTGCATATGTATAAAAATTATAATTTATATTATATATATAATAATTATATATAATATATGTAAAAATAAAATATATATATACTATATAGTATGTGTATATATTTATATACATAGTGTATATATTAATTATATAATGTGTGTGTATATATGTCTTGTACTATTTTTACTTAACCATAATAAGGTAAAATAGGTCTTGGTTTATGAAATTATAGATTCTTATGTGAGATAATAGTATATCTATATTAATAAATTTGTAATTTTAATGCACTAACAAATAACATGCTAACAATATAATATAGTAACTGGGATGGTAAGGCACTATGAACATTTTATTTTTCATTGATATTTTAAACATTATAATCTTTTTATAAATTTTAAATAGTATTAATAATATTATTTTAATATTACTCCATAATTTATTTATTCTTATTTCTCTAATATTGTAAATATTATATTTTTTTAATCTTTTTAAATAATTTGACTAAGAGTATGTTAGATAATTTTATTCATAAAATTTTTTATTCATTGAAATTTTTATTATATATATATATATATATATATATATATTTATATAAAGACATTTATGAAATAGTTACAATTAAGGGGGGGGGGGGATGAATAAGAAATTAAGAATGACATTGTAAAGCGGCATGGATATAAATTTGTTTCTTAAACCATTAAAAGTTTTGAGAGGCATGAGCAAAAAATGTTTGGATTATAACATTATATCCTTAGAGTCATTACTTATTTTAAAATTATGTTATCATTTACAAATTATGATTATATTGTATCTCATATTACAATTCGAATTTTATTTATCTCGAATTAATATTTTAACTTTAATTTTTTTCTCATAGAGATAAGATACAAAATAGAATATAAATGATAATAATATAAGATTTGACTATAATTTAAGACGACAATGATAAATTTGATAAAAATATAAATATTCGTGTGAATAAAAATTTGTACAACATCGTATTTGTTTTGTTAGTAATAAAATAAAGTTGAACTTATTCGAAACACAATTTCGTTCAAGATTGATTAATATTTGTTGAATTAATAATTGAATATACTTAAACTTATTTGCAAATGTTTAATTTCATTCGATTATCAATATAAAATATCTCACATTAACACAAATATTAGTAGTACTTATTTAGAATTTATTTAGATTTATTTTTTTTCTGTTAAGAAAATATAAATTTTTATTTTTATAAAATTTCAAATTTTATTTAGATTTAAATTTTTTTGTTAGGCCAAAACCAAACCTCGCATCCCTAGTTCTCCACTGGATCGGAACCAAGACCGGGGATTATTTTGTCCCCGTTGGGCCGGGGGCGGAAATCCTCACCTTTTCTGGTATCGAAAATGAGGATACGGGGAAATGCAAAAGCGGGGCCAGAATTTCTAATCCTAAGTGTCCTGACCCGATTGCCATCCCTAATTACGTGACTAATGAAATTTTTTATATTGTCTAATTTTGTGCAGGTCAATGAATATTCCATTAACTATTGGCAGCATTATTCAGAAAATTTTGAAACCGGCCGATCAAAACCAAGCAAACCAAGTTAGAGGTTTTTTGTTTTGGTTTGGTCTGGTCACTTTGAAAGCTAACTAAATCAAAATTTTAGTTTAGTTTGAAACGTTACTTAAACCAAATTGATATGCTGTATTAATTTAAAGGATTTTTTTAAAATAAAATATTTGTTAGGGATTTGAATTTTTAACAATAGTTTGAAATAATGTTTATAATTTAATTCGTAAGATAATTTTGAAATAATATATTTGAAGTTGAAGTAAATCGCTACCTAAAGTAAGTGTTTTCTAAATTTGTCTTGTAGAGAAGAACTTATGCATATTTAGGAATAATCTTGTAATTTAATTAGCAATTATTATATGAAATTATTTATTTTTCCTATCACCACTAGTAATTATTGTATGAATTTTTTTTTTCAAATCACCTCTTAAATGTTTGAAGTTTAAGAATTATTAACATGGTCTAGTGTTTTGGTATTTACTTAATTATTATAAGTTTTGGGTTCTTTACTAATTCAAACTAATCAAATCGAATTAAATCACATCAAACACAATTATTTAAAATTTTAAAATAGTTTGATTTAATTTAAAATTCAAATCAAAATTATTAATTAAACATTAAAATTGAATAAAATAAAACTATCAACACCCCTTTTTTATTTTTTATTAATAAAAAAACTCGAAACTACTACTCGAAAGTGCTCACAAAGTTCATACTCAAAGAAAAATTTAAACTTGAAATATTAGTATAAAAATTTCAACTCCCACTAATTCAATCAACTAACTTAACCCTGAATCCAATGCATTTAGTCAAACTTGCTAATGATGATCAAATTACCCAAATCCTTTCTTTTTTGCAAAACATAAACCACATATCTATAGGATATAAAGCAATCTATGTAACATAAAATTTTTTATTCGATGGTTTGAACAAATACTTTTAAGAAATGCCAGAATTAATTTAGTTTTCATTCTTGAAAATCTGTAGAATTCTTAACGAGGTCCCTTGAATTTAAAACTTTAATAATAGTCCCACCAATTAACAAAGTTCATATAAATTTGCCCTTCCGTCTGTTGCCATTAGGCAAACGGATATGGTATGGAAAACTAATAGGGAATTAGCAAAAGTCAACTTGGATCTCTTGGAATAATTCAAATAGTCTGAGGACCAACTAATAATTTCATATAAAACCCCAACCCTACCTAAAACACTCCACCAGCCGCTGAAGCCAATGGCCATCTTACCTCCCAAAATGAAGAGTCCAAGATAAAAAGCACCACCCTTCTGAAAAGGAAAGAGTCTCGTTCATTTTCTTCATATTTAAAAAATGCAGCATTTGGGAAATAGACTTGTAACAAGAATATGATTTATCTTCAAAGATTAAATAGAAAATCATACCTCTAGGCCAGAATTGTTCTCTGTGCGGAAGCGGAGAATAGAGCTATCTAACTTCAAAATTCAAGCCACAAAGAGAAGCAAGAAAACAATTTTACAAGGGAAAAAAGAGGCATCCAAGGAATATATCCAAGAACGCTCATAGGGTTCATGTTCGTGCAAAAATTTTCTTAGTCCTCGCTTTTCTTTTTCTTCTTCTTGTCTTTCTTTTTCGGTGTTTCAGTTACTCCGTCATTGAGTTCAGAATGCTTTCTCTTCTTCTTCTTCTTCTTTTCCACTGCTTCAACAATTTCAGTTTCATTCTGTTTTTCTGCATCCTCAGTTGCATGCTTCTTCTTTTTCTTCTTTTCCTTCTTTTCTTTCTTGCTGACCTCTTCAGTTTCAGGTTCTACACTACCATCGGCTTCGGCTATGGCTACAGCTACAGCTTCGGCTTCTTTCTTCTTCTTTTTCTTTTTCTTCTGTTCTCCACCAACGGGAGCCTCCTCAGCTGCTTCTTGAGCCTTCCTCTTTTCTGGTACATTTTCTTCTTCTTTCTCAGCTGATGGTTCAGTCCGTCCAAGAAGAGAATCTGCTGAAGGATTGTAAGACTGCATAGACAATAGATGTTAGAAAACTGCTTAAAAATCAGAATAACTGAACAACTTCTATTGAAATCAATAGCAGACCTTCGCTGAAGTTATCAGACCACTTGAACCCTTCTTCCGATCTTTGTCATACACTTCTATCTTCGGTTTGCCTTTAGCAGATCCTGCAGAACGACTCAGTTCTTTGCCTTCCAAACTCCTCAATCGAGCTTCAAGCTACAAGACATCGACAGCCACAAGAAAATATTAAATAACATAAAATGAAAAGGAATTATGGCCCTAGACTTCAAGCATTAACCAGAATACCTTTGCTCTGTTTTCCAATCCCATAGTGTTATCCGGACTTTCTCCAAGAGCATCATATCTAATTGCCAATGCTGTTTTAGCTGCAAGAGATCTTGAAATTTTCCCCTTGTGTTTTGGAGCCGCCTGGCCAATTAAAGATGCATGATATATAAGCCCATACTTGGGAGTTGCATGCTTTGTCTTAAGTGCTCTGAAGAGAGCCTTTTCTGCGCCAAGTATCTGAACTGTACTTCCAGGTTGCTTTGCAAGATTCAACAAGCTGCCACCATGTGCAATAAGACGAGCACCAACAAGTTCTCCCACAAGAGCAGTAAGATTTGGAGCAATAGTGTTCATTCGGCTCTTTAAATAATCGTACAATTGAGCTCTATATTCAGCCAAAGCAAGAACTTGATTGCATAAATCCTTTATATTCATCAGATCAAGGTCACTAATTTCAGTTCCCATAGATATCGCAGCAGCTTCCTTCAGCTCTGCTTCGACCTCTTCTGGGAGTATCTGATAGTTGAATGGCATGGCCACATTAAAAATAATAATAATAATAATAATAATAATAATAATAATAATAATAATAATAATAATAATAATAATAATAAACTAAAAGACAACAAATATCAAATTAAAATAAGAGAAAAAGAAATCTGGCTTAAGAGTTAGCAGGTTCCCAATCATATAACGATGCCACGGTGAGAGGGAGTGGACTACTCTTACTCAACATCAAAAGCCACACTACTGGTCTGAAAAAACTCATATCTCTCCATAAAATTAAACCAAGAAGGCTATAATCATATTTCCATCATTTGACCAGCGGCCAACATTTTTAATGCCCAGTCATATTTAAGCAGCTGATGTATCCTATCCAAAACACAAATTGAGAAATTTTACGAGTAGGAAGGCAGTACATTTTATCAAACTAAATCCATATCATGTATGGACATCCAAAATCCTTGTATGGAATCCTCAAATGATGGAAATTTACAGTAATGATTGTAGACCAGGCACTGAAAGAAGAAGCCACCCAAAGAGCTTTACCTCAGAAAAATCAAGCTTTGCAGCATTCAAACGGTCACCCATCAACTTTACTACCTTTGCATATTGAATATTATCTTGCACAATCTTTGCCAGCTCAGGAAAGTGCCAACCGTACCACTCTCTAACTCTCATCGCATAGGTGTTTAACTCCTTATCAATATCATCCAATAGGCCAATGGCCTGTATGATCATTGTATCCACCTGATAAAACAAACAGTAAGAAACAGAACATAGCTCTTAGCAATTAAAAGATGAAGTCACCAAGCAAACTAGCATGCAATGCAAATGGAATGAAACACATAAAGCAAACATATATTTTACAACAACAGCAGGGTATTTAACTGCTTTATTCTTATTTGAAGAAAAGGCCCTCAAGACTGATACGTGGTACAACCAAGTATTGAAATGATTGAAAGAATGACAAAAGGAGA
The DNA here is from genome assembly GCA_026120185.1 of Voacanga thouarsii. Taxonomy (NCBI): domain Eukaryota; kingdom Viridiplantae; phylum Streptophyta; class Magnoliopsida; order Gentianales; family Apocynaceae; genus Voacanga; species Voacanga thouarsii. Next base: position 1,240,720 of record JANUWF010001150.1, read on the forward strand.
AAGAGTAGAAGAGTGTAAAACAGAGACCATACATTCTTTGATCAGGAGGAGGGACTTTTAATCAATTTACACATATTAGCTTATGTTACGCTCTGACATTGAATGCATGATTATGTTACACTTTGATGTTGAATGCATGAGTGGCTTTGTCTAAGGGAAAGTAGCAACACAAAGTTAAGCAAAGGAAGTAAGAGACATGGCAACTTACTTTATCTGGGCTGAATTTTAGCTTGTATCTAGAGAGGCTGTGAGACAAACCCAAACTCATTGGAGCCAAATCTTGTACAGCAAGACCGGATATAAGTTCAGATAATTGACTTCTTACACCTCTCATGAGTTCCATAACAGCATTGTTGTGGACACATTCAATTTGCTATAATAAAAGAAATGGTGTTTCAAGAATCAATATAATAAGTTACTAGTCTAGAAAAACAGCTACAATAAAGATACAATCCCTAGGAAAAAGAAATTTCTAACCAGCTTCTCCTTGATAGCATTTCCGAGCTTGGAATCCGCTACAGCTAATGCTTCACCTTCACAATGAGCTCGCAAAAACTTGCGAAGACCTTTGCTGGGCTTGCTATCAATAATTAATGTGGCCGCTGACAGTGCCTCTGACGTATTCTCAAACTTGGAGAAAGCTTTCAGCTTCACTACCTAATGAACAAATCAGGAATTAGACTAAAAACCATACAATATATCCAGTAATCCAAAAGTGTCAATAGATTTGGGGACCTCAAAAATAATAGAAACAAGAGCGAAAAATGGCATTTCATCTTAAAGGTCAACTCTTTTCTCATTAGAGCCAAGTTATGTAAGAGACAAATGTCAAGAAGAAATACATTAGGAAAGCTGAAAAGCTTTCAAACTGTGTCAAGATTTTTCCAACTAACCATCTCCACTGGAGATGAAACTTCTAAAATAATGCGAAAAATTAGGGAAAAGCGACCCTTCCTTTAAAAAAAAAAAAGAATTCAAAGAATCAGAAAGAAAAATTACAGAAAAATACCTTTCTTGCTGCATCGGGGGTTGTAAACTCCTTCCACAAGTCCTACAACACAACCCCACATTAGCAACTAACCGCCACAGCCAAAGAAACCCAGAAGCATAAAACAGATTACGACAAAAGAAAAAGAAAAAAAAAAAATTGCCGCACATGAACTGGTGATTAGCTAGGAAATTACCTCGACTTTGGCGAGCTTGCCTTCATCCAATACTTTGAAGAGGGCAAAGCCCGCTGGGGTTTCAAAAAGCACAAGCATTTTTCTTCGCCCCTGAAACACAAATCAATCATACCCTGTAAGAAGAAAACATTTCTGGACCAAAAATTAAGAGAACCTGAACTCACAGCAAAAGGTGGGGGGGAGTGAATTTCAGGGATGAGGGATTTTGCAGAAACCTGTGTTCTAAAAGCAGCAGTAGCTGAGATTGTAGGCGAAAAAAAGAGGAGGGGTTGGGCGGGCGGGCGTGGGTTTGTGGTTCTAGGGTTTAAGGGTTTACGAGCGTGCACAACAAATAGGGTTGGAGAGTGTGGGCGTTTTTTGCCGTGCTGTCAAATTGAGGATACAACAGCTACTCTTTGTTGGAGCCCTCCTTCAAAAGATATGTTGTGCAGTCATTTGAGTTCACATGAACATTTCACCCAATCACATAAATATTTTACACGATTACATGAATATCAAAACGACGTCGTTTTAAATGGTCAAAAGGACGTCGTTTTATTAAAAAAAATTTTACACGTCACACGTTGAATTTTTGTTATTTTTCATCTGGGCCGTCAAATGACCGCGCAAGTTGTCGTACGCAACTTGCGCAGCCCCATATGCTCTTCCTTCCAACTAACACTAATTATACTAGTTTTGCTGACCTTGCGATTTGAAATTTTTAAATTTTTTTAAATTTTTAATTATTAGTTTATTTTATATATTTTTTATAAAAAAATTATTTTATTTTTTATGTAATTTTTTATTGTATGAATGGAGTTGGTAATGAATTGCGTTGATTGTATTATTTCGTGAAGAAATATAAATCTTTTTTATTCAATTTAAATTCTAATGTTATTAGATTTCAATAGATTTGATATATGAAAAGTTTTTGATGAATTTTTTTTAAAATTTGACTAAATTTTTTTTATGAAATTTAATGGAATTATATAACATTTTTTTGTCGAAATATAAATTAGTCGGAAAGCCTGTGTTTCATCCTTTTATGTCTAAATCTGTTGTCTCGAATGGTGAAGATTTCCAAAGTACGAAAGTCCATTATGCTATTCTAGATAAAAAGGACTAATTCTGTTCGCCTTATTTTGAATGAATGTTCAAGTGATTTTTCAGAGTATTTGGAGCTACTACTACTTGCATCTACTGGTAGTGGTGGTGGTGTTGGTTTATATGGAAATTTGTGGGTTGAGACGCATGGTTAGGTTGAGACACATAGTTCGATGGAGTATCCTTTGACTATCATGCTGTTAAATGAAGATTATTTAGCTGTCAGTGATACTGAGAGGAAGATGTCATATTTTGTTGACTTTTATGAGCCTTTTGTTGTTGGGGTAGTTGAATCTCGTGTTAAGTTAGAGTTACATGTGGAGCTGTTTAAAAAATTTTCTGAGTTTTATAAATTTCAAGTTGGTGTGGATTGTCAGAATGTGATATATTTGAATTATTATACAAATAAAGTTTTGTTGCATGTTCGTTTTGCTGAAAAGAAAACCATTGTTGATGTAATGTGTTTATCTGGTGGCAGTGTGTTCCATAAGTATAAGGCAAAGGTAAAGAAGAGGCTGCGTTTGGAGGAAACTAAGTGTTCACGCATAAATTGAAGCTATTTCAAAGCAAAAAAATGCAAGTGATTTTTTTCCGGGTAGTATTTTGTTATGATGATGTTTTTTAATTAGTAATTTAGTTATGGTGTAGTGAATTTTAAGTGTATAGTGGCTGATATGTAATAGTTAGTATGATTTTGAAATTTGAATTTCTTTTATAATTACTATGGTTTCTAGTTTATGTTTCATTTTGTTATTGTGATTTGTCAATTAAAAAAATTAGAAATGGTTTTTGTATGGATGATTGAGTAAAAAATAAATGGAATTATTGGAACAATGGTTTTTGGAAAACGCCTAAAGTATTTTTGTCATATGACAAATTTGAGATTAATATGGGTGTGAAAGGAAATATGGAAGTGGCGTAGTTGTATATTACATGTACATTTCTCGTTGGATTGTTATGATGAAGCTGTACTTATCAAAGGTAGGAGAGGTGAAGGTTGATAATTGTGCAAATAAGATAGACATGTATTTTTTATGATGTTGTTGGGTTAAAATGACAGAGTTGAAAATGAGAGGATTGATGTTGCTAAGTTGATTAAATGAAATTTAGTATTCATTTTGAGTTATTTGTTTTTTTAATTGAATTTGGAAATCAGATATGATGTGAGTGAAGTGTATGTTGGACGGGATAGTGGGGTAGGTGTACATTACATGTGCATTTGTCGTTGGATTGTTATGAAGAAGCTGTAGTTATCAAAGGTAGGAGAAGGTTGATAATTGTGCAAATGATATAGACATGTATTTTTTATGATGCTATTGGATTAAAATAAAAGAGTTGAAAATGAGAGGATTGATGTGGCTAAGTTGATTAAATGAAATTTAGTATTCATTTTGAGTTATTTATTTTTTAAATTCAATTTGAAAATTAGATATGATGTGAATGAGGTGAAAACTTTGATCCATCTAATAATGAACAAAAAATCAACAAAAACTAATTTTTGTGGGAATTTTTCAAAAATGAATAAAAGATTAATAGTAAAATTAGAAAGTTTTTGTCTTTGATTGACTATAATGCTTGTGTAAAGTATAGTCAATATGAGTATTTCTGAGATTTGAAAATTACTCTTTAAGTTATTGTCATTCCTATGAAAGTTCATTTAGCAATTATTAAATATGATGTTGTGCATTTGATTGTCATATTGAAAAATTGATATGGGCATTGATATAACTAAAGGATAATAATTTGAAGTACAGAATTTGCTTTTTTTGTTTATATTGTTATTAATCAAAATTTTGTATAATAGGATTTTTTATTTTGCCTCTTTTATTTTAATTTTGTGCATGATGTTAACATTTTTATATAAATTTATGGTTTTTTGAATGGATTCCTTTTGTTTCTTTGTTCACAGGTTCATGTAATTTGAATAAATACTTCTCGGATCATTAAGAGAAACAATGATGGTAATCTAAAATTTGAATATATATTCACATATATTTACATATACATATATATTCACATATGAGGAACAATGATTGTCATTGCAGCATTTCAGTATATACACATATATTTACATATACATATATATTCACATATGAGGAACAATGATTGTCATTGTAGCATTTCAGTATATATATATATATATATATATATATATATATGAACACACACACACACACACACACACACACACATATATGAAATCATTTGATTACTGAAAATTTCTTGAGAACTGGAAATTTTTCTTTAAGCAACTATGATTCCTATGAAACTTGATTTAGCAGTTACTGAATATGATTTAGAAGATAACTCATTTTATTGTAATTCAGTAATTTTTTTTAGCATAGTCAGTTTTTAGGGTTTTTTTTTTGTTATTTATATATGAAATAAGGTTTGTGGTTCTATTTTTATGCTAAGGTCCATGTATGATGCGCAACAACTGAATTGTTTTTTCGTTATACAAAAAACGTTTCATGAAATTTTATATTTTCTAATAAATATGAGTCAATGTTCAATCATTTAGCTGGTTATTCAAGTATTGTATGATGTTAATAATTTTAATTGTGTGCTAAGTATATTGGATATCTATATAAACATGATTGGGAAATCAATCGATGTTTTGCAACGATAATTTACTATCAAAAGCCCACGTATGATGCACAACACAATCTACAATTTTGTTTTCAAAATACAATCTGAAAATTCATTTCATTTCCTGTTTTTGGGATTCATTCAATGCACTGGTTTTGTTATTTTGTTAGATACGTTGTTTTAGATAGAGAATCTGCTTTACTTTTTGCGTTAGAAATTTCATGGAATTTTTCTATTAATTATACATGAAGTAAGGCTTGTGGTTCTATTTCTGTGCTAAGTATGATATGATCTTGATGAAGTCTATGTAGGGTTCTTTCTTTTGATCATTCTTCCTGTTGGTTCTTTATTTTTCATTTTTGTTTATTAATAAAACTTCAGTATGATTCAGAAGATAAGTCATTTTATTGTAATTCGGTAATTTTTTTTACCATAGCCAGTTACCATCACACGTTGAAAGATGATTTAGCAGTTACTGAATATGATTTCTTCTTGAGCTAAGTTCTTGTGTATTTGATTGTGGCATTGAAATTTTGATATGAACTCGGTACAAAATAATGCCAATCTGAAATTCAGATATGATCTTCATGAAGTCTATGTAGGGTTGTTTCTTTTTATCATTCTTCTTGTTGATTCTTTATTTTCCATTTTTGTTTATTAATAAAACTTCAGTATGATTCAAAAGATTAGTCATTTTATTGTAATTTAATAATTCATGCTATACATGTTGTTTTCAATAGACGATCTGCTTTGTTTTTTGCATTACAAATTCCAGGGGATTTCTTTGTTATTTATATATGAAATAATGTTTGTAGTTCTATTTTTTTTTTCGCCAAGTATATTGGATGTTTATATAAACATGATTGGGTAACCATTTGGTATTTTGCGATGATGGTTTACCATAAAAAACCCACGTATGATGCACAATAACTGATCTGTTTGTTCATTATACAAAAAGCATTTCATGAAAGTTTGTATTTTCTAATTACTATGATTGAATGTTCAATCATGTAGCTGGTTATTGAGCTATTGTATAAGGTTAATACTTTAAATTGTGTGCTAAGTATATTGTGTGTCTATATAAATATGATTGGGAAACTAATTGGTGTTTTGCGATGATGGTTCATCATCAGAAGCCTACGTATGATGCACAATAACTGAAGTATATATGAATTACTGAAAAAGCATTTTCTCAAGCTGTTTGTTTTCTAATAAAAAAAACCCAATGTTCAACGACCTAATTGGTTATTTAGATGTGCTATTAGGTTAGCTATTTTAATAATGTGCTAAGTATATTGGATGTCTATATAAATATAATTGGAAAACTAATGTGTGTTTTGTGACGATGGTTTACCATTAGAGGCCCACGTATGATGCACAACATAGTCTAGGATTTTGTATTCAAAATGCAATTTGAAAATTCATTTCATTTCCTACTTTTTGGTTTTTACCAAGTTATCAAAAGTTTGTGTTCAAAAAAACATAATGTACTGGTGGATGTATTTGTGGTTGTTGGTTTAACATAATTTTAATTGTTGGTTGGTGGCTGAATGGGTTGATGCTTGATGGTTTAACATAATTTTAGCATAATCAGTTTTCAATGCACTGGTTTTGTTATTTTGTTACACACATTGTTCTGAATAGACAATCTACTTTGTCTTTTGTGTTACAAATTCCAAGGGATTTCTTTGTTATTTATATATGAAATAAGATTTGTAGTTGTATTTTTGTACTAAGTATATTAGATATCTATATAAACATGATTGAGTAACTATTTGGTGTTTTGCAACAATGGTTTACCATCAAAAGTTCATGTATAATGCACAATAACTGATCTGTTTCTTCATTATACAAAAAGCGTTTCATGAGAGTTTGTATTTTCTAATTACTTTGACTCAATGCTCAATCATCTAGCTGGTTATTGAGCTATTGTATAAGGTTAATAATTTTAATTTTGTGCTAAGTATATTGAGTGTCTATATAAATATGTTTGAAAAACCAATTGGTGGTTTGCGATGATGGTTCACCATTCGAAACCCACGTAGATGCACAATAACTCAAGTATATATGAATTACCGAAAAAGCATTTCTTCAAGTTGTCTATTTTTTTAATAAAAAAGACCCAAGCCCACATATCTCGTTTTTTGTTTTTACCAAGTTGTCAATAGTTTGTGTTCAAAAAAATAGAATGAAGTGGTGGATGTGTTTGTGGTTGTTGGTTTAACATAATTTTGAGTGTTGGTTGGTGGTTGAGTGGGTTAATTTTTCCAACTAAAAATTTCTTTTTAAGTAACTGTGATTCCCATGAAAGTTGATTTACCAATTACTGAATATGATTTTTTTTCTTTAGCCATGTTCATGTGTATGTGATTGTGACATTGAAAAATTGATATAAACTCTGCACATAATAATGCCAATCTAAAATTCAGATATGAACTTAATGAAGTGTATGTAAGGTTATTTCTCTTGATCATTTTTTTCCTTGGTTTTGTAATTTCCATTCTTGTTTATTAATAAAATATCAGTATAGGTCAAAAGATAAGCCATTTTATCCAATAGAAGAGATTTTGTAATTCAGCAATTGCTAAATTCTAGTTTGTCTTTTTTATTAGACAATCTGCTTTGTTTTTTGCGTTACAAATTCCAAGGAACTTTTTTGTTATTTATATATGAAATAGGATTTGTAGTTGTATTTTTGTGTTAAGTATATTGGGTGTCTATATAAACATGATTGGGGAACCATTCAGTGTTTTGCGACGATGGTTTACCATCAAAAGCCCACATATAATGCACAATAACTGAATTGTTTGTTCATTATACAAAAAGCGTTTCATGAAAGTTTGTATTTTCTAATTATTATGACTCAATGTTCAATCATCTAGGTGGTTATTGAGGTATTGTATGAGGTTAATAATTTTAATTTTGTGCTAAGTATATTGGGTGTCTATATAAACATGATTAGAAAACCAATTAGTGTTTTGCGACGATGGTTCACCATCAGAAATCCATGTATGCTGCACAATAACTAATATATATATGAATTACTGAAAAAGCATTTTTTGAAGCTGTCTGTTTTCTAATGAAAAAGACCAAATGTTCAATGACCTAGTTGGTTATTTAAATATGCTATTAGGTTAGCTATTTTAATAATGTGTTAAGTATATTGGGTGTCTATATAAACATGGTTGGGAAACCAATGGGTATTTTGCCACGATGGTCTACCGTCAGAGGCCCACGTATGGTGCACAACACAATGTAGGATTTTCTATTCAAAATATAATCTGAAAATTCATTTCATTTCTTGTTTTTGGTTTTTACCATGTTATCAACAGTTTATGTTCAAAAAAACAGAATGTACTGGTGGAGGTGTGTGTGGCTGTTGGTTTAACATAATTTTGATTGTTGGTTGGTGGTTGAGTGGGTTGATGGTTGATTGTGATAGTCTTCGATAGACTATAATGCTTGTGGAAAGTATAGTGCAGATGAGTATTCTTCAGAACTAGAAATTTCTTTTTTAAGTAATTGTGACTCCCATGAAAGTTGATTTAGCAATTACTGAATATGATTTCTTCCTCAGCCATGTTTGTGTGTATGTGATTGTGCAATGAAAAGTTGATATGAACTCTGCACACAATAATGGTAGTCTAAATATCACAGTCCTTGAATTTGCTCATGATTGGGAAACCAAATCATACTGAGTGTTGGTGTTTACAGCCAAGAATTGTTGCCAGTGAAAAGGAATTTCTGGATTCCAACTTCCGCATATAGTATGTTCATCAATACAGGAAGAAGTAGATGAATAATAATCGAATGTGAGAGGATATCTCATACTTAAGAAAATACTCTGCTTTCTCTTATCTTGAAAAGGGAGTCAAGCAAGATGTGAAAATGGAATCAAGCAATATGTGAAGGCCTCATTCAGTTATGAAAATGAGTTTATTTCCTACAGAGAATAGCTAAATACATATAAAAAGATGCTACTGAACGGCCAATTCTTCATTAGTTTATTCTACGTGCATCAGAGAATAGCCGATATGTAAGGTTATTTGTCTTCATCATTTTTTTCCTTGGTTATGTATTTTCCATTTATTTTTATAAGGTAAACTTTAGTATGATTCGAAAGATAAGCCATTTTATTGTAATTCACTAATTTTTTTTAAGCATAGTTAGTTTTAATGCACTGGTTTTGTTATTTTGTTACACACGTTGTTCTGAATAGACAATCTCCTTTGTTTTTTGCGTTACAAATTCCTGGCGATTTCTTCATTATTTATATATGAAATAAGGTTTGTAGTTCTATTTTTGTACTAAGTATATTGGATGTCTATATAAACATGATTGGGCAACCATTCAATGTTTTGCAACAATGGTTTACCATCAAAAGCTCACGTGTGATGCATAATATCTAAACTGTATTTTCATTATAGTAAAAGCGTTTCATGAAAATTTCTATTTTCTAATTACTATGACTCAATGTTTAATCATCTAGCTGGTTATTGAGTTATTGTATGAGGTTAATAAATTTAATTCTGTGCTAAGTATATTATATATCTATATAAACATGATTGAGGAACCAATTGGTGCTTTGCGACGATGGTTCACCATCAGAAACCCATGTATGATGCACAATAACTGAAATATATATGAATTACTGAAAAAGTATTTTTTGAAGTTGTCTATTTTCTAATGAAAAAGACCAAAATGTTCAATGACCTAGTTGGTTATTTAGATATGCTATTAGGTTAGCTATTTTAATAGTGTGCTAAGTATATTGAATGTCTATATAAACATGGTTGGAAAACCAATGGGTGTTTTGCCACGATGGTTTACCATCAGAGGCCCACGTATGATGCACAACACAATATAGGATTTTCTATTCAAAATACAATCTAGAAATTCACTTCATTTCCTATTTTTGGTTTTTATCAAGTTATCAAAAGTTTGTGTTCAAAAAAACAAAATGTATTGGTGGTTTAATTGTTGCTTGGTGGTTGAGTGGGTTGATACTTGATGGTGATAGTCTTTGATTGACTATAATGCTTGTGCAAAGTATAGTGAAGATGAGTATTCTTTAGAACTGGAAATTTCTTTTTAAGTAACTGTGACTCCCATGAAAGTTGATTTAGCAATTACTGGATATGATTTCTTCTTCAGCTATGTTTGTGTGTATGTGAATGTGGCATTGAAAAGTTGATAATCAATTGCTGGTTAATGAGCAATTGTATGAGGTTAATAATTTTAATTCTATACTAAGTATATTGGGTGTCTATATAAACATGATTGGAAAACCAATCGCTGTTTTGCAACGATGGTTTACCATCAGAAGTCCACGTATGATGCACAATAACTGAAGTATATATGAATTAGTGAAAAAACATTTCCTCAAGCTATCTATTTTCTAATAAAAAAGACCTAATGTTCAACGACCTAGTTGGTTAGTTAGATATGCTATTAGGTTAGCTATTTTAATAGTGTGCTAAGTATATAGGGTGTCTATATAAACATGATTGGGAAACCAATGGGTGTTTTACGACGATGGTTTATCATCAGAGACCCACGTATGATGCACAACACAATCTAGGATTTTGCATACAAAATACAATCTGCGAATACACAATAGGTATAATAATCATATAATAAAAATACACAATAGATGAAGAATCAAATGTATTAAATGTTGGAATTTACAATCCCCTGTAGATTGCATTATTTTCCAAAAATGGTGTTTCCTGTGTACTAAGAATCAATGGAACAAAGAAAGAGTTAGAATGCAATAGTTGGACATATGAATATAAAATTAAAAGACACTCATATGATGGTAGATTGTGAAACACTTCTGGATACACAATATTCTTTGTGTATGTTTTGAATTCTTCATCATCTTCCACTGCTAGGATCTTCAATCTATTTAGATTCTTTACTCTTGAAACAACAACATAGAGTTGGCCATGGCTAAAAACAGCTTTTGGTAAGTATAATCCAACATGTTCCAAGGTTTGTCCTTGGCTTTTACTAATTGTCATTGTATAGAATATTTTTATTGGGATTTGCCTCCGTCGCATTACAAATGGCAATTTGGTTTCTGCTAGAGACATATCAATTCACGGGATGAATTTACGTTACCTAATATGTGATCCCGAAATGATTTGTGCCTCAATTACAAATTTTCCTATTTGCGTTATGATCAGTCTTGTTCCATTGCACATTCCTTCACTTTGATTTAGATTCCGCAACAGCATGATTAGTATTTCTACTTTCAGTTCGACTTTATGATCTAGAATGCTTGCAAATTGTAAGCTTTTTAAGCATTCCATTGGATACAAAATCTCTTCTCCTATAACATTTCCAATTGATTTATCAATGACATTTGAACTCTTGTACTGTTACAATTCCTCAGGGATCATTTGCATTATGAAGGAATTAATCTGATCAACTGTTTTATTTCTTGGTGTTACTATCACTCTGTTCATTAGATATTTCTTGTCACATCTCAGAGACTTCATAAACAACATTAAAAATTGCTTTCACTGGATTTTCTATTTCTTGCACTATAAATTTCTCTGGTATCTTGATCTAACATGCTTCTTCATTAGTTGTTCTTGAAATTGAACGCTCAGTACCATTTCCAATTCTTAAAATCCAATCTGAGAAATCTTTGAGTGTTTGTTCTTCTTCATTTTCTGATGAAGTATTCTAGAGACACATATTTTTTTATCAATGTTAACACCTATCAAGATAGGAAAAATAATTTAATGTTAGATGTAATGAATTAAATATATGTTGTAATGTAATGTGTATTGCTAAATTTACCTCACAGTTACTCCAAATCTCTGAATTGTTTACTGCCAAGCTTATAATTTCTGACCTTGTACCTTTGGATACTACTGGGAGTATTTGTGTAAAATCACCTCCAAGTAAGACTGTTTTGCACTAAAAGAATGTTCTTCTTTGAAACATGAGGATCCCCTTAGTATATTCTTCATTGTCCTGTCTACTATTTTAAAAACATTTTTATCATTCATTGGTGTTTCATCCCATATAATTAATGAGCATCTTTGTACCAATTCAGCTAATTGAGTTCCTTGTTTTATCAAACAGGTAGTATCTCCACTGCATTTTAATGGGATTTTGAATCTGCTATGAGCTGTTCTTCCACCAGGTAATAGAAGAGCTACTATTCCTATTATTTGTCGTGAATGGAAACATTATTATGAAGTAGTTTTTTAGTGATATAAATTTTATGAAATAGTATGTTCTTTTCTTTTACCTGATGATGCAACAGCTAAGACAATTTTTGACTCTGATCTCAATCTTGTAATGATTGTTTTATAAACAAATGTTTTACCTGTTCCACCATACCCATAAAGGAAAAACAACTTAGACTCATTCTTTGTCACTGCATTGACAATTTTTCATAAACACTTCTTTGTTCTATATTAAGCTGAGCAAACTTAATGTCATGTTCCTTTTGTAGATCATTTATGTCATATGAAATCTCTTTCCTCAGCAATTTATTGTTAAAATCATGCACCATTTCTTCATCGATCATGGGTATCCCCTGAAAGTCACTTAATGATTTGCCATATCTAAGTAACATTTTTTAGATGTGACAAAGAGTGAAAATTTTCAGCTACTCTTCACTTAGCCTCAATCTCGGTGATTTGAAGATCTTTCGTTGCTTATGTAGCATATCATCACCTATTTTTAACCAATTTTCCCCCCAGAATTATCTTATATTCGAAACTTCACAGAATGTAAGTATCAAAACAAACAATTTTCTTAGCTTACTTCTTGTGGCCCAATGTGCTGCTTTTTCAATTGTATCGTTCCACTTTTTGTCTTCTTGTAATAGACCAAGAAAATAGCAAGCATCCCTAAATGATGCATATGTGACACTATTTATTGTGTGGATATTTTCAAATGATGTAGGACCTTTGACAACATTCAGTAACAACCTTATAAAATACCTTTTGCCAGTGCTTGGGGGCATATATGTAATTCTTCCAATACATCTCTTTGTTTTTCTTTTTTTCCATAATTTTTTTTGTCTATTCCACATGTATTTGCTTGGGAATTCTGCATAACCTAACTGTCTTGCTTCTAGATCAGTAGCATTTTTAGCAAACCATTCAATTAGCATAGTTTTCCCAGCATTTTCTCTATCAACAATTTGTGGCAATAGATCATCATCTTTGAACATAAGCCGTTGTTCACCATCAAGATGTACACATAATCTTTCTACTGCTAGTATTCTAAAATGTATGTCAAAATAAAAAATTCACCACTAGGCCTCACATGGAGATAAATATCGGCAGTCCAAAAATGCTCTGATTTCATCCTTTGCTACCTCTGAATTATTTTCAATTACTGTAGGATTTGATGGGTTACTTACAATCAGAGATTCAATTCGATCAAACCCTTTTGTGATGTCCTTGAACATATACTTAATTGCTTTTGATTGATGGCAAGCTTCAACACTGATATGGCTCTGATACTTAAGCAATAAAAATCTGTTGTAAGGCACAATATACCTATTGTCCAATGTGATTCCATGCTTTTCCACAAACCTATTATTGCATCTTCATTTGTATAAGTAATAACCATTACTATCAATATTTGTTTCAGACTGAAAATCTTTTGGAAAGTGTTTTGAACATGTATCTGTAAAAATATTTAGCTTCCGTTAAACAATATTTGATAATTAACAAAATCTTGCATTTATTTGATAATCAGGAGGGGGGAGGAGGGGAATAATACATACTATTTCTCATGCATTGTGATTTTGGATTTGCTAAACTGCATGGCCCATGCATCATGAAATTTGAAACTACTTCGTAACAATGAGGATCATGGATTGGATCGGGTATTTTTGCACTGATAATTTTGTCTATATCCTCTGTGTCATTTCTCTTAACTGTCTCATCTAACCAAAGCAGCATATGAGAATGTGGTAATCTTCTCTTTTGGAATTCAATTGTGTATACAACTACATAGATATAAAAAATTACGTTCTTAGTTAAAATAGATTGGATTGAAAATGTAACAAAAGTAATTAAATTGGAAAAAAGTTTAGAAATAGTAGAAACCTGCTTGAATTGGCCCAAAAAATTTTGTTCTTCATGATATCCTTGATCATTTCATCTAGCTTCATCTTGAAAATGTGTGTTTCAATATCTGGACGATTTTCAAGCTTTTGACCTCCTTTTTGCTTCAAGTAAAACTAGATTTCATGCCAGATTGGGTTTGCTATAAATGTAATAAACAAATCTGGATTCCTATATCTTCTACAAATTGCCATTGCATCTTAGTAATTTTGAATCATGTAGCGTGGACTACATGTAAAGGTTGATGGCAAAATTATTCACTTTCCAATTTTCCTTGAATCAATATCACTTTTCTCTACAGCATCTTGTATATTTTGACAGAGATCACTTCTCAGTTTTCCTTGATTTCTTCTGATCCAGTCCAATCTTTGTTGCTCAATTGCAGTATAACAATCCACTACAAATTGTTGAAAAAGCCGACCTCCCAGTGTAATATTACAGAGTATATCCACATTGTCTTGGATTAGATAAGAATAAAACTCATTCATTATTACAAACCTCTTTTTTGTTCGATTCTTCTGTTTATTTTCTGCATATTGTATCTCTGTATGGAAGCCATCTTCTCCATATGAAAATAATAGTGGATACTGCAATGCCATAAATGAAGGGTGCAAATAACTAATCCTTTTCAAATAACCATTTCTTCCATGAACAATAATATCTCGATCCAATTATTTATGTTCAAAATCACCAATTATCAAACCTGCAACTTCATTGCATTGCACCTCATTATATTCTCTTTTCTTCTTTGAATATTAACCTTTTATTTTTAACCTAAAGTTCTCAATATCAAAATCCTTAAATCATTCTCTTGTCATCTGAAATGCTTGTGTCAATATGTTATTGAGATCAAACATCTCAATGAAAGATTGAATAAGTTGCTTATCCAATGCATCATTACTCTATTTCTGATTGACAGCATCTAAGCGATTTTAAACCTCATTATCAGTGTCATGGACATATAATTGACAAAAACTTGATTTTTTTTCCCTATCTCAGGAAGAAGCATACCAATTCGATGATAGTTTTAACCACAAATTCGAAATATATATGGTGTGGAATTTGTGTTGATTCTTTGATCAATATGACCTCCAATTGAAGTTATGACAAACATGGAGTTATAAGCTCGAATATTCTCAAAGAATCTCCGGTTGATACCATTATCATTGCAAAGAAGCAAACTTTTGAGTGGTATAGGCCATTCCTTCTTCAGTGGGAATTTAACTTTACCATGCCTGCAGCATATTGCAAACTTTGGATATGGATAATCTTTCTAGCTTTTCAATCTTTCCTCATACCAAAAAATAGCACCACAATGCTTACAACTATAATTTGGTTCTTCATACCATGACATCACAAATATTGTATCTTCTGGAAAAATAGTAAATTTGCATGTTAATTAATTGAGAATTTAATGAATTAAGAAAGGCTTTAAAATTACCTTCTGCAGTAAGATTTTTTTTTTCCTGTTTTTTATCAGTTGGAGAAGTTGAATTGGTAGCTTCACTATTCTTCTGTTGTTCATTTCTTTTCCTTTTCTTATTTTAACCTGTTTTGTATTTCATCTTTAGGTGCTCTTCATAGTTCTGTTGTTATGAAACTGGGGGAAATCTTTGCAATTTCAATTCTCTTTGATGTCTGAGAATATTTATCCTGTGCAACCGGGCTTGTTTTGAAGCACTAAATTCTACTACTAAGTAATTTCAGAGAAAAAATATTTAGTTTAACAAATGATTATTGAAATAGTAAATACAGTAGGAGTGTAATATCTGTCTGTACCTGGATTCATCTATTAGCAAGATATTGTTGGTATTCTTAGAGTTTTTTTGTAAAGTTAGAATTCTTGTTTAGATTTTTGATTAATTAACATTTCTATATATCTTTATATATATATGTGTATAGCGTAATGTATATAAGTGTACTGTAAAATGAGTTGAAAGGTTTTTTTGTATATACAAAGCAATTAAGTATATATTTTAATAAATTCATTAGAAAAGTTGAAAAGTTTTTTTGGATTCATAAACAAAGCATTTATAATATCTTGAAGTGCATTAGAGAATGTAAGAGGTGTTTATAATATCTGCTTGTATCTCATTCATGCAAAGCATTTATAATATCATGCAATTTGCTTTATAAAGTAGGCGTTTAATGTCTTTAATAGATACTAAAAACTATTTTTTCCCTAAAAGTACAAACCTTTTTTAATTTTGAGTGATTTGCAATTTGCATGAATGAGGCCTTCCTCTTGATAGAGAGGAGTACCTTCTACGAAGTGTGGATTGCTGTAGTTTTGGGGAATTGATTGTGGTAGACTGTCCATATTCAATTTTAATGCAAGACTCTGTGTAATTGCGCAAGGTGTCAACTTTATCATGTCGGCTATTAAATTTGTGAAGCTGTATTGAATTCTTTAAAGGGTAGTTTTTAGTTTGTTTTGGAAATTGGTGGTATAAGCTGCAATTCTTTTTATGGTAAGGTGTGGGTTTTGCTTTATTGGGTTTTAATTCTGGTTGCTGCTTTTTTGGTGGAAGTATTTTAGAGAAGGCAATGTTCAAACAGGGACTCAATACATGTGGAAATTAATAACTTAACAATAAAGGATCTACTAGAGATCTCTAGGCATTTTTGCTAATAAAATAAGAGGAATGCGGTGCATTCTACTTTTAGGAAAGTGAGGCACTATAGGTATTAGATTCCGGTTTCACTAAGAAACGTAGTTTGTTATGAATGTTGGTGTTTACAGCTAGGAATTGTTGCCAGTGAAAAGGAATTTCTAGATCCCAACTTCCGCATATAGTATATTCATCAATATAGAAAGAAGTAGATGAATAATAATCGAATGTGAGATGATATCTCATACTAAAGAAAATACTCTGCTCTCTCTTATCTTGAAAAGGGAGTCAAGTAAGATGTGAAGGCCTCATTTAGTTATGAAAATGAGTTTATTTCCTATAGAGAATAGCCAAATACATATCAAAAGATGCTAATCAACAACCAATTCTTGATTAGTTTATTCTATGTGCATCGTGACAGAGTTTGTGCAATATTAGCAGTAATTTGAAGGATCCAACTGACGATTTTCATTTACAAATTCAGAATAGCTGTCTTTCAAAGCTTGAAAAAGTAATCATCTAAAGTCCATTATAAATTTCCGCTGGGGAATTAATTACAAAACCCGAAAACAAAAGTGCCATTCTCATGACAAAGTGATTGTAAAGAAACTGGACTTATCAAAGACAGAAATTGGACTTATCAAAGCCAGGAGCATATGGCCTATATTTTGATCAACTAATGTTTAGTTACAAAATCAAGACCACTTAATTCTTTTTTTTTTTTTTTGAAGCACTTGTCTTATCAGTATCATACTCTTCTCTATCAACTTCAGAATTTGCTTTTTTCCCTCTTAGCTTTTCCTTCATTGGTGGTGTCACAGTTCTAACATCAGGTACAGTATCAATACCATCCCCCTGGTCAATTCCTTCCTATAATTGTGGCATTTCAAGTGTTAAGAATATAAGTGAAATGTTACAGTATGAAAATTAGTAATTGGTGATAAAGTGAAGTCTTTTACCTTTTCTTTTCTTCCATTTTTCATTTCACTTGGTAAGTACAATCTTATGACAGTAAAATCCTCCTATGTTCCTAAATTGAACATATTAACTTTTGCTTAGAAAATATATGTGCCACTAATAATGCGTTCAATGACTTTAGGAAAAGGTTATCCTCTGTCATCCTATATTCTCATCACAACAATGCTAAATTATATGAAAATCTCAAAATTATAGCCATCATAATTTTTTAAAACAAAGTTATTAACTTACATCTATTTGTTTTTCAGCAAGCTCAGATGCAGCAATATTGGTTAATTTTTTAACATCCTTATCAAACATAGTGAACCGTGCCTTTCTTGTATGATCACTAACTTCCATTTCCACACGATACCTTCACCAAATGGAATCATATTAAAGGCTTAAAACAAATTCAAAGAGATTCAATTTTCAACTATATTGTATCTTCATAAAAATTGTAGGTGCCTTATTAAAGGTGACTTTTCCACTCGATGGCAGCTATCACAAAAAAACTCATCATCCACTAATTTCAACTTGCGATGGCATTTTAAGCAAGAATTAAATTGCCATCCACTATTTCATCAATTGATGAGATTATTCCGTAGCAATAAAAAGGCTTTTCTTGTATACAATACACATATGAGGATGATATTTTAATTTCAATGATTGTTTCCATAGTGTCATTGTTCTAATAAACCAGCTTACCATATCTTCAGTCTGATCCAGTAGCAGCTTAATATCACCGATATTCTTCTTGTTGGACTCTATCTCTTTAGTACTTATGACATTATTGATGACTTGAATATGCTCTATAGGAATAACATCGCCCCGACTAAAGCTGCATCAGTAAAGGACAACTTCAATATATATCCTTAAATAGCCCTCTAGAAATATGTAGCATAAATATATTATCTATTCTCAAGATCTACTCTTATTTAATGAGTACTTCATCTTTTGCATCATCAAATTTTAAAAGTAGTTACCTTTGTCGCATGAGCTTCATTTTAAGGTAATCAAGATTGACAAATATCTTTGTTGCACTAATCGATGTTATTGAAATACAGCTTACAGAAACAGTTCAGAATCAGATTTGGGAAGGATTCAGTGACCTAGTATTATTCAAAACATTTGGGAAGAATTCAATGACTTATTATTATTCAAAACAATATCCTCTTACCTTGAAACATCGGATGATTGTAGATGCGATAATCACAACATATAATTCCTTTTCTAGGTCTAATTTGTCACGCTTCAACATCTTAGCAAATAATTCTCACAGGGTAACACGAACTTTTTATTATGTACACTGGCATATAATCAACTTAACTGTAAATCTTCTAATTCAACACACCGTATTGCAATTGTTCATGTCTATCCACGTTTTCAATTTTCTCAGATAATCCACAGAAACGTCCTGCAATATCTACATGACAGAAACAATTCTCAACCATTCCTGTTCAATTCAACCTTGACAAAAAGAAGCACTTACCAATTAAAAATCCCCCTTGATCAGCACGTCTTTCATGTTGCTCAAAAGGAATGAGCATAAATTTATTCCTTGGAATTCTAGGTAATTTATCAATTATTTCATCCAAAGTGGTTCCAAAATGAAATTGTATAAAAAATTTCTGATCATACATTTTGTATTTGGCTTTATATTCCAGAACACAAAATTTTTTTAGGATGTAATACTTCCCTTCTTCAATTGCACCGCGGAACTCATATGCAATTTTACTCCTAATGATCATATGGATCATGGTTTCCTACACAAGGAAAACATTGATCCATACTCAAGAACACAGAAGATGAAAGAAATAATTCAACAACACAGTTAATAGACCAAAACATACATGCTTGTCAATTGCAAGGAATTCTATGCTTATGAATTCTCCTCCCTTTTGTGCATTAAAAGCTTCCCATATCCTATCTACACGAAATCGAATTCGATTCTTTTGATGTTGCCAACTAATATCCTTGAACATCACAAAATTCACCTTACTCACACTCATCTTGTCATATGCCTCCAAAGCTCACTAAACAGACTACTTCACAACTCAGTAAGACAACCATTATATATAGACATGCGGGGAAAAACCGTTGATATGCCACAATCAATCCTTTCCAAAATACAAAGGGATTTTGTTCAATTTCAAACATGAGGGTTTTAGAATGCAAAGCAAAAGAAAGATATTATTCGAAATTGAAACATTAGACTTTTACAATCAAAATGGTTTTGCCAAAGCATTAAATAGGATCTTAAATGACAAGAAACCCAGAAAGCAAAAAGAAAAAAAATTGAATCCGTAACTATTGGGGGTGCCAATCAATTCTAATTCTTGGGCGATGAATTCAAAGCAACGAAACGAAGAAGCTTCGGCGATGAATCCGAACCAACGAAACCAAGACTCTTTACCCAAATAGTGAGGAAAAAACTTATACATAAAACATTTAGAATCCAATTGGTTTCTCCCAAGCATTAAATCGCATCTTCAATCACAGGAAACCTAGAAACTAAAAAGACACAAATTGAATCCGTAACTATTGGGGGTGCGAATCACTTTGAATACTTCGGCGATGAATTTGAAGCAACAAAACAAAGAAGTTTCAGCGATGAATCCCAACCAATGCAAGGAATTCAAAGCAACAAAATCAAGAAGCTTCGGTGATGAATCCCAACAAATGAAACGAAGGAACCCAAACTGCTATAAATATCAGACTTCGCCTCATAAAAAATCTCCTCTAATGACAATAAGAAAGAGTCTTTATTCACACAGTGAAGGAAAAACCGTATGCAATGAAACCTATGAATCAAACCCAAACCCTCAAACCCAGATCTATACCTAGTTAACAGACCTAAGAAGAAAGCTAAAAGAACACGACCAACAACTTCACAAACAACTTTTTAGGTCCAGTCATCACCACGTCAAAAAAAATCACCTAATTAAACTAAAGCTGCTGAGGTGTAAAACCCACATGACTTTACCCCCCAACTTTCCTACTTATTAATTTTTTATTTTTAAAAATTAAAATTTAATTTATTATTTATATTTAGAGAAAGATATTTTCATATTAAAAAATAAATACATAATATAAGAAAATAAACTATTGCCACAATAGGATCTAGTTCTTCAATGAGGTTCAAACTTAAATATTCAAAATAGAATTTGAGTTAACTTGTCAATAGATAATATTGTGATATTTTCTTAAGATTCTAATAAAAAATTAAAACTTAAAAAAATAAAGATAAACAAAAAAAAATTAAATGTACACCTCATCACTTACTATTTGGGTTTTTAACCAAATCGGGAAAATTCCAAATATCCATCGCAAACAGGATGGGATTATGAGGTATTCCCGTGCAGGGGGTATCTCACGATTACTAATGCGAGGTCTAAGGCGACCTCGCACATGGAAATAGCGAGGTAATGCCCTCCTGCCCGTTGACCTCTCTTATCATGGTTTTCAATGCCAACATGCAAGAGTTTTTAGTGGAAGAACTAGCGCCTGGTTGGACCTAGGCGCGAGCTGTGCCTTCTTCCTCTCAAGCCCCCTTCCTCCCTTCTACATATATACATACATACATACATACATACATACATATATATATATATAATATATAATTTTATATACTTTTTTAATATATTAATTATATATATATATATATATATATACATAATTCGTAACACCCCTACTAAAGGTAACAACGGAAGCATATCAACACTAGGTGTCGCCCCGTCCAGTTACCCAGACAAAGGGTCTTTATAACGAAAAATCTAACAGAGTATTATCCAAAAGGGAAACGTCCGGCCAAAAAATAGCCGACGGGTAGCCAACATGCCCGATGGTTAGTCGACGGTTAAGGAAAATGTTTAATTTTTGTTCACGTCGTTTTTTCATCGTTTGATCAATTCTTTCGTTTTCCTTTTTCCACATCCTTCCTCTCTTCATAAACAAGGGATTCACTTCATGTTTTTCCAATTATTTTATTTAAAATCACACAATTAATCACCCTTAAGTCTATTCATTTTTGGACTACTTTCTGGAATTTCACTGGTTTGACACACCATTTTGTTTTGCACATAACTTTCAATTTACAACTCCAATTTGGCTCTATGATATACTAAAATGATTGTAAGACTCTTAACTTTAATTCAGTACAGGCCGTTTTTAGATTTCTGGTTCTAGTACCACAATACTAGGCAAAAATTACCTCAATAGTTTTGCCTTAGTTTCGCTATTTATGCTTTCCTTTGTTTTCTTTTAACTTTTAGCACTCTGGAACCATTAATTCATTCAATCCTCCTTCAGATCACCGTTAATTTTGAATCTCCAGATTTCCAATTATACATAAAATAGAGAATTTCACCATAGCACAACAAGAAAACCGGCAGCCTTAATCATAACATATATCCTTGAAAGTTTCTTAACAATTATGTTATTTCTAACTTCATTTCTTTTTTCTAATTCAATAACAACATGTAGTCATAGTTAGGTCTCTAAAACACTTCCAAATCTCCATCAAACATCACACAAACATAGCTAATAAGATGCCATCCCATCCACCACATTTACACGCACACAAGAACAGTTTTCACACACCTTCACCTAGCTAGTTTCCATAATTCATACATAACCTCTCATAATATGCATACCAAAATGATCTCTATGCTTTATATAATAACTTTACTTCAAGTAAGGTAGATCCTTACCTTTTCTTTGCTGTGTTTGGAAGCTAAACAGCCCAAGCATATTCTTGTTTTTCCTTCTCTCTCTCTCTTCTCTATTTTCTTTTTTCCTTTCTCTTCTTTTTTTCTTCCTTGTTTGCTGCGAAATTCTGGCTGTCTAAGGCCATTTCAACCAGCCTTCATGGCCTATATATAGAGAAATATGGTCTTCAAGTCAAGGATGCATTAAATGGTCTCAAACATTTGGAAGCCCTTGATTGGTCTACCTAGCTACTTAGGTGTCCTTTAGAGTATTCAAGAATTTTATGGAATTTTTTAGAAAATTCTTGCATGATTGCTCATGTAACCAATCATAGAATCAACACTTGGTGAGCTTTCATTGGTCCTTCATTCCTTGTCTTGGTTTAATTGAACGGTGGATATTTCTAAGTGTGTTCCAATAGGATTTTTACACACCAACCACTTATCCTCCACAAAATTTTCCTTTATTTCTTCCTTCCTTCTTTATTTAAGCTCTTGGCCAGTTTTTCCAACCCTCCATCGCCATTCTTGAGTCCAAGGGTCAACCAACATTAAATGCATTGTGGGCTATCCATTTAAAGCTAATTTCCTTTTGGGGGGGTTTAATTTAAATGGATAATTCTTAAGCTTATTCAATAAGCTTTTGAAATTTAACAATCTCACAAATATTTTGCTCCAATGGTATTTTAACACTTGTTTTCCTTCACCATTCACATAATGCCACACGTCCATTTTTCAATCGCATTTTCTTATTTTCTTCAGAAATGATCAAAATCGGATCCGTAATAGAAGAATACTTTATTTCACTATTCCACTCCAAAAATTCTACTGAGTCCATTGGTAACACTTAAATTCCCTCTCTACATGGTCCAATTTGCGGTCAAAGTCACGAGTGCGGTCAAATGACAAAAATGCCCTCGATACCCCGGGTAACACAATTCGCACCAAAACGTGCGTCTTATTGCACTGATCAATTTCTCTTTCTAGAGTACACTAAAATTCTTATTTTGTTATTCTTAATAGCCTTCCAAAAATTTAGAGTACAGGTAGAACAAATCCAATAATTACATCCAGGTCCCGACAAAATTCTATTTCACCAAAGTATTCGTCTCAATACACCGATCAACTTTTGTTCTGGCCATTGGTATAAATTCTCATCCTATTACAGATAGTAGCCACCCGAAAGTAAAAAGGTGGGGTGTTACATAATTAACATATTATTTTAATATATAATATATATGTTTTTAATGTAGCAATTAATATCTATATATATATATATTTCATATCTTTATATATACATATATACATATTCATATATATATATATATATATATATATATATATATAAATATATAGTCTCCTATCATCTTGAGAATACGTGACTTTCGCATTTTGATATCATTTATATGAATATATTCGGTGTATCGAATCAGCCTATATAATATATATTTCAAAATGTCAATAAATTATTTGAGTAATCTATATTTTAACTAAATTCTAATGATTCACTATATATTTTCGATCTAATTAATATTAAATATTAATCAACTATCAAAAATATGTATTTAATTAATATAAAATATTTCAATAAATATGAATTTAATTAATATTAAGAATGAAGTTAATATGCATTTAATTAATATGGATTTATTTAATATTAAGTATCGATTTCATTAATATTATTAAATATTTTATTCAATATTAGTTGAATATTTCATGAATATTTTATGTTTTTTATTTTAAAAAGATGACTTAAAAATAAAATCTAATTTTTAATTTAAGATTATATTTAATATTTAATTACAATAAATTTTTAATCTCAATTATGTACACCTAAAATTATCAAAACCAAGTAGAAACATCAGTCTCACAATGAAATTCTCAACGGTTCCTCGAAGGTTGAACTTATCTTGGAGGTTCTTGTTGAAGTTGTACTTCAGTTGATCCCTAATCTTGTTCTTCTATAACGTATAATGGACCTACATTCTCCTCAGGCTGCCTATGCTGGCTCCGAGAGTGTCCAATAGATAGACCAGCAACAGATTCCTTAACAGAAGCTATATACCTAGGATAAAAAATTAGGTACTGCAGAGTTAAAAAATCATCAGAATTACCTTCAATCGCTGCACTTAGCAAATAATCATCTTCATCTGCTGCACATGGCACATAAGTTTTATCAACCGCTGCAAGTGCACCTGGCAAATAATCATCTTCACCTCCATGCATAGGTGAGCAGTGATGCTACAGTAGAACTTCATCAGTTGCAGCACACCAACGTGGCCATCTACTGCCTTGCCTAATTGGTGATGCTTGTCAAGGTATTTCTTGCAAAATCGACAGTATCGAATCAGAAGTATACGATCATTTAGATGGCTCATACAGAATGCAATTTAGACGATCTACTTCGCCACCAGCAGTTAATATACGTCTGGCAATATTCAACATTCTTCCGACTGCTTGTTGAGCGTACAAGGCATAAGCATGTTGAAACACTTCATTGCCTATGTACAAGATCCAATGCAGCGCGTCGGCCTACACATACATTTTTTAGGAATGTCAATATATATATATATATATATATATATATATATTGTAATTTTATATATATTCACATGCATGAGAAAAAATTTACTTACATATACTTCAAGTGCCGAACTACTAAGTGTAGGGATTTAAGAAATACTATAACACTTACAGTAGCAGAAAAACAGAAATCCCAGCCCAATATCACATGCATATGATTTAAACAAGCACAAGAAAAACACGGGTTTTATCTCTATCGTTCAAAATTTTCTCTTCATGTTGAATAACTGAGGCACGATCCAGATACACTCATTCCAAAAATAGTCTACACCAGCATCCGAGATGAGCCACTCCAATCTTAGTGTGAGGTTGGCTCTAATAGTATCCACACTGTTGGAATGTATACCCTCTTAGACTAGGTTTTTGATGTAAATATCGAGTATGTGAATAAAAGAATTTATTTTTCAGAGAACATTTGTGAATTTATTTTATTTATGTACAATTTCGTTTGGAAAAGACCCGTTGTGTTTAAATAAGTGATCCATGTGAATGGGGGTCTTTCACAGCAAGGTATGGATCATGGGTTATTTAAATATATAAATATTTGTTCTTAACCGATTAATGAGAATGGAAATCTTATCATGTTTAGGTTATTATGTTATGAATTCCAATGGGGAATGGCTTACCTTTAGCCAGTAAGTAGGCCACTCACTTCATTACATAAGCGTATTTTGAATACGTAGAACAGGACCTTTAGTAGTGGTTTGTAAAAGTACTATATGGTAGAAACTTAGACTACTACCGCTACAGCGTGTACTAATACTCTATGACTTGAGTATGAGTTAGTGGTCTAACGAAGCTAAAGGCATATACTTTGATTTGCTATAGTTGAGGTTCTATCGTAGGGCCAATATATTTGTGTGTTGGGTATGTGTAACTAGTTAGTTAAGACAGACTTGTACAAGATAGTTTCTATACTATTTCGCCCCTTGTGGTTGTCTGAATGATCTAAATATTCAGGGCTCTGAGAAACATGACTTGGATGTTTGCTTTAGAGTAGCTCCCTTGGAAAGCGGAAATACTCCAGGAAGTCGTGGATCATTGGACTAGAAGCCTAAGAATGGTAGATGTCATTTAAAGGGGTGTTAGTACACTTCTTTCTCTCTAAATGTACGGCGATGTGTAGAGGGGTATTTTAGTCATTTCACATGTAGGTCGGAGACTTTGCTAATGCAGTATTGTCCTTGAAGTCAATATTTCATTATGGTGATATTATGAAATATTTAAAATGTAAAATACAACTATTTATATAGTAAGGGTATTTTGGTCATTTTAGTAGCCAAGATGATGTGTCTTTTTTGTCCTCGGAATAGCCCGTAAGTCCTAATTAATTTTTGGATTGAAGAACTGGTCTCAGTTATAGAGGGTTTTATTTTATTCAAGAAATTTAATTTATTATTGGACTGAATAAAATAAATTGAGAGAAATTTATTATTTGATTTAATTGGTTAATTAATTATTCAGGGCCAAGGTCCAGTTTGAATAATTAAAAAATTAACCGGGACTTAAACTAGAGGAAAATAATTAATACTTAATTATTTATTGGGTTATTTATTTAATTAATCCCAAGAAATAAATAATTAAAGTTTAATTATTTTTTGATTCATTTGGGCACATTAATTATTTATTGAGTTATTTATTTAATCTCAAGGAAAATAATTAATGTTTATTATTTTAGACTTTTCGAGTCCAAGAAAAATAATAAATATTATTTTGGCCCAATAGCCTGGACCATAGGATTTTTCCGGACACAATTCAAAAGAGTTTAGGGTGAAGCCAAAATTTATTTTGTTAATAATATTTTGGTGTTTGAAATATTAAATCCCAAGAATATTATCAAAATAATTATTTTTTGTTTTATGACTTTTGGCTTTTGTGTGCAAAAATAAAATTAAAATGAAAAAATAAAAATCTCTCGAGACTCTTAGCTTTTGGTTTTTCTTCACTGTCTCTTGGTTTTCTGTTTACTGGCTGTTGGTTTTGTTTGCATAACATAAGAAGCCAAGCCTTGAAAACCAACCGTGAGGTGTGAAAAAAAACTAATCTTCTTTTCATCCCAATTCTGTGATCACCAACTGAGATTAGGTTGGGTCATATTCTGAGAGCTGAAAAGCTAGGCACTAATTGCACCGGAAGAGAAGAAGAGATTGGCAACCGGTACGGGAAGCTTGATCTCATGGGAGGAGGAAGGCTGTTCTTATGCTTCAATCAACTCTCCTACAATCTTCAAGGTTTAAGGCACTAAGAGGTATGGTTTTAATCCCTCCATGCTACTGCCATGCTCTGTTATGATTTTATTTCCTCCATTTTTATCACCCGTATGCATGCACTGTTATTTTTCAAATCCTTCACACATGAGGTATGCTCTCAAGAATGCCAAAGCACAGTCTCTATGCTAGCAAAGAAGGTTTGGCGGCTAGGGTAAAAATCACTGAGAAGAAGAAAGGGAAAACGTCGTTTAAATAAAAGAATTAGAATTATTTAATTGTAATTGGAACATACAAATTCTCACAACTACAATTTGGTCCAAAAATTATAATCAGTAATTTCTTCTTCTCACAATTAACCCCATAATGTTATCAAATAACATCTTCAGTACTTAATCCTCTATTGTGTGTGACCTATTAGATTTCCCAATCTATTGGTAGCGAATATGAATTAATTCAAACGTCTTTGAGATTAATAATTCTTAATAATTTAGAATTAATTTATTAATTCTAATAAGGATTGGTTTATTAATTCATCAATTAATAATCCCATATTCAACATATCATGAGCGATATCTAACAATACAACATGACCACCCAAAAGTCTAAGAAGACAAATAGCTTGACACGAACCCTTCAATAACAAACTACATGTAATAAATTTCCTTCACCATATAATATCTCATTCGGTTTGGAGTATGGAATTAGCACTAATTCTCTCCAAAGTATGCATTAATTCTTGCCTGAATGTATTGGTACTTATACCAGAAATCCACTACTCTACATGTGTATCAATTGAAACTGTTTCCAATACACAATCATCTTGATCAAGGATTTCAAGATTAGTAATTCTAAAAGTGGCCGCGAGATATTTACCCCTACTATTAAGAGTGGTGAATCCTTTATTGACCCTCTCAACTACTTTCATTTACCTCATATTGTACCCAATATACATCCCATAGGTGGCCCTTGATCTGGCTCTAGAGATTAGAATCAAAGTACAATACTTTGCAAACAAAGTACCTTGAAGATCTCAAGTCTAAAGATACTTGCACGTTTATTATAGTGAGATTCTATCACTGACACTACATAGTTATCTATGTGATTACCCCATAGTCAGGTCATCTAATGCACGTATTCTATTAACAAGCATCCACGTGTTAATTTTGAGTATCTCAATACTCACGAATATGAGAACCACCGCCTAATCAGATCAGAAAGTCTAACACGTGCTAGTCTTAACACATTAATGATGTCCTATCTCATTAATACTATGACTATGGATTATTTAAGTACTAACACTATACAGTGTAGTAGGAATCTCACATCATGATCTTTATCATGATTTCCTTAACACAATATTGTACTAGGAACTTTATCTAACAGTTATTTTACATGAAAGTAAAGAAAACAATCTGAAAGATAAATAATGCCTTGTATTATAAAACAAATGTGTCATATATAAAGAACAAGTGATTGCCTTTAGGGCATAACACTAACACTAGATTAGTAACCCTTGGGGTTCGGTTGTTATATGGTCGGATTGCCATTCAATCAGTGCGTGCAAGTCCAATACCACATAGCATAATCAGCTAAAACCACAATTTGCCCGAAAGTAGGCTGTCCTACCATAATATATGTGTGGTGATTTATCTTGTTAGCACAGTGCAACGTATCAATCTCATCTCACCCAGCACCAGTAGTCCGCAAGTCACGTTAATGCAAATTCATTCCCGTGTCAACATCATCTGGAATTGATTACGCCATTCTAAATTGTCGCATGACTCTATCGGGACAATGCAACTCTAGCGCCCCCCAACACAATAGTGATGTGATGGATGCCAAGCTTTGTCGCCCATGCGTGCAATACAGAGGTAGAGATGTCAACATTTGCTCATTGTATGGTTACCAAATAAACTGCAGAAATAAATAATTTTAGTATCAAATAATAAATAATGACAATTTATAATACTTATATGATTGTAAATTCAAAGACATAATACTTAAATGATTGTGTCGCATCCAATCTAACTAATTCCTATACGCAATCAACACATGTGTTGGGGTACAGGAAAGTTCTAATGGGCCTTGCAATGCTGCTCTTCTCGGCGCGTGTTGGGTAACATCCTATATTGGACGTATTCTATCCGGTCTAGTAGTACGAATGTGCTTCCATGCCTATAACTATTGCAAAAGTAATAATAATTTTTAAAATTAGATTTCATAATTATTTTTACAATAAACTACTAATTGAAAATAGTTAGTGAAATTCAAAATTCATTTTGCACTTGAATCAATAGCAGTGGACCACTGATTTGACACACCATGTATGAAATAGCATTACACATACAATGATACAAATATGCCAGTACTACACTTTCCCAACTAAATATCCCCGACAACTCTAGCTCATGAATTTATCTGAGAAAGCACAAATGAACACGGTTCCCGAATTTGTTCAAGAATAGAAACCAACCAAGAAGTTGTATAATACGACACCGTATGTGCTGTACAACAATGTCTGGAGCCATGTTTAGTGGGAATAGTTGAGTCAAGACTCTCTTGAGTGCGCTTAACTCAATCGAGACCCGTCAAGGTCCGTGCTCGTAGGTTGAAAACCGAGAAGCATGTCACACAAGTCTAACAACTCTGCTTGTGGGTAGTTGAACCTACGACCAATAATCGGATCACCGTCGATATGTAAACTGAATAGGGCCTCTACATCTTGAAGTGTAATAGTCGCCTCTCCAACTGGAAGGTGGAATGTGTGTGTCTCCTAACGTCGTCTCTTCACCAATACCATAATAAGTGGATTGTTAATCTTTATATAAGGTAGACGGATAACTCCACCAAAAATGACTACATCCATAAGCTGCTTGACACAGAGATCGAATGGTCGAGCATTCCAAAATGTGCTGTCATTACACCTTACATATAGTATTTGATCTTGTAACTGTCCTACCTAAATATAAGTTGACCTATGTCTATGCTGTAGAGTCAGCAGATCTGGGATAATCGGTCCAGGATCAACTCCGTCAGCTGTAGGCTTCTACATTCTCCTCAGGCTGTCCATGTTGGCTTCAAGAGTGTCCAGTAGATGAACCAGCAACAAACTTCTCAATAGAAGCTATATACCTAGAATTGAAAATTAGGTGTTGCGAAGTTAAAAAATCATCAGGATTACCTTCAAGTGCTACACCTGGTAAAAAAATCTTCATCTACTGCACGTGGTATATAAGCATTATCGACCACTGTAGGAGCACCTGATAAATAATCTCTTCACCTCCATGCATAGGTGAGTAGTGATGCTGCTGAGGAATTTCATCAGATGCAGCACACTGACATGGTCGTCTACCGCCCCGCCTAATTAGTGATGCTTATTAAGGGACTTCTTGCAAAATTAGTGGTATCGGATCAGAAGCATACGATCGTCTGGATAGCTCATATGGAATGTTATTTAGACGATCCACTTCGTTACCAACAGTTAATGTACGTCTGGCAATAGCCGACATTCTTTCAGCTGCTTGTTGTGTTAGTGTTATGCCTTAAAAGCAATTATTTGTACATTGTATATGACACATTTTATTTTAATAAAAGGCATTATTTATTCTACAGTATTTTTTATTTACTTTTGTGTAAAATAACTGTTAGATAAAGTTCCTAGTACAACACTATGTTAAGGAAATCATAATAGAGATCGTGATATAAGATTCCCACTACACTGTATAGTGTTAGTACTTAAATAGTCCATAGTCGTAGTATTAATGAGATAGAACATCATTAATGCGTTAAAACTAGCATGTGTTAGACTCTGATTTGATTAGGCGATGTTTCTCATATCTGTGAGTATTGAGATACTCAAAGTTAACATGTGGATGCTTGTTAATAGAACAAGTACATTAGATGACCTAGTTATGAGATAATCACATGGATAACTATTTAGTGCCAGTGATATAATCTCAATATAGCAAACGTGTAAGTATCCTTAGACTTGAGATCTCCAAGGTATTTTGTTTGCTGAGCATTATGCTTTGATTCCAATCTTTGGAGCCAGATCGAGGGCCGCCTATGAGATGGATATTAGGTATATTAGTTGAGAGGGTCAATAAAGGATTTGCCACTCTTAATAGTAGGGGCGAATATCTCACGGCCACTTGTATGAATTATTACTCAATAAGTCCTTGGCCAAGGCGACTGTATATTGGAAACAGTTCTAATTGATACACATCTAGAGTAGTGGGTTCCTGATACAAGTAATATTATATTCGGGTAAGAATTAATATATATATATATATATATATATATTCTGGAGGGAGTTGGCACTAATTTTGTACTCCAAATTAAATGAGATATTGTATGGTGAAAGGAGTTAATTACACTATAGTTTGTTATTGAATGGTTCATATTAAGCCACTTGACTTCCTGGACTCTTGGGTGGTCATGATATGTTGCTAGATATCACTTATGATCTGCGGAATATGGGTTTATTAATTGATGAATTAATAAACAAATCCCGATTAAAATTAATATGATTAATTCTAATTAATTATGGATTGTTAATTTCAAAGATGTTTGAATTAATTCATGTTCGCTACTAATTAACTGGAAAACCTAATAGGTCACACACAATAGAGAATTATATACTCAAGATGTTATTTGATAACATAGTAGGGTTAATTGCGAGAAAGAGAAGTTGTGGTCAAATTATAATTAGTTATAATTTATAGGCCAAATTGTAATTGTGAGAACTTGATAGTTCCAATTACAATTAGAGAATTCTAATTATTTTATAATTTTCAGATGGAGTATTTTTAGTAGGCTTTCGTGATATATGTGAGATATATGCACAATACCTAATTAGATGAGCTATTCACGCCAAACAACATCTTCAAAAACATTCTCTTCTTTTTCTCTCTCTCTCGTTGTTCTTCTGCAAACAAGAAAAACAATAAACCCTAGCCGCCTTTTGGTTTTCTGCTAGCACAAAAACATCTTGGTGCTTAAGAGTGATTCTTCGTGTGGATTTCTGTTAGAGATAATCACACACTGTGATTGTAGTGGTTGGATATTCAACTCTTGTGGTGTTTGATCAAGAAGATTGCTGGATCGCACCTCAGATGAGAAAGGAAAATTTTAACGACAAGGACTCACTAGAAAGGCGATCTTCTTCTCTTTATGTCTTGTTCTCCACACTTATACGGATACTGGGATGGTATCTTATTCTTATTCTTTCTGCTGTGCCATATATGATATGCATGAGATACCTTACATATTGAACGTACAAGACATTAGCATGTTGTGACACTTTATTGCCTATGTACAAGATCCGGTGCAGCACATCGGCCTACATATGTATTTTTTAGGAATGTCAATAAAAATATATATAAATCGTAATTTTATATATATTCACATGCACGAGAAAAAATTTACTTATATATACTTCAAGTGCTGAACTATTAGATTGATAACCCTCGAGGTTCGGTTATTGTATAATCGGATTGCCAATCAATCGCTGTGTTCAAGTCCAATACCAACTAGCATAATCAGCTGAAACCATAGCTTGCCCGAAAGTGGGCTGTCCTACCATAATATATGCATGGCAGTTTATCCAGTTAGCATGGTGCAACGCATCATCTCATCCCACCTAACACCAGTAGTCACCGGTCACGTTTGTGCAGATTCGACCCTGTGACAATAACATCTAAAATTGATTGCGTCGTTTCAAATTGTCACATGACTCTATCAGGGCAATGCAATTCTATCATCTCCCAACACAATAGTGATGTGATGAATACTTAAATTTGTTGCCCATGCGGGCAATATAGAAGTAAAGATGTTAACATATGCTCATTGTATGGTTGCTAAATAAACTACAGAAATAGACAATTTTAGTATCAAACAATAAATAATGGCAATTTATAATATTTACATGACTGTGAATTCAAAAATATAATACCTATATAATTGTGTCGCATTTGATCTAACTGATCCCTATACGCAATTAGCACATGTGTTAGAGTGCGAGAAAGTTTCAACGGACTCTACCATGCTGCTCCTCTCGGCGTGTGTTGGGTAATATCCTCTATTGGATGTACTCCATCCGACTAATAGTACGAATACGCTCCTATGCCCATAACTATTGCAAAAGTAATAATAATTTTTAAAATAAAATTTCATAATTATTTTTACAATAAACTACTAATTAAAAATAGTTAGTGAAATTCAAGATCCATTTCGTACCTGAATCAACAGCAGTGGACCACTGATTTGATGCGTTGTGTACAAAGTAACGTTGCATATACAACAATACAAATGTGTCAGTACTACACTCCCCCAATTAAGTGTCCTTGACAACTCTAGCTCACGAATGTATATGAGGAAGCGCAAATGAACACAGTTCCCAGATTTATTTGAGAACAAAAACCCACCAATAAGTTGCATGATACAACACCGTGTATACTGTGAAACCATATCTAAAGTCGTGTTTGACAGGAGTGGTTGAGTCAGGACTTTCTCGAGTGCTCTTAATCTCAACCGAGACCCATCAAGGTCCATATCCATGAGTCAAAAATCGAGAAGCACGTCATACAAGTCTAACAACTTTGCTTGTAGGCAGTTGAACCTACTACTAATAATTGGATCACCGTCGATGTGTAAGTTGAATAAGACCTCTACATCTTGGAGTATAATAATCACCTCTCCAACTAGAAAGTGAAATGTGTGTGTCTCCTAACGCCATCTCTCCACCAATACTATAATAAGTGGATGATCAAACTTTATATAAGGTAGATAGATGACTCCGCCGAACTAGCTACATCCATAAGCTGCTCGACGTGGGGATTGAATGGTCAAGCATCTCAAAATGTGCAATCATTACGCATTGCATATAGTACTTTATCTTGTAACTGCCTTACCCAAATATAAGTTGACCTATGTCTACACTGTAGGGTCAATAGATCCGGAATAATCAGTTCAGGATCAACTCCGTTAGTTGTAGGCTCATACATATTATACTGAAACCATGACATGTTTTGAGGAATAGTAAATTTATCATTCAATAAAACAAAGTAAAATATCAACTAAAGACATAACAATTAGAGATATAGGATACAACAATTAATGACATAAAAATATCAGTCGTAGGCTCGCACATATTATCCTAAATTTAATTGAATAAAGTTGATACAACAATTAGAGATATATGGTACAATAATTTTAAATCATACAATCTACAATGGTAAAACGCATCATGAACCTTGAACGACACTGTTGGGGCAATTTCTTCTATCATGTCCAGTATGATAATATTTTCTACAATGAGGAGGCGAATCAGGGTTGTGTTCATCCATCTCATTCCTAATCTGTGGCATCCTCATGCGACTGCAACAACGATTCTTGAATCGATGTACATTCAGAGCCAACGTAAAAGGAGGATTGTGCTAGTAATCCTCATATAGAATGGGCTTAAATTGACCTAAATAAGTCATCTAGTGGCATGTTATGGTGTTTAAGAATGACACGAGATCCCATGGATTTAACTATATTTGTTGATAAGCTGCAAATGCGTGCAAACTAGGTATTCCGTATATTTTCCATTTGCAACAGATGCAGGTCTTTGAACCAAGATCAACTTGGCATGAGTTATTTCCCTTCCTATGCTCACAATATGATTATAAAAATGTTAAAAATGTCGTGACCTTATTCATAAGCTTACACATGATAGCTTATCCTCTTCAACTCATTCTTCACAAATTTGGACCATATCCAAAAAAGAAAGTGATATCTACTATGGTTAGCCTCCTCTGTATGGTCGTTGAAATATTTGACTATTTTTTTGAAAAAAGACCAGACAATCACCTTGATAGGTAGAGTATATATGGCTTTGACAACATTGTTAAATGATTTTGTGAGATTAGTTATCATATTACCAAACCGAGGTCTGCCGTCATAAGCAAGCGACCATTACTCATTCAGGATCAAATCCAGTCATGCCTTCACTTGGGGGTGATTTAGCAAATTCATTTCTTCCATAATCTTTAGAAATTTACGCTTTTTGTTTTGATCCCCAGCTGCACACATCAACTTCTTCAACTGATGGTTCCTGAACTTTGTGTTGAAGTTGCTCCGAATATATCTAAGATAAAATCTGTGTACTGCCATTAGCTCTTGCCAGCCGGGTAGTCGAGTAAGAACATTCTTTATCCTGATGTGTCTATCTGATATTAAACACACTCTTTAATCTTTTAGTACTTGCTCTCTGAGTAAAGACAAAAACTAACCCCAACTATCATTCGTTTTTTCATTAACTACTGCAAATGCAAGGGACAATATGTGATTATTGCAAGGGACAACTGCTGCTAAGAGTTTTCCTTTATATATATCTTTAAGAAATGTCCCGTCAATGCTGACCACCGATTTTATGTGAAGAAATGCATGGTCTGAATGCCGAAAAAATATATCTAAATGTCTTGGCCCTATTGGATTCAATGGGTAAGAAATGCCACGCCACGATGGAACCAGGATTCACATCTTGTAAAGCTAGCATATACTGTGATAGCTAGGCGAACAAGTTAGGTCAATCTTCGTATATCATCTCAATAGCAAACCTCCGCGCGATCCATCTTTTTCTATAAGATGGAGTGAAATGCAATATGTTTTGAATATAACTGTTTATCTCACTGACTTTAATCCTCGGATTATAGTGAATCATCTCAAAATGTGCTTCACTATGAATTTTGCGCTCATATTGCAATAGTTTTCACCCACTATTTGTACTAAACAAATGTGTTTTCCATTCTAGCAAGAAATCTGCTATAAGTCATGGCTTTTTTTCTTTCGCACATGGATTCTACAAGGACAGGGATGCTACTAAATTAAATTTTTACATTTGGCAATCCACAGTGCACTTTTGCTTTCTACTATCCTAAACACACGACTAATTCTAACACACCATGACCGAATAGCTCAAAGTAACTCATGTTTATCCCTAAACCACATGCCAACCTTCAAGTCATTGTTCAATTCTGACTAAAAATCCATCCCACTGCTATTTGTTCCCAATCCATCAGCTTCATTTTTTATTTCCTGAGAAGTATCCAATCTATCAAGATGTATTGAATACGGTGGATTCTATAACATCCAGATTCAGTGGGTCTATTAGGTTGTTGTTGCATTATAGAAGGATCGGGAATCTGTTCTTCAGCATCACCACCCCTTCGGGGTCCTCGTCCTCTCGGGAATATCTTCTGCAGCTGGCCTATTAACGTCAGACATAGGTCTTTAACAGTCTACAGTCACCTCCAGTACACCCATCCAATTGCGCTCTAGAGCAACCCATTTATCAACTGGAATTACATCTAACAATACACCGATTTCTGCAACTAAAAATAGTTGTGCGGTAGCCCCTGGTTGGAATGGTTGAGTGTGGAAATGTAACAAACCCTATCGATGTTGATACGTATTAATTGCTTGGTCCAACAACTAGAGTATTTGGAACGGATGTAATGTAAAGGGATTGGAAAGTGTCAGTTGGGAGATTTGGTTGAATATTAGGGCCAACAAGTGTAGGTAGATTTAAATAAAAATTAGGCATATACTCAGGAGTAGCTGAGTTCAATAATTCAGTGAATATCCCAATGGCAGCTACTAGATTGTTTTGCTCATGAAGATCTGTAGCTATTGTATTCGAAATTTGGATGATTTCATGATGAATATGCAGATCAATTGGTTGTTCTTTCACAATAGATGAATAGTATTACAAACTTTCTATATCTTCATTATCCATTATAGAAGTTGTTGTAAACCTTATTGCAGTACCAATAGCAGTGTCTTCCCTCATTGTGATTTGTAACTGAACAGTAGTTATATCAAATCCTCGGATTACACATATTTTGTTGATTAAATAGAGAAAATTAACTCGATTTCTAATAATCAATGCCTTACGACAAGGACCATTTAAAGAATCGTCGTGTGCGGTGCGTATAATATTGCAATCTCAATATAACTGTAATCTAACAGGTTGTTCTAGTGATATTGTATCGAATTAGAAGTATTTGTCTATTAAAAAAATTAAATTCTAACAAAAGCTATTATACTATATCTACCATCATTATAAAGAAATATATACCAAATTAATTAAGACAATTAAGATTAATTAATCAAAATAAGTTAATATACAATAGTTTGATATTTTTTACTAAATTGATGATCAAATTCTTTTATTGTGATTTAATATAAAATTTTATATTAAGTCGTTTTATTAAAAAAAATAATATGCACATAAAATTATATGATAATTTTTTTTATATGGGCGTAAAATTATATAATGATAATTTTGACAGTAATTATTATAATATTTATCTTCTTTTGAAGTAATAAATAATATGTAATTACTTAACTATTGTAAAATTTTGATCTACGTAAATACCTAAGAAGACTTCAAGAATTTTTATCTATGTAAATTTTAATTATTATTAAATTAATTTCAATATCATTGTTTAATTTTAATTACAAAATAAATCTCAAATATTTGAAAACTTAAAATTTAATATATTTAATACATAAAATATTTTCATAAATTATAAAATATTAAAATATTTATGGCACGTATTTTAAATATTTATTTCCTCATCAATTTGAATTAAAAATTATTGAAATTTTAAAAGCATATTTAATATTTAAAATACATCAATATTTTAATTACTTATCAATTTTTAAAATATTTAAAATAATAAAATATTTTAAAATATGGTAAAGTATAATTAATTCTTTAAATTTACTAATTAAGTAAAGTATAATTAATTAAAATATTTTAAAATAATTAATAAAAATATGTAAAGTATTAATTAAATTAATTAAATATTTTACAATGAATTAAATTTACTAAAATATTTAAAACAGGTAAAGTATAATTAATTAATTAATTAAGTAAACTATAATTCAAATTTACTTTTCAATTACAATTTAATTATGTTAATTACAATTAAAATATTTATTTGGTGATAGTTTGAATTAAAATATTTAATAAAATATTTTTAATTAATTATTTACTATTTATTATATCATCAATTTATTTTATTAGTTCATTTCATCATCTAACATATAGGACAACAAAAATCTATCTACAACTATACTACCACCAAAACTTCATTTACTATTCTTGCAATAATACGCTGTCATGCCATAATTTACTATTTATCTAACCTATTAGAATTTATGTTAAAATTATTTGTACATATCTAGTCATCATAGGTAAAAATACGCATTCATCACAAGACAACACAATACAAAGCAAAATAACAATCCACTAAAAATTTTAATTCCACATAAATGCAAGCTATTTATAATATAATATACATATCTGTAAATAATTCAACATAATCTCAAATACATATTACCCACAATTCAACAATAAATTCAATTATTATATTCAATTAAATTTCAAATAAATACATAATTCAAGTACATTTTCTATTTTGTTGTTTAAAAAGAAAAACCTGCTATATATGAAGAACTCGGCAGTCCTTTGGCGAATAGTAATTTTGGTAGTAGCTCCCTTTGTTTGGAACAGTTTCTGTAGCAACTATTTGCTCCAAAAATGTGCTCTTCTCCAACAAAAAGCGAAACAATGTTTTACAACAAATAAAATACAACAAAAATAATAAAAGAAAATTGAATCGCAAAGAAGAGAAGAATAGCAGAGAAAGAAGAAGTTGTTGAGAGGAGCTGAATTAACCGAGAAATGCAATGAAGAAGGTGAAAGAGTTAGGTCGGTATTTATAGGCACACTGACATGCAAAACGTGAAAGTGGCCCGTGATTTCAAAGTTTCAAAATAATCTCTACTTCTCAAATATTCTTTTGAATCTCATAAAAAAGAGATAATGGGCCACGTGAAAGTGGCCTGCGAATGTCAAGACCTCGCCTACAAAACACGAGGTCGTCAGACCTCCCGTTTCATAGACGCAAGGTCGATAGCTTTTGTCACGCGGGCGTTAGGCGGGTAATGGCACGAGTAGCACAGTGGAATACGCGATTGCCAGTCGTGAGGTCCCATTGGACCTCGCGCTTTGTAATCGCGAGGTAGCCCCTGTGTTGATTTTTTGGCTTTTTTTCTATCCCACATCGTTTTTTGAGAAAAAATTTCACCAACCATGTGCCTATATAAGAAGGCCTTGTTTGGCTTTGTAAAACACACCAACACCAACAATCTCTTCTCCTATATATAAATAAAAGCGGGTTATTTTAGTGTGCTCGGAGATCAGGCAAATTTGGCCGAACTCCATTATCAATTCCAGGTGTGTTCTTTTCTTTATTTCCACATTTATTTATTATTATTATTGTAGTTTCTTTTCAGTTGTAATATAGTATTCAATATTATTTGTCGGGTTTATTTGTAATATTTTGTACGATTCATTTGGGTGTATTTTACTATTCATGTGTATGTACTATTTATGTATACACGGGTATAGATTGTGATAATACACCATGCATGTAAGTTCTAATAGGAGACTGGAATTTAAGATAGACAGTGTCTCTTCCAGTTTTTTCTTAAGAACTGCTGAATCAGTTCATTTCACTAATTAGAGGGAAAATTTACCCGATTTTCTTAGCAAGTGGTATCAGAACCGAAGGTTCGTCCTTAATTTGTTTATAATCTTATTATATTGAATATTATTATTTTGAGTCTATAATGGCATTGAATGATCAAGAAACAATGAAGATTACTTCAAATATATTACTAGGGACATCTACGTCCTTGTCATCATGGTTGAGGATTCCGATGTCAAGTTTGAAATTGACGGTGGAGATATTTGACAGCACTGGCCATTTCGGCATGTGGCAAAAAGAATAGAAACCAAAAGACATGGAAGATAAGGATTGGAGTATCATAAATCGGCTGGCATGCGAAACAATACGATCGTGCCTATCCAGAGAACAGAAGTATGCTTTCAAGAACGAGACTTCTGCATATAAATTATGGATGGCATTGGAGGGCAAATTTCTGAAAAAGAGTGGTCAGATAAAGCTCCTTATGAAGAAAAGATTATTTCGATTTGATTATCGACCAGGTACTTCTATAAATGAACACATCACTATATTTAATCAATTAGCAAACTTGTTAAATTTAGATGTAAAATTTGAAGATGAAGATTTGGCTTTGATGTTGTTATCATCTCTTCCTGATGAATTTAAACATTTGGAGACCACGTTATTTCATGAGAAGGAGAATGTATCTTTAGATGTTGTATGTTCTGCTTGTATAGTCATAAATTGAGAAAACGTGATAAAATGAAAAACAAAGCAACTACAACAACTAAAGCATTGGTAGCAAGAGGTCGTTAGCAAAGTCAATCGAAGGGAGAATGTATCTTTAGATGTTGTATGCTCTGCTTCTATAGTCATAAATTGAGAAAACATGATAAAATGAAAAACAAAGCAACTACAGCAACTGAAGCATTGGTAGCAAGAGGTTGTTAGCAAAACCAATCAAATGGAAGAAGAGAAAGATCCAAATCAAAAAGTCAAGTTGCCAAAGATGAGTGTGCTTTCTGTTATGAGAAAGGGCACTAGAAGAAGGACTACTAA
The DNA here is from genome assembly GCA_026120185.1 of Voacanga thouarsii. Taxonomy (NCBI): domain Eukaryota; kingdom Viridiplantae; phylum Streptophyta; class Magnoliopsida; order Gentianales; family Apocynaceae; genus Voacanga; species Voacanga thouarsii. The sequence continues at coordinate 1,281,331 of JANUWF010001150.1, forward strand.
AGTTGAAGAAGAAAGGGAAGGCTCCACAAGATGCAAATGTTGTCGAATGCAAAAGCGATGCAAAATCAGATATCTCTTTGGTAGTTTCACCATCAACATCACAGCAAGATGAATAGATTCTTGATTCAGGTTGCACCTATCATATGTCTCCCATCTGGGAGTGGTTCTTTGATTTCGAGGAACTTAATGGTGGGGTTGTTTACATGGGTAATGATAATTCATATAATATAACCGAGATAGGTTCAATCAAGCTGTGGAATTATGACGGATCTACTAGAATTTTGAAGGAGGTGCGGTACGTGTCGAAATTGAAGAAGAATCTCATCTCTTTAGGGGCCTTAGAATCATAAGGCCTAATTATGACAATGCAAAATAGAATTCTTAAAGCTACTTTAGAAGCATTTGTGATACTAAAAGGCATAAGGAAGAATAATCTGTATTACTACCAAGGTAGTACAGTGACTGGGACAATGTGACTGCAACTTCTAATAGCAAGAAGGATGTAGAGGCAACAAAGTTGTGGCATATGCGTTTGGGACATGCTGGTGAAAAATTCTTACAAATTCTTGCCAAGTAAGGATTATTGAAAGGTATGAAGACTTGCAAATTAGAATTTTGTGAGCATTATGTGTTGGGAAAACAACGAAGTGTGAAGTTTGGCACTGCTATCCACAATCCCAAGGGTATTTTGGATTATGTGTACTCAAATGTGTGGGGACCTGCCAAGACCCCGTCTCTTAGAAGTAGGCATTATTTTGTCACTTTTGTTGATGATTTTTCCAGAAGAGTATGGATGTTAACTATGAAGAATAAGGATGATGTGCTTGGAGTTTTCCTTAAGTGGAAGGCACAAGTTGAAAACCAGACAGAAAGAAAGATTAAAGTTTTCCAAATAGACAACAGTGGAAAATATATGAGTGATCATTTCCTGGAGGTATGTCAAGAGTGCGGCATAGTTTGACACTTCACAGTTAGAAAAACACCACAATAGAATGGATAAACAAGACGCTTGTGGAGAAAGTTCGTTATATGCTGTCTAATGTTGGGTTAGGCAGAAAATTTTGGGCTGAGGCTGTGATATACGCTCAACATCTCATCAACCGCTTGCCGACATCTACATTGGAAAGCAAGACCCCTTTAGAGGTATAGTCTAGAAAATTTGTAACAAATTATGATTCTTTGCATATTTTTTGTTCTATTGCATCCTATCATGTGAATGAATCAAAGTTAGATCCACGAGCAAAGAAGGCTATCTTTATGGGCGTCAATGCTGGAGTTAAGGGATACCATTTGTGGTATCTTGAGGCAAAGAAGATAATTATCAGCAGGGATGTTACCTTTGATGGATCTGTCGTGTTAAAAAATGTAAATCCAAAATAGACTGATGGTACTCCACAACAAGTGGAGTGTACGCCAAAGCAGGTGGAGCTTGAACAGACGGTGGTGATCCCGGCAAAAGGCGTTACCAGTAACTCTCCCATGATAGAAGAAAAGTTAGATGAGGAAGAGGTTTCAACCCAAGAACCCCTACAACAATCAGAGTCAATTGTTGCTAGAAGAACAAGACAAGAAATCCATAAACCTGCTTCTTTTATTGACATGCTAGCTTATGCACTTCCAATTGTTGATAATGTTCCATCCACCTTTTCAGAAGCCCTTCCGAAACCCAGAAAATGGTAGATGGAAAGGTGCAATAGAAGAAGAAATGCAATCTCTATAGAAAAATAAGATGTGAAAGTTGACACATCTACTAAAGGGCAAGAAGATAATTGGATGTAAGTGGGTATTTGCAAAGAAAGAAGGATTTCCTGACAAGGATGATGTTCTCTACAAGGCAAGATTGGTGACTAAAGGCTATGCTCAGAAGGAATGAATTGATTAAAATGGGGTATTTTCTTCAGTTGTTAAACATTCCTCTATTAGAATTTTGTTAGCCTTGGTAGCACAATTGAATTTGGAGTTAGCTCAACTAGATGTGAAGACCGAGTTCCTACACAATGACTTGAAAGAGAAAATCTATATAACTCAGCCAGAAGAGTTCAAGGTTGCTAGTAAAGAAAATTGGGTTTGCAAGCTGAACAAATCATTGTACGGATTAAAGCAATCACCGAGGCAGTGGTACAAATGATTTGACAAGTTTATGAAGGATCAAAAGTACACAAGAAGCAAATATAATCATTGTGTGTATTTGCGCAGAGTTCAAGATGGGTCCTACATCTACTTACTCTTGTATGTTGATGATATGCTAATAACAACAAAGAGCCAAGCTGAGATTGATAAACTAAAAGCTCAATTGAATAAAGAGTTGGAGATGAAGGATTTGGGAGAAGCCAAGAAGATTCTCGGCATGAAGATAAACAGGAATAGACAGAGAGGCAAGCTTTGGTTGACACAGAATTAGTATTTGAAAAATGTACTACAACGTTTTGGTATGAATGAAGATTCAAAACCTGTAAGTACCCTGCTTGCCCCTTATTTGAAACTTAGTAGCCAGTTATCTCCAAAGACGAATGAAGAATGAGAGTACTTGGTGAAAGTCCCATATGCAAATGCAATTGGAAGCTTGATATATGAAATGACAAGACCCAATATTTCACAAGCTAATAGTGTTGTGAGCAGGTACATGCATGATCCGGGCAAGGGTCATTGGCAGGCTGTGAAATGAATTCTACGGTATATTCAAGATACTGTAAATGTTGGTTTAGAGTTTGAGCAGGATGAATCATTTGGTCAATGCATAGTTGGATATTGTGATTCTGACTATGCAAGTAACTCAGATAAGCGACGGTCTACAACTGGCTATTTGTTCACTTTCGCCAAAGCGCCAGTTAATTGGAAGTCTACTTTGCAATCAACGGTAACTTTATCTACAACAGCGATAGAGTATATGGCGATTACAGAAGCTATAAAGGAGAAATTTGGCTTTAAGGATTGCTTAAAAACTTGAGAGTTGGTCAAAAATATCTTAAGATATATTCTGACAATCAGAGTACTATACATTTAGCAAAGAATCAAGTCTTTCATGTAAGAACGAAGCACATTGATGTTTGTTATCATTTTGTGTGGGAAATTCTCGAGGAAGAGGAGATACCTCTCCAAAAAATTCAGACTACAGAGAATCCTATAACTATGCTGACCAAGGTGGTTACAAGAGTCAAGTTTGAACGTTGTTTAGACTTGGTCAATATCCTGCACATTTGAGTTGGCGCCTGTCGGCACAAATTTGGAAGCACCACGAGGACTGTTTTTTATTTTTGTTTGATTGAGAAGATTTGTATTTGGTGAGTCTAGAAATTAAGCCAAGGTGGAGATTTGTTGATTTTTTGGCTTTCTTTCTATCCCACATCATTTTTTGACAAAAAATTTCACCAACCATGTGCCTATATAATAAGGCCTTGTTTGGCTTTGTAAAACACACCAACACTAACAATCTCTTCTCCTACATATAAATAAAAGTAGGCTACTTGAGTGCTGCTCGGAGATTAGGCAAATTTGGCCGAACTACGTTATCAATTCCAGGTGTGTTCTTTTCTTTATTTCCACATTTATTTATTGTTATTATTGTAGTTTCTTTTCAGTTGTAATATAATATTCAATATTATTTGTCGGGTTTATTTGTAGTGTTTTGTACGATTCACTTGGGTTTATTTTACTATTCACGTATATGTAGTATTTATGTATACACGGGTATAAGTTGTGATAATACACCGTACACGTAAGCTCTAATAGAAGACTGAAATTTAAGAGAGACAGTGTCTCTTCTATTTTTTCTTAAGAACTACTGAATCGATTCATTTCACTAATTAGAGAGAAAATTTACCCGATTTTCCCAACACCCTGCACGAGGGTACCTCATAATCCCATCCCGTTCGCGGTGGATATTTGAGTTTTTAACCCATTTGGTCAAAAACCCCCTATTCTTTCTCTCCTTACACCTTCCCTAACCAATTACTATACTAATCATTTATGTACCTCTACCCTATGATTTTTTTTCTCCTTGCAATAACTTATAAGGCTCAAAATTTTTAACTATATTAATTGTAAACTTTTATTTTAAAGGTTATATTATGATTATATAATTTATATAAAAAGAAAATTAATTGAATTATATCCCAACAAGATTTTCTCTAGTGTAATCTCTTCCACAATGGTCTTGGAGTAGCTCACCCTGCAATTGAAGCCTTCTTTTATTAAGTATTGTAATAACTACTAATTCTCCACTATCAACTCTATCAAGTCCATAGGCTAGTATATCTCCTTGCTCAAATTGGTGGTTGGTGTATTCATGGTTTGATTTAATTTGGTTTTAGAAATTTTTAAAACCAAACCAATAATTGGGGTTTAGAATTTTTTAAATTAATTCCGACTATTTAAAACTTTAAACCATTAAATTTGGTTTTAATTGATTTAGTTTAATTCGGTTTTGTTTGAACGATTTGCTATTACAAACTAATAGAAAATCGTTCAAACAAAACTAAATAAAAAAAAATTATTAATATGAATAAAAAGGTATATCTAAGAATATTTAATAATAAGCTTAAACAAACTATCACTCAAACCATGGAATAAAGTCTCAACTAATACAAATAAGGGACATAATTTATTAGCAATAAGGGACATAATATCTTGAAATAGAATAAAATTTTAAATGTAAGACTTCTTGGCTTGTACTTGGATATGGCAAGAATCCTTCAATCATCTAACACACGAGTTGTTTCAATATTTGAAGGACGTGTACTTGAAAATTCTATAAAATTAAGAAATTAGTAATTTATTAAAATTTTTATAAATAAAATAAAGAAATAATTAAATAAATAATAATAAATTACCTGTCACAATTGGTTCATACTTTCCACTTCGTTCATGACTTCTCAAAACTCAATTGAAGATGAATTGAGATCGCAACGAACTTTGAGAAACATTACAGTGAATCTACCATTTTTAGAGATAGTAAATTCCTATATGAATTGGTATTAGGATATGTAGCTATGCAGGGGATTGTTGTGTTTTGTTTTATTTTTTATTTTTTGTATTTTACCCATCTATAGTCAGGGAGTGTGATAATTTTCTATTAATATGTAACTTATTTTCTTTCTTATTAATGCATTAATCTAATTTAGTTATGAAAAAAACTCCTATATGTATTTAAAAAAATATGATTACTAGTGCTAAAAGACAACTAGAAGTAATTGTAGACACTTGCACAATTAATACATCTTTTGCCACTTGGGAAAGAATTGGATACTTTTCAAAAAAATTCATTTCTCAAGAATTCAATATATCAAATGATGTACTATTTATCGCACAAGCATTCATCTAATATCTTGTAATCTCTGATTTACACTCCACAATTTGTTATTCTTCTACTATTTTATAAATTGGGATTCTAGAAACTTAAAAGTGTCCTCAAAACCACAAAAATCCATAAAAGTTGTTTGATCTTCAATATTTGCTTCAATTCCAATATTTGGACTACTATTAGAGTTATGGTTAGTATAGAAATCATACAATTGGTTCAATGTAGACTCTATTTTTTTTTCACCAAACTTGACTATCACTCCCATGTAATTGATTGAAATAAAACTTCTTATACTTTAGTTTGTATCAAGGATAAAAAAAAATGGCAATAAATAACAACATATTGAAATTGTCAAGATTACCCCAATACTTGTCAAATTTCACATGCATATGTGAAGTCATTAACTTCAACGAAGCATCCCCATTTTTCATTAATTGATTCAACCTCATTTGGATAGCTAAAAATGCCCGAAAAAAACATGTAAAAAGTTAGAAATTTTCAATGTCACATTGTAGAAAAGTTTCAAGAACTTCTCAATATACTTTGTATTCCCCCCCCCCCCCCCCCAAAAAAAAAAAAAAAAAAAAAAAAGAGGATCATGACACCTGTGATGCAAATTAGTGGAATTCACTTAATCAAATTCCCCAAGAGCAATACGTTACTCAAAAGATAATTTGGATTCAAATAAGATGCAAAAGTGTACCTTAATTTATAATGATTTGCAGTCACATATTCAGGTTCGTTGGTTTTGTTGACTGTTATGTACGCAGTCTTCTTCGTCCAAGAGAAATAGCTAGGGTTTTTAGTACATATAATCAAAGACTACAATCCTAATGTATTTATATTATGGTGTAATTGCTAAAATAATCCATCATAATTTTTGCAATTACACCATCGGGTTTCTACACATTATAATAACTCTACACTTTATTAAGATAGTGAACTCATATAATTAAATATAGATCACTATAATTGGACCTTAAACTTTATAACAATAACAATCTTATATTTTATAACAAATTTAATGTTGAGTACTCAATAAGGGTTGACTATTAGGAATAGTTTTTGAAGGGTTAGGATAAGTCTTTCAGTAGGTGGTCACCTCTCAGGGGTGAGCTCTGCCTGGACAAGACACCAGTTCTGGTTGGTCAGGCCAGTCCATGCTAGCAATACAGTTGGCCTCAATGATCAGACGAGGGTGCATCCAAAATGTGAGTCCAAAATAACACTTTTCTAAGCAGAAAAATTTTAACATTGTTCCAATGTTTTGGACGAATATTTTGGATATAGAGTCTATCCAAACTATTGAATCCAACGATCTGAAAGCTTACTCTTTCGAAATCATTTTATTTGTGTACTTTACGGTGGAAATAAATTGAATTATAAGATAAAGAGACATAGAAATTTTACAAGTAATATCTTAATAACAATTCCTAATCTAAAGTTCTTTCACAACGACTTCTTGGAATGCAATCTCTCAAGCTTATCTTCTTATTGATCACCCACTCTTAGGTTCCATTACTCAAGAGTTGCTTAGCAATCTTATTTGCATGCCTGGGAAGAACTGAGATCAAACATGTCTTATGACATATAGGTCATACAAGTTAAACCTCATTAATATTTGTCATAAGTCAGAGCATGAGAGAATGCCCTTAGGGCTAACAATCTCTCCCTTTTTGAATGATGACAAATTTGATGGGATTGTAACATAAAAACAATGATATGTAAAGTATGGACATGTTAAACCGAGAGAAACAAGAATATTTTTAACAAAAAAGCATTCTCTCATTATAGGACTTAAGGAGTGTTTATGAGAATAAGATAAGAAAATTAAACATGTACTCACAAACATGGCTCATTAAGCCTATGGCCTAACCTACCTTCTTACCCTCCTTCCTTCTATCAAATGACTATTTCACAAGGAAATAGCCGCAAATAGTAGTCACAAAAAATATATAGATATGTACATGAGAAAGTATAAAAGATAAATCATAAGATGTAATAACCCCCTTAGTATGTGCATATATGAATCATAAGATATAGAGCTATGAGATGCGTTTTAAAATTAAGACGGATCTTAGAAGTTTGGACTTCCAAAATATGCATCCAAAATGGAGTAAAATGAGGTAGAAGCTAGCCTTTTGAAAAGTCATTTTTGGATTGCTATTTTGGATTAAAGAAATGTAGGTCCAAAACTCCCTTTGTGTATGTGCAGAGTAAAAAAATTTCCAAGAGTATAGATAAATGTTTTTACTCAAATTGTTTGAACTCATTTTTTTCAAGAAAATTCAGTATGAGAATTTTACATAGCAACCAAAAAGAGGCAAGAAAGATTTCATAAGTATTCACTTGAATAACCTCATCATCCAAACAAACATTTTGCAAAATACGCATCACAACTGTATTCAAAACAAATCATTCAACTAGATCTCAATTAATCAAAATGTACAACAAACTCATACCCACACTTCAATCTCCTTAGTCCATAATAACAACAACATCTCAACATTGTCTTCATCAAGTCATCCAATTCTTCACATTCTGCATTTTCAAACTATAACCATAAACAGTCATATTTCATCTTAGGCCATATGAATTTATAATCCTCATAAACAATCACAATCATAATCCATAAATTTCAAATCATAACCCTCATAAACCAACATATAACCACAATATATTCACAATTCACAATCCATATTTATAAGGGCAAAAACCAGTGAAAGAGATATCATGATAGCACAAAAAATTGCACAGCATAATGTTTGATCAACCCAAATCCCAATAATGTATTTTACAAAATCACAAGCTTCTTAAGAAATTCACAATCCCCCAACAATATATTTCGCAAATCTCAAATCATCAATTCACAATCCCTCAACAATCTCAAATCATCAATTTACAATCCCCCAACAATATATTTTCTCCCCCTTTGTCATCAATAAAAAATAATAATAATAATAAGCAGCAGAGAGGTAATCAGTAGTATAGTAGTAATATCAGAAGAATGCTATAACAGGAACAACAATAAGTAATAAGTAACATTAGCAATAATAATAAGTAGTAGAACCCTAGCAGTAATATCAGTTAAAGACCAAAATAAAGGAGTACATGGAAATATAGTGCAAAGAGCATAAAATTTGGCAAAATAAAAAATGTGTCATCAGAATAAAAGTTGGCAGTGGAAGTCATCACTTAGCGGTCGTCATGTGCCACATCTCATGGGATGAGGATAGTCGTACGCTTAACACTAATACCCTTCTTTGAATGTTATCCAACAATTCTGCTGAACTTCTATTTTACCACGACATGCTTCTGCTTTCGGCCAGATGAGCTGCCAAATGTAGCTAGTTTATCTTGCTTGAGAATTTCCTTGTTAACAATTAGTGCAACAATTGTGGGTTCAATAATGGACACTCTTCTTTCTCGTTCTCATTCTCACTTTCCTTCCCTAGCTGAACATTAGTTTCTTTCCATGTTGAAGGAATAATAGGTTCAGTCTCAGGCATTGGTGGAGGAACTTGTTCAGTCGAATGGCCTTCAGCTTTATATTACTTTCCTTTTACATTGGTCAGTCTATTTCTCAAAATTTTCAGTTCACCTTTGACTTTTGTATTCAAACTATCTAGCTTGGTAGATAGGAGATTTATAGCATTCAAAATACTCTGTGTTATTCCATTTTTCTGAGTTTTCTACTTCCCTCTATTTGATGTTTCCCCTTAAATTTCAATCTTAGGATTTCTTTTTGTTAGTCTTGATACTGTAGATTTTCCTTGGCCTTCACTAATTTTTCTTCCTCTTTTTCAATGGCCTCTCTAAGTAATATCCATTGATTATCCACTTGAATGGATCCCATTTTCTCAAATGAATTTCTGCTGCAGATGATTACCTTGCAGTGCTCAGGGGTAACCGCACTCAAATCAACATTAAAGTACTTAAATAGCTCGGTGAGAAGGTTTCTAGAAAGTAAAACTTTGTTTGATGTGTTTTAGGATCGAGTCATCCATTTCACAACCAAAAACCTAAAGATAATTCGTTTTCCTTCTGACAGAGCCAGCATCAACACCATTTGAAGAATAGTTATAGATATCTTGTGGACAAAACTAGGTATCACTATGGTTGAGACCAAGTGATGTAGCAATCTTCCCATTCCATTTAACTATTTGGCATTTTGATCACTTGAATTTCTAAAATTCTTGGTATCAGTAAATATCCTCTCAAAAAAAAAATATATATGTTTAACATATGGTGGTCAAACTCGAAGGTCACTTCTCTAACTCTAGGTGCATACCATTGCACAATACACCCGTTTACTGTTTTCTCATGTCATCCCTTTCTCAGATTCGCATAGAATTTTCAAACCAGTGTAATGTATAGTTTTTCATTCATAAATAATAAAGACCCCCAACCACTAATTCAAACAAACCCAGAATTCACACATAATTTAAAAATGCCTCAGTATCAACCCGATATCCAGTAATGACAGTCATATTCCTCGATAACTAGTCATTAAACACAGATTCACATTTTAAGTCAAGAAATTGGAGTACCTGAGTATCTGTGCTTTTCTCTTCTAGAGGTTGTTTTGATAATGCAGTTTGAGGAGTTGGTTCATCAATGGCAACTCATTTTTCTTCTTCTTCGCAGATATTAGTCCGACAACAACTGATTTCTTTTTCATTGTCTTGTATTTCTTGATCTCCTTCGTTATTGGCTTGGCCCCTTAGCTAGAATTTAGAGTTTTACCCATGGCGAACAGGATTGAAGGGTTTAATTTTTCAGGTTTTAGAGTAAGAACAAATGCCAGAGGAAAGAGAAAATTGTTGAGAAAAATGACAGCTTTTTTTTGAATTTTTAAAAAGAGAAGAAGATTCAAATATATTTAAATTCTTTTTAGGGTTTACGAGGTATTGAAGAGTATACGTACAATTTAGTACATTTGAGAAAGGTAATTTTTGAAAATATGTAAAGATATTCTAATAAGAAGAGAGAGAATGTTGCGTCTGGGAAAAAAGGCGCAAACATTTAGAATTTAGAAGCTTTGAACATTTGGACACAGATTTTCCATCCGATTTTCCTGTCCAAAAGGTGTATCACACGTGATCAAAAGATACTGGACTTTTGACTTAAAATACAGTCCAAATATTACATCCAATATCTCCATCCAAAATCAGAAGATCTTCAGGAATTCTACAAAAATAAAAAGCCAATCTCTGGTAAAATCGTTAGTTACATAATCTAGTAATTCCCAAACTTCTCCTCAGATGATAAAATCATCCTTCAGCCAGTGGTTTGGTGAATATATCTTTTGAGCAGTTCCTTGGCATACTTGGCTTGATTTAGGAAAATATCATCTTTGGTTTATTTGATTTGTAGATTGAAAACATTAAATTCTCCCATCATGCTCATCTCAAACTCTTGCTACATTGTCTTGGCAAATTTCTTACATAGAGAATAATTAGTAGCTCCAAAAAAAAAAAATAATATCATCAACATATATTTGCACAATTAGGATATCATCAGAATTTTTAGATTTTATAAATAATGTGGTATCAATTAAACCTCTTGAAAAACCTTTTGAAAGAAGAAAAATGCTAAACCTTTCATACTATGCTCTTAGGGCTTGCTTTAAACCATAAAGGGCTTTGGGGAGTTTAAATACATTATTTGGAAAACGTTCATGAATAAAACTAAGAGGTTGCTCAACATAAACTTCTTCTTCAATAAAATCATTTAAGAAGGTACTTTTGACATCCATTTGGTAAAATATAAAACCTTTGAACGATGCAAACGCAAGCAACATTCTAATGGATTCTAATCGAATAACGGGAGTAAAAGTTTTATCATAATTAATGCCTTCTTCTTGATTGAATCCTTGGGCAACTCATCTGGTTTTATTTCTAATAACAATGACATGCTCATTAAGTTTGTTTTTAAAAACCCACTTAGTACCAATTACAGGATGGTCAAATGGTCTAGGGACAAGCTTCCAAACTTGATTCCTTTCAAATTGGTTCAGCTTTTCTTGCATAGCCATAATCCAAAAATTTATCATGTAAGGCTGCATCAATACAATTAGATTTAGTGCTAGAAAGTAGAGCAAAAATTATCAACAAATTACCGTCTAATTTTGACTTCGCAGCTAGGATCACCAGCGATCTATTCTTTTGGGTGGATAGTTTTGTACTTTCAATCTTTTGGCAGATTCTAATCAGTGTGCTCAACACTTCTTTGCTCACTACCTTTAGCTTGTTGTTCCTCTAGTTCTTTTTCTTTGGCATGGTTGTTAAGTAATGGAGCTTCATGATGTTCAATGCCATTTTTCTTTGAGCTATCTACACAATTATCATCTTTTCGTGCAAGAGACAAGGTTTAAGTAAATTTCAAAAAAATCATCAAATAATATATAAGCATACATCTTATCATTTAGGCTAGTGGTCCTCATTGGTCCAAACAGATCCATATGTATTAGCTCAAGAAGTTTTAAAGTTGAAATCATTTTTTTTTATTTGAAATATATCTCGGTTTGTTTTCCAAATTGGCAAGCATCACACAATTGATTTTTGTCAAATATCATTTTGGGCAGTCCTTTCCCAAACTCTTTTGAGGACAATCTATTTAATAAATCAGTAGAGATATAGCCTAATCTTCTATGCTAAAAGTAGCCATCAATATCATATATGAAAAAGTTTTTTTTTTATTTTATGAGCAGTAGGATCATCAAGATATAATACATTGACATTACCAATGCGATTCGCAACAAAAATGATTTCATCACAAGAATTATCATATAATAGTGCATGAATCTTTTTCAAAAATAACCTTATAGCCATTATCACATAAATGATTAATGCTAAGCAAGTTGTACTTCAATTCATCAATCAATAATACTTGCTTGATAATAATAGAGGATCACTTACCAACATTACCTATACAGAGTATTTTCCTTTTTTCTTATCTCCAAATATGACACATTCATCATTTGCAGCTTGAATGTTATCCAATAGTGCTGCATTTCCCATCATGTAAGCATCCACTATCCAAGAATCACTTTTTGGAGCTCAATTTTTTGTAGCTGATGTACCTATTCATGAGATGGAATAATGGCTTTTGGTACCCACATTTTCTTAGATCTATAGGGGTTAGTAATGGTTCTTTCAATTTTTCAAAATATTTTTGCACCGGATTCCACTTTCTTCTCAACATGACAGTTAGATGTTTTGTGTCCAGATTTTTCACAATATGTGTAACAATTGTTTGTCATATATGATGAAATAACTTTTACAAAGTGAGATTTGTAATTTTCAGCTTTGATCCCATACCTATAGCCTAGACCATTTCGGTTTCCAACTATGTGTTGTGCACTAAGCAATTTTTCTAAATTGTTTTTGCCATTTATAAACTTTTCAATACATATAGTGAAATCATCGACTCTATTTTTCATATCATCAAAATTGCTAACCATAATTTCAAGAGAATGAATTTTATCACACAAGCATTTATTTTCTAGAGATACATAATGCAAGGAAGTAATGATAACATCCTTTTCAATATTTGCACATATATGTGACTCAAGTGAGACTTTGTTCTCATTCAACAGCTTTGCATTCTCATCTAACAAATAGTCAATTTGCATCTTCATTTCTTTATTTCTTCTAAACAGCTTTTTTAGTTCATGAAACACGTCAAATAGCAATTCATTAGGATCATTAAGCTTTTTACAATCAGAATCATGCAAATCGGTTATCAAATCTAGAGCAGTAGAATTTACCTTATTCTCCATAGCCATGAAGCAAATGTTTGCTTTTTCATTTTCAGAATCACAGCTTTCTTCTATCTCGGATTTAGCTTGATCCCAAGTTCCAATCAATCCTTTTCTTTTCTTCTTGTTGGGCTTGGCTTCTCTTTCTTTTGCTTTTGGGCAATCAGAAATAAAATGCTCCGTACTGTTGCATTTATAGCATATTGAGGTTTGTAGGACGAAGTTTGTCCTTTCTTTTTGACAAACTTCTTTCCTTTGCTGAAGTTGCCTTTTCTGAACATCTTTTTGAATTTTTCAGCTACCATAACCAATTCTTCATTATCCAGATATGTACCATAGTCATTTTTAGATTGTTCACTAATAGCTTCATTGTTTCCAGCTTTTAAGGTTGTTCCTCTTTTTCTTTTGCCATCATCATCAAGTTTTTGAAACTTTTTAAGTTTTATTTCGTGGGTCAAGAGAGAGCCAATTAGCTCTTCTGTAGGTAAGTTATTCAGATTTTTTTATTCCCCTATAGCCGAGGTTTTTGGCTGCCAACTCTTTGGCAGAGCATTAAGCAATTTTTTATTTTGTTCTCCAAGAGAATAAGTTTTTCTATACGCTTTCAGACCATTCATAATATTTTTAAATCGAGTGAACATATTGGTTATGTTCTTACATGGCTTCATAGAAAACAATTCATAATGTTGAACCAACATTCCCAAATTTGATTCTTTTACTTGATTTGTCCTTTCATGCATGACCTCAAGTAGTCTCCATATTTCGTGAGCTGAATCACAACCACTAACCCGATTGTATTAATTAGCATCAAGAGCACAACACAATATGTTCATTACCTGAAAGTTTAGAGTCATTTTTGAAATGTCCTCATTATCATATTCATCACTCTGGTTAGGCATTTTTCTGCCATCAACAAATTTTAGCGAGACAAATGAACCATTTTCAATCAGATTCCATAGTTCAAAATTGATCGAGCAAACATAAATCTTCATTCTACTTTTCTAGAATGTATAATTGCTTCCATTGAACAAATGAGGTCTATTTGTGGAAGATCCTTCCATGTAAGGTAAAGCAGATGTGTTTGCCATATAGATCTTTGCCACAAGGCTGTTAAGCTAAAGATAATATAGACCAATGCTATGATACCAATTGACAAATCTTAGAGGGGGTGAATAAAGTTTATGGCAAACAAATAGAATTTTTTTTAAAAAAAATCTTTGATGTCTTTTGATAAAGGCCGAACAAAGTGAGAGTTCAAAAATGCAAACTTGAATGTACTATTAAGGAACTTTAAAAACTCCTCTAAATGATGAAAAGAAGATCTATAGTTAAGATCGGTAAATAAAACAACAATAACAGTTTCACCCAACTACAAAAAAGTCTTTGATCCAATCAATGAATGTAAGGAGGAATATAAAGCTCTCAAGTCAGATGAACAATAAAAACATAGGTATAAATATCAGATTAGCTTCGCAGCTGTAGGAGTGCAGACATGAATATTTTGAAATACCACTAAATGACGAGAGGATGGTTTGTTTTAAAGATGGGCAATTGAAGCATTTAAAAATAGACTTTCTATAGAACACAAAGGTCTTTTAAAACTTATTAACAATTGTAGAGATTGAGATAAAGTTCTTTGATCTAATGACCAGCAAAAAATGCAGTGATAAAGTGCAGATGAAATGCAAAAGAAAAGACCCAAAGATTTATAGTGGTTCAATCCTCAACTGATCTACATACATTACCTTAAGTATCCACTTAAGGATTTCAACACAATCACTAAAACTTTTTTCCCAAATTAATGGTGGTAAGCTACACCAATCTTACACAAGAGGATCACCAACTTGGTTTTACACCCAACCTCTACAGATGCACAATCAAGACTCACCCCAACTGGGTTTTACACCACAGTCTTGATACAAGATAGAATGAAGGAAAGTTTACAGAAATGGCTCACAGATTTGAGCAGATTGTGAACAGAAGAGCACCAACTCCTTTTACCTTTTGAAGCAATTTAATTTCACTTTGAAGCATAATAAAAAGGGAGATTTATGTTTTTTAAAGTGTAAGAGTGTTTATGAGAGAGATAGTACAAAAATCTTGCAAAAAATCGTGTTTTCACTACAAGAAAGTCAACAAACTGCAACGGATTTTTGCGACAGACAAAATCCGTCGCAAATTTGCAACGGTTCACCGATGAAAAAAAGGGATAAGGGATGTAGTTGACCGACTCTCGCAAATCCGTCGCAAAATTAGCGACGGATTTGCGACAGAAATTATTTGTGACGGATTTAGAAATTCCGTCGCAAATCTGTCTCAAAATTAGCGACGGAAATTATTTTTTTTATTAAAATATTTTTAAAAAAATTCTCTAGCTAATCCGTAGCAAAATTAGCGACGGATTTGCGACGGATTTAGAGATTCCGTCGCGAATCCGTCTCAAAATTAGCGATGGATTTACGACGAAAATTATTTTTTTAGTAAAAAAATTGAAGAAAAAAAATTTAAAAAAATGCACTAGCTAATCCGTCGCAAAATTAGCGACGGATTTTCGACGGGAATTATTCGCGATGAATATGCGACGAAAATTATTTTTTAAAAAAAATTTGAAGAAAAAAATTTTAAAAAATTGCTCTAGCTAATCCGTCGCAAAATTAGAGACGGATTTACATATTCCGTCGCAAATTCGTCGCAAAATTTGAGACGGATTTGCGACGAATTTGAGACAGATTGGTGTTTTCTTTAAAGTTGCGACAGATTTGTGACAGATTGGTGTTTTCTATAAAATGAAGTTTTAAAAAAATTATCGCTATATGTTACTTAATCTAAAACATTTAATGTTACTTATTAAGGCTTTTTTTGTATAATTTTGAATGCTATATACACTTGAGTGTTCTTATCATGGAATATGTCCATGATTTTCTTACTAATATTGCTTATTGTATAAAATATTCTTACATGTTCTTTATAGATAATTTTACAAATTGAGTAATAAGGAGTTTCATTAATTATTAAGAAAACTTTATTAATATATATACATATATATATATATATATATATGTATGTATGTATATGAATATGTCGTGTGTGTGTGTGTGTGTGTGTGTATTTGTGATTATGTTTGTATATGTGTATACATTTACATATGTATATGAATATGTGTGTGTATCTATACATATAAATAAATACTTATGTGTATGTGTGTATATATAAATATATAATATGAATATATATATATATATATATATGTGTGTGTGTGTGTGTGTGTGTGTACTTTAATATATATATGTGTGTGTGTGTGTGTGTGTGTGTGTGTGTCTATGTATAAAATATGTATATATATATATATATATATATATATACATTTGTTCATATATATTTGTGATTATGTTTGTATATGTGTGTGTGGGTTATATTGTATGAATTTATGCATATATTTATTTATATATATACATATATATGTAAAAATCATTTAATAAAAAAGATAGTATATAAATATACAAAAATATTTTTTTATTTTGAATAATATAGTTTTATATTGAATATAAATATAGAAATTTTTGTTGTGTATTCCGTGGTTAATCTGTGATTATTTGTCACGAAATCACAAAATTACTATTAATTCCTGACAAATTCGTGACATTTTTTTATTTTTTTTCCAATTTTTTAAAGATAATCTACCCCAAAAAAAAATAAAAATTCAATCACTTTTCTTCTTCCCCCTCCCTTCTTCTTCCCTCCCCTGCCCGCCTCCCCCTACCCAGATCTGCAGGTTCACCGCGCACCACCCTCCCCCGCAGCCGCCTCTCTTCCAGCACTACCCCCCGCCACCCGCCGCCCTCTGCCCGCGCAACCCCCTCCCCCGGTTGTCTCCCCTCCCCCTCTACCCCCGGCCAGCTCTCTCCCCTCCTTGCGACCGGCTCTCCCCCTCCCTCCCCGCAACTCTCCCCCCCTGCTGCCATCGCCCCTCCCCTCGTCTCTCTCCTCCCCCCCCCCCGGCTGCCATCCCCCCTCCCCCTATCTCTCTCCCCTCTCTGCCCCCCACGGCTATCCCCCCTCCACCCCAACCCCCTTCTCCTCCCCCTTTCCGCCTTCTGCCAACCACCCCCGAGCCCCCTTCTCCGTTCCCCCCTCCACCCCATCTGCCGACAACCCCCCTCTCCTATATTATTTTCAATTTTTGCCCACAACACTTAAAACCTTCTTCTTCACACTCCAAATTCGGAGCATTCTCCACGAATTAGAGAATCAAGAAATTCAACAAGAGGAGACTAAGGTTGAATCCTCATAGCATATCAGAGGCCTTAGTCATCATTCAACATTAGTCTCCAAAACAAGTAAATATCATTCTTTTTTAAAACTCTTACATCGTCTTTGATTTTTAGAATGCTAGTAGCAGGTGATATTTTGTGATGGAGAGTGGAAGAATATATTACATTGGTTTGTTTTCGTACAAGGATGGGATAAAAATTGTAATGTGGAGATATATTTGGTATAATAAGTAGTTTAACATGATATAGGACATGTTTATGTGCTTAGCAGTGAATTTTTTATGTGGTATGTGAAGTATATTACAAGCAGTGAATTTTGTTAATTGTTAACTACTATGCTCACTATTAGTAGTATTTACTACTATCATAATTATTAGTTCTTATTACTTGTTGACTAATAAAACTGCTATTCCATAATATTAATACTTTTATTCATATGTTTATCTAATATTATTATTGACTGTTTATTGGAATTGCTATTTATTAAATATTAGGGGGGCAAAAAATTATTTTCAATATTATATTAGCATTACTACTAATATATTTTTATAACATTATTTTTTAATATAAAATTTTTTTATAATAATTACTATTTAACGTTTAGTAGTATATTGCATGTCAATAATTAGTACTTACTATTTGTTAATGGTAAGTTGGCTACCAACAGATACCAATTGCATCTTTTTTTTTCTTTTTTTTTAAACTTATATGAATGGATCCCTGTGAGTGATGGGTTATCATTCCCTATGGGTAATGGGTGATTACCCTTACATTAGTCATATTGAATAATTGTTTTGACAGTTAATATTTTTTTTTAATGTTGTTGATTTTGTGGTGGCTTGGTGTCTAGAAACATCCAGTATATAGGGGAAACTCTGCCGAAATTCCTAATGAATTTTGTACTGATGGTTGTGTTTATGATTGTTAGTTGGTGGCTGAGTTGGTTGATGCTTCATGGTTTAAATCTAGTTGCTTATTGAGGTATTGTCAGATAAGTTAATAATTTAAATTCTGTACTAAGTATTGGGTGTCTATATAAACATGATTGGAAAACCGATTGGTGTTTTGGGACGATAGTTCACCATCACAAGCCCACGTATGATGCACGATAAAGAAGTATATATAAATTACTAAAAAAGTATTTCATGAAACATATAGTTGGCTATTCAGGTATTTATAATTGTTATTTAAAGTAACATGAAGATGATTACACTTAAGCTTTCCTAAACCTTTTTATTGCGTACATGCATAAACTCACAGTTAAACCTCTTTGTCGCATAATATGTTGAATATATAGATGGAAGATCGCAGTTGGATGTATAGAAGGCGGTTGCCCGGTAAAGGGTTTACTACTGAATTTGAGTAGGGGGTGCAGGGATTTATTGCGTTCACTTTATCGAATTCTAAGTCTGGTAAAATCAGATGTCCTTGCACAAAATGCAAGAACATGAAATTTGACTCTCCAGACCAAGTTGAGATCCATTTGTACAGATATGGGTTTGTTAGCAACTACCATCGGTGGATTTGTCATGGTGAACCTTTCTATGTAAATCAAAGCATGTCTACCTCAACATCTAGTATAGTTTAAGTTGATTCAGGTTCTAGAAATCCGTATCTGGAAATAATTATTGATGCGGCAGGCCCTAATTTTAATTTGGAAAGACTGTCGGATGAGCAAGTTGAAGAACCTCCTAACACGGAAACGCAGAAGTTTTATGATATGCTGGGGGCAGTAGACACTCCCATATGGGAAGGGTGTACGAACTACTCGGTACTTTCGTTAGTTTCAAGGCTACTAAATGTTAAGTCTGAAAATAACCTATCTGATAAAGCTTTTAAACAAG
Source organism: Voacanga thouarsii (assembly GCA_026120185.1). Lineage (NCBI taxonomy): Eukaryota > Viridiplantae > Streptophyta > Magnoliopsida > Gentianales > Apocynaceae > Voacanga > Voacanga thouarsii. Next base: position 1,300,507 of record JANUWF010001150.1, read on the forward strand.
TTGTGCAGCTTATGAAAGAGGTGGTTCCAAGTAGCAACAAGATACCTGATGACTTTTATCAAATGAAGAAGTTAGTATCTGGGTTGGGGTTGCCTGTTCAAAAGATAGATGTATGCAGTAATGGATGCATGCTTTATTGGAAGGATGATATCAATTTAAAAGAATGCAAATTTTGCAGACATGCTTGGTACGTGCTTAGAAAATGCCAAAAAAAAAAGAAGGGTTAGGCTCGAGATCCTTATGAAAAAAATGTACTACTTTCCGATTACACCAAGGCTGCAAAGGTTGTATGCATCTAAAACTACAGCTGAACACATGAGTTGACATGCAAAGGCTAAGGTCGAAGATGGAAACATGAGCCATCCGAGAGATGGTGAGGCTTGGCAGTACTTTGACCGAATTCATCCAGATTTTGCAAAGGAAGTTCGAAATGTGAGATTGGGACTTTGTACTGATGGTTTCTCGCCATTTGGCATGTCAGGAAAGCAATATTCATGTTGGCCAGTTATTGTCACTCCTTATAACCTTCCACCATGGTTGTGTATGAAAGATTTTGTGATGTTTTTAACAATCATTGTACCAGGACCAAAGAATCCGAAACATAAAATTGATGTTTGTCTTCAACTATTAATAGAAGAATTGAATCATTTGTGGACTGAAGGTGTTGCTACATATGACATAGCAAAGAAACAAAACTTCCAGACGCGTGCTGCACTAATGTGGACTATTAACGACTTTCCTGCCTATGGAATGATAAGTGGATGGAGCACAGCTAGAAGATTAGCATGTCTATATTGTATGGAGAGGTCAAAGTCTTTTCATCTACAACATGGTGGTAAACACTCATGGTTTGACTGCCCCTGCCATTTCTTACCCATAGATCACCCATTTCGACGGGATACAACATCATTTAAGAGAGATAAGGGCTCTGATATGTTATAACCTATTCTACGTCCCACTGGGGATGACTTATGGAGCAGTGTTTGTCAGTATTCGAAAATAACAAAGTCGGGAAGAGAATTTGGGAGATCGGAAAGTAGATATGTGAGTCATAATTGGGCTAAACGGAGTATTTTTTAGGATTTGCCCTATTGGCGAACGCATTTGGTTCATCATAATGTTGATGTAATGCATAATGAAAAGAATGTGTTTGATAATGTCTTCAATACAGTTATGGATGTGAAGGGCAAGACTAAAGACAATCTGAAGGCTCGTCGTGACGTTGAAGTATATTGCAATAGGCCAGAACTACATGTGTGTAATGTCGGAGAAGGGAGGATAGCAATACCTAAGGCATGTTACATGTTGACGGTAGAACAAAAGAAAATATTGCTTAAGTGGTTGAAAGGATTAACTCTTCTAGATGGATACGCATCAAATCTTTGTAGATGTGTTGATTTTAATGAATTGAAACTGTCCGGCATGAAAAGCCATGATTGTCACATTTTCATGGAAAGATTACTTCCGATTGCCCTTAGAGAATTCCTTCCAGCTAATGTTTGGGGAACTTTGATAGAATTAAATCTGCTTTTTTGGGACATTTGTGCTCCTAAATTGTCTGTATCTCATATGATGAAGTTGGAGCAAGAGATACCAATTCTTCTATGTAAGTTAGAGAAGATTTTTCCTCCAGATTTTTTCGATGTTATAGAACATCTCTTGGTTCATTTGCCTTACGAAGCAAGGGTTTATGATCCTGTACAATATAGATGGATGTATCCTTTTGAGAGGTAGTTGTCATTTTCCAAATTATGCTACGGTTAGCTGTAGTCATTGTATAATACTTATTATCATACTTTGAATTATGCCAGGTTCTTATTTCGTTTAAAGTTAAAGGTGAAAAACAAGGCACAAGTAGAAGGGTCAATTTGCAATGCTTATCTTGTTGAGGAAACATCTACATTCTTCTCCTATTATTTTAAGGCACATGTGTGGACAAAACATGTATCCATGGCTCGCAATGATGAAGGTGTAGTCAGGCGAGAAGTAGATGAAGCTTCTTTGTCAATATGCAATATTTATGGGAAGATATTAGGAAAGATTCAAACCCGATTCCTCTCTCATTAAGAATTCAAAGTGGCAAGAAATTATATATTACTTAACTGTGAAGAAGTTCAACCATATATTAGGTGAGATGCTTGCCCTTCTGGTTGATATTAGAAATAAGATCCATTGCTAATTGTGTCATTTTCTTCTCTACAGTGAGTTCACATCTCGTTTACAATCTTCAATCCCAAACATTTCGGAATTAGATGTACAAAGAAGGATAGAGAACGAGTTCGCAGGATGGTTTACAGATTATGTATGCTCTTCAAAAATCAGTTAAATTTCTTTACACGTGAACATATGTTGTTAGTTAATGTATGTCCACCTGAACATTTCATATGTTTTATAGGTGAACGATCCACAAAACCATGTGTCAAATATATGTTTGAAGAATCTTGCGTGGGGACCTTCAAGAAAAGTAAAAACATATACTGGGTACATTATTAATGGCTATAGATTTCACACCCACGAACACGCCGAAGGAAAGAAAACAGTGAATTCTGGAGTTTGTGTTAAGGGGGGTAAAAAGGACTCAGTAGTGAGTGATTCTTATGGGGTCCTTAAAGAGATTGTTGAAGTAGAGTTTCCTGGTAATCCATCACAAAAAGTTGTCCTTTTTAAATGTGATTGGTTTGATCAAACAACAAATCGCGGTGTTAGAATAGATAAGGAGTATAAGATTGTTGATATTAATTGCAAGATGAGCTATCCAAAACATGATCCATTTGTATTAGCTCAACATGCATCTCAGGTGTACTATGTCTCATATCCAGGATGCAAAAGACTAAGATCCGATTGGTTAGCTGTGTGTAAAGTAAAAGCTCAACATGTGATTGATGCACCTGTGATTGATAAAGCTTACCAAGAAGAGGTGGATATTCACAATGCAATGAGCATTTCCTTAGTTATTGATCTTGGTCCCTTAGCTCATGAAACGGGTACAAGTGATTTGTTAGATGTTCAAGAAAAAGGATTACTTGGGGATACAAATGAACTCGAAGATGAGGATGAAGACGAAGACGAAGGTAACTGGAATACAGATAGCACGACATAGATGGAAGAAGAAGAATATATATCAGAGGATGACTCGAGTGATTAAAGTACATTTATAATACGTTTGTTATGTAAAGTTTAAATAATTTATGATGGTTGCTTATATTATTGATCAATAATCTATGTTAAAATTTCATGTTTTACTAATTTATTGGATGACCAATTATTATACCAATTTTTGTCCTTTTTATTAGCTTAAATATAGTTAAGTACGAGTCAATGCTAATTATTTCTTTTCCACAGGTGTTCTTTGCCTTTCCATAGGTATGCTTCCTTTTTTAAAAAAAAAATACAGTTAAGTGTTAGGGGAGAATCTAACTATTTTCTTTTCCACAAGTGTTCTTTGCCTTTCCACAAGTATACTTTTTTTAAAAAAAATACAGTTAAGCATGAGTCAATGCTAACTATTTTCAGCTCAACAGGTGTTCTTTGCTTTTCCAAAGGTATATTTTTTTGTCTAATATATGAATTGGATCTCCGTGAATAATGGGTGATCATTTCCCGTAAGTGATGGGTGATCACTCCTCCTAGGTAATGGATAATTACCCTTAAGTTAATTGTTGTTGTTGACATTAACTTTTTATTATAGATGTCTTCTTTGTTAGGATATAAATTCTGTATAAAAGAACACACATTTCATTATCTGATGACTTTGATCCATTGGCAAAGGAAGAATCATGCACTCGCCTTTCAAAATGCTTGGAAAAAGTTACAGACTTATGTGCAAGAATGAAGCCATTTTGAAAGAAAACAAAAATAACAAACCTTTTCTTTCTCAAGTTGTATAAATGGCCAAGTTTCTACATATTCCAGTTTATCTATTGGCAGTTAATTTTTTGTTATGGAGAATGTGTTCTTTGACAGGTTTTGTTGTACATGTTTTGTGTGTTTAATGTGTTGATGATACTTGGAATATGTTTGAATGTGGCATTAATGCCTGGAAAATGACCATTTTATAGGGGAGACTCTGTCAAATTTTTTTATAAATTTGCATTTATAACTTGTTCTACATATATATTACAAATATGTTTGAAATTTAAATAAATTTATTTCAAAATTAGGATGTCTGGCGATAGACAGTCTTCTGAAAGTGCTAGAACGAACCAACATACCCATCCTCCTGACACCTCATCACCATCACACGCACGGCACCTCTCCATACCACGAACGATTTCTGGTTCACCTTTGCAATCAAGAGGTGCTTCTCCAGCAGACGCTCCTACTTCTGCATCACACCATATAGGATCACAAGCCACAGACGGCCGACCTATGATTATTCCTCGAGGAGATGGGTGTGTAATTTATAATTATTGATTAATTTTCAATTCAGTATATCTTCTTTAATAATCATATTACTTTCCTTTTTGGTAATACAAAATAGGTTTGGTGGTTCAGATAAATGTGTGAGAGAGATTCAAGGCATATTCAAGAAACAATTCAATGGTTCGTACGCTACATACTCACATGTCCCGAATGTGTCGAGGAGTGGGGAGGATGTTTCTTTTACTTTCTTACAAATTTAATCTCATATATATGTTATTGAAACTTATATACTTAGGTGTCATTTGTTGTATTTGCAAACAAATTTACTTTAAACTGTTAATTTAAACTTTAACGGCGATGGTTTACTATATTTGCAGAAGTTATTTCGTTGGCCTCCTGAGCATGGTCCCCAGATACGGAAAAATTAGGAAATGAAGTGTGCAAAAAGGCTTTCCAATACTTTGTCGAAGACCCAAAAGAGCACACCTGCTAATTCATGTCCAACTTGGATTGATCCAACTAATTGGTCGGAGACGAATAAACATTGGTTGGATCCCAAATATCAACGAGTCGTGCAGTCTGCAAAGTAAAATCAGTCTCGTACCGGTGTCACTCACACAGGAGGTTCCATCTCTTTCATTGAGCACGAGGCACGCATGGTAAATTCAATTTTATTAACTTTTGTATATTTCAAAATTGTCAGAATCATGCACTCGCATTCGAAATAATATTATTTTCTATTAATTTAACTACAGAGGAGATGTGAATGGGACACATTTAGCTATCTGGACATGTTCAAAAAACTACATATGTTTTAAAACGGGGAAAGACAGGGTCAGTTTGTAGGTGAGCGTCCGCAGAAGATATTGGTAAAAATAATTTATTCTTACATTACTTATTGTAATAGGTCTTCTTTTAATTTTTATAAACTCACGTTATTTCAGGATGAGGCAAATGTCACCAAGGAGCGCTACTCTCAAATGGAGTCTGGCTGGTCCGTCGACTCCGTTGCTATGCCAAATGACAAGGCCATTATCATTGAAGCAACTGGCGGATTCAACAAGGGTCGTGTCTATGGATTGGGATCAGAGGCTACTCACATTAATGAGCAGATGCATGCGTCTCATTTATTAGGATCATCTTCATCCACTCCTATTGATGTTGACCAGATAGTTGATACTAGGGTTCAGCGGAAGATTTAAGAGTTTGAGGATCGATAGAGGCATCGAGAGAGGAGTCGTGAGGATAAGTACAAGCACCGTGAGGAGATGATTAAAAAGAATTTTGAACATAAAGTTGTGGGAATCACTTCTTGGATGGCAGTTATGTCCGAGAAGATGGGGGTTGCTATGCCACAGCTGTCTTCGGTATTTGAGGACGAGGACATGGATGAGGATGAGGACGAAGACGAAGACGAAGACGATGATTTATTTGTTTCCCCACCTGATCATCACCCCGGTCCTAGTACGGTTTGATGGTCCTCCCACTTCTCCTTCAGCTAGTGCTCCTAATCTTTTAGCTACATGATTGTATTTTGAACATTATTTATCATTGTGATACTTATGTGTATACACATGTTTAGATTATTGTAGTTTTACTTTATGATTTGGATTACAATTTATTATTGGTTTCGAAATTTTATTTGGTTTATTAGTTTTACATTACAGATTTGATATTCATGAGAAAAAATTGCTTAAATATTTGTCACAGGTTTTCTAAAATTAATTTATTTAAAATTAATTTTGACAAATATTTGTCACAAGTTGCTACAGATTTGCGATGGATTTTTTATTTTTTTTGAAATTGCAATTATTCCGTCGCAAATCCGTAGCAAGTTGCTACGGATTTGCGACGGATTTATTAATTTTTTTAAAATTATAATTAATCCGTCACAAATCCGTAGCCAATTTCTACGGATTTCCAACGGCGTCTTCCACATTTATTTTAATTTCGAAAAATCCCTCTTAAGTTGCAATAGATTTACGACGGATATTTTTTCGTTTATTTTAAATATGTAATTATGCCGTCGCAAATCCGTAGCTCTTTGCTAGGGATTTGCAACGGAATTATTTTCCATTGTATATTATCCGTCGCAATCTGCTACGGATTTGCCACGGATATTTTTCTATTTTATTTTTATCCATAAAAATATTCCGTTGCAAATCCGTCGCAACTTGCTATGGTTTTGCGACGGATTTTTTTTCACATTTTATTTTATTTTTCAATTATTCCGTCACAAATCCGTAGCAAAATGTAATTTGGTTGACCAGAGATTTGGCCGTTGCAAATGTATCGCTATTTGCGACGGATTTATTTTTCAGTCGCTGTTTGCGACGCTCTTATTTGCGACGGCCTAATCCGTCACAACACTTGATTTGCGACGGATTTGTGACGGATTTGGCCGTCGCAAATAGCATTTTTTTTTTTTTTTTTGGTAGTGTTTGAAAGCTTTTATAAAAGCAAAAAGTAAGACAGTAATAGCTAGTTCTTGCTGTTAGATTTTTTAGAGTTTTGAACTCAAGAATCCGACAAGGGTGCATCCAAAAGATGAATCCAAAATGGAACTTTTTTAAGAAGAAACATTTTGGCACTGTTTTAGAGTTTTGGACGAAGATTTTCGATGTAGAGTCCATCCAAACTACTCAATCTAAACATCTGAAAGATTACTCTTTTGAAATTATTTGATTTGTGTGCTTCAAGGTAGAAATAAATTAAATTATAAGGTAAAAAGGCATAGGAATTTTACAAGTAATGCCTTAACAACAATTCCTAGTCTAAAGTTCTTTCACAAGGATTTCTTGGTATGCAATCTCTTAAGCTTATCTTCTTCTTGATCACCCATTCTTGGATTTCATTGCTCAAGAGTTGCTTAGCGATCTTATTTACACGCCTTGGAAGAATTGAGGTCAAACATGTCATATCACATATAGATCACACAAGTTAGTCCTCATCATTGTTTATCATAAGTCAAAATATAGGAGAATGCTCTTAGGGCTAACAACATACAACAAGCAATAATAGTCAGGGGGGGTTTTTGTGGTAGTAGCATTCAACAACTAGAATGGATTCACTTGTGAAGCTTCGCCCTCTCTTGGTTATCTTCCTCTAAAACTAATGTGTTTAGTATATTTTTCATAACATGAGGTTCACTATAGATAAAGCATCCACTAGCTTTAGACTTGCTGATGAATGGCTTTTTGCTATTATGGATTGTCTCACTGGTTAATGTCTTAACTACCTTGTTATTTTTCTTCCCAAAGGCTTTCCTATCCTTTGACATCTTGTCCTTATCTTTCAATCTAGTCTTCCATTTTCCATTTTAGCCCAAAGCTATTTTGTAATCCACAGGTGGTCAACTGTTGTGATGGTTTGCAGTAGAGTCTGAATACATTGTCTTTTAAATTCAGCCTGTACCCACATTTACAAACCAATTAAACAATATATCTTCCTTAGACAATTCATGGACACCTAACAATAAGGAATTGAATTCTTTGATGTACTCACAAAAGATGCTAGAATGTTTCAACTTTTTGAGGGCTTCACGGGTCACCCAAGATATGTTTGCGAGAAGGAATTGATCCTTCATCTCATGTTTAAAATATCCCTATGTTTCGATATTTGAAGGGGACTTTTCCGAGGCTTTGGTTCCCACTAGAGCTTTGCATCACTGGACAACTACATGCTATCAAATAAAACTTGATTGAGAATATAAGCAGTACAGAAGTATTGCTCAACTTCCTATAGGAAATTCTCAAGTTTATTTGCACTTTGTATACCACTAAAAGACTAGAGTTCAATGACTTCAACACGAGACTTACCTCTATCTAAGAGTTTGTCAGACTGAGCTAGACTTTCTTGAGAGCGCCGAATTCTTCCTAGAAGTTATTGAATCTAGTTATGGACATTTCAAGGCTCTAATCTCCCTCTCAGCACTACCCACATGTGAAACGGACATTAATTAAGTAGCCTACGTATCCTTAACGGCCTTCAACTGAAACTCAAGGCCTTAAACTAACTAGCAATGTTGCTAAAGTACTCGAGTCATTTAGCAATTTGCGGGTAAGAAGTCACTTGCTCCTAGCCACCTAATGCCTTGAAGATGGCCATGAAAAGATCCTCCAACATAGTAACACAATTTGTCATTCTGCCACTTGCAGAAATAGCCATGGATCACAAAATAGTAACGAGTAATAAACCAGCAAACCGGTTCTGATACTATGAAATGTCTTATTTCCTACTTATAAAGCCTAGCCAAGCACCATTGGATATTCAATTTTTAGGGTTTTAGAATAAAAACAACACACATAATGCAAAACAAGATAATGGAGTTTATAGATAATTGCCTAATCTTACTTTACTACCATAAGAATATTACAAAGAACGTATTGTACAAAGCCAGATACTAGAGCCTCTTGCTTAGTCTAACTCTCTATTTATAACCAACTCAGTGATCAACCATCTAGTCAACATGCCAGAACTTATAAATATAGCCAATCAAAACCAACTATCAAGGAAGGTCATGTGACATTTTAATCCTATATGGGATTGTGATGAAAAGTGTGAATGATATATAAGATAGGCCTAAGTACCTATTATCAACTTTGAATATCCATTTTAGATCAATGAGGATAGTAGCTAAATAGTTGGTTGTAAGTGCCATTAGGTCCACAATCGTATTCTTGGGTTCACGTGCATGGAACGTGATATTTGGTATTAGAATGGATAGCCAACCCCTAGTAGAGAAACTAAGTACTACACCGTATACGATAAGAGTCACCTCTAGAATTCTACCCTGCCTGATTAATCTTGAGTTTAGTATGTAAGTTTGGGCCTAGCGAGGATACTTGGGCCTAAAAGGGATGTGAATGTAATATTTCAATCCTATAGATGATAAGTGTGAAGAGTATATAAGATGGGCCAAGTATCTATTGTCAACTTGAAATATCTATTTTGACTTAGTGAAGACGACGGCCAAATAATTAACTATGGGTGTTACTAGACCCCTGTCACGTTGTTGAACTCATTGGTATGGGGTGTGACAAACCGAACAATTAGCATGCAATGCTTCCTAAAGAATTGTCCAGAGAAACTACTAAAATTGACCCAGCACTCTCTGGTACAACTGACTGTTTGCAACCGTCTAAAGCATTTGCCTAACACTCATACACATCAGTGTACAACTGTCGTAGTACCCGTCCATGTTCACAACAACTAATTGTCTCGTCTAATTGGACACGAGCCCTATGTTTCATCTAGCTGGGTCATTCAGCCAGCATGTTTCGTTTGTCACAGTCTATTTAGCGAGGCACTAACTCGGGTGCCCGACTCAAATGACTCCATCTTTTGGGTCGCAAGCTCGAGGGACTCAGTATCATGGGTCCATCTATCTATACAATCTTGGTGTTGCCAAGGTCCTGGTCTTGCTGACCTAATACTAAACTCTTAGCACGCCCAGTGCTAAGGGAACTAGGACACCCTGGCACTGTCACAGGCCGACCTGTGACGGGTCGTTCGTGTGGGCATGACCTTGCCCATGCCTAATCTTAACATCCATGGTGGAGACGGAACGCTCGTGTGTCCTTGAACTTGTCTAGGAAACTGGAAGGACTAAACGTTCCCAAGAGTACTTGGCCACCGTCTATGGTCGGGTCGAGTACCCTTTGGAACATTTGTGCCCGTGCCACGGAGTGCCTAGCTAAGCTTGAAGACACTCGAATGTCCCAAACCAACGGCCCTCCCAAAAGGCTATGTCAAGTGCCGAACACCCGTGCCAGTGCCGCGCGCCCGCGCTAGACTGTGCCACGTGCCCACGCCAGACCGTGCCCGTGCCGAGACCGTGTTGAGCGCCCGCGCCAGACTGTGCCGCAAACCCACATGCCCAGCATCAGATCATGCCGAGACCGTGCCGCAAGCTCGCTCGCCCAAAGTCGGCCCGCGCCGTGCGCCTGCCCAGCACCAACCGACGGCCAGAATCGTCGGCCCCTCCGTTTTCTTATGTAAATACTTAGTTAGTCTTTTGTTATATTTTTGTAATTTTCCTAAGGCCTTGAAGGCTATACATGTAAATTTTCATAGGTAGATTCCATGTACTTTGCTCTATAAAAAATCGGCAAACTTTTCCTACCTCCTCAAAAAAATGGTGTCTACTACTGGAACATGGGAAAAGTTTACCGCGTCTATTATAGGGGGCGTACAAAACGAGATCGGGTAGAAGCAAACGAAGTCGGTTGTAATCATTGGTGTTCCCCCTCACCAATACATATTGTAAATACTTTGTACAAGCTTTCTTATGAATGAAATGAGTTCTTTCAAGCAAGCAAGTGCCGGTTAAGTTCCGTTTTCTGTCATTTTTACATTGTTCATTGTCGATTTCCATCATTTTCATAGCAAACCACTATGAATCCATTCAAGCTCACAAAAAGGCATTCAAACAAGGTTAGAAAAGGCCGGTGTGTCATTGGCTCGAGCCTAGCCAAATCACAGGCATCACGGTTAGTCTAAGGGCTAAAAGACGACCCGTGACAGTTGGTATCAGAGCCATTTGAGATATGGCTTCGAGTTCAGAGAATGTTGGCCCGTTGCAAGGAACGGGAAGTAACAAGGATCGGTTGCAGGCTCTCGAGGTCGTTGTAAATAAAATTCATCTCCTGTGCTATGGAGAAAGTGAAATGGACGGTAACTCTATAGTGAGACGATTGTCCTTAGTGGAGGGAGACATCGTGAGACAAAGTGAAGAACTAGAAGCGACTAGTTCTGAGACGAGACACGTGGTACAAGATGTCCAGTCTCACGGAGAGAGAATTGAACGAAATGAGGTGGAAGTGGAAAATAACTCCACAGCCATTGCTGAATTGCAGGCCATGTTGGAAGATGTTCGGGCTGAGTTAAGAACCTTGTCCTTGGTAGTTGGGTAAGTTGCTGAGGGAAGGAATGACACCCCGTTTAATACCATCCCTGTCTCAAAGCCTAAGGTTAGAGAACCAAAGGCCTTCAAGGGAAGCCGGGATGCTCGAGAGATTAACAACTTCTTCTTCGATCTCTCTCAATACTTCAAAACTGTTGGGATAACGGATGAAGGGCTTAAGGTGAACACTGTTGCCACCTTTCTTGATGATGATACTAAGCTATGGTGGAGGGTCCAGGTTGCTGAAATTGAGGTCGGATGCCTAGTCATTGATACTTGGGAACAGATGAAGGAAGCTATAAAGAAACAGTTCTTCCCACAAAACGTGGAATATGAGGCTCGATGAAAATTGAGAGAACTGAAGCATACCGGATCAATCCATGACTATGTGAAGAATTTCTCAGCCTGCTTACTTCAAATAACGGAAATGTTCGAAAAGGACAAGTTCTTCACTTTCATGGAGGGATTAAAACCTTGGGCCAGAAGCGAGCTCCACAGGCAAAGGGTACAAGAGCTATCCCATGCCATCATAATAGCCGAAGGGTTGGTCGATTTTCAGACGTAAGCCAGAAATGACAGAGAACGAACGGCCCCTTCTCAAGCGAAAGGAGGAAACAACAGACCCTTCCAGCCTAGTTTTGGGAATGGTGGGGGAGATAGAGCTCCCGCTGCCAGAGAAGGATTCCCTCCTCGCCAAAATAAAGAGGACCATGGACAAAAGAAGACTGAAGCTGGCAAACCTTTTGGTTGTTTCCTTTGCAATGGCCCTCATCCCGTCCAGAATTGCCCGAGAAGAGCCTTAGTGAATGCTATCTATGAATCTGGAGCTCTTGAAGCGACCCCTTCCACTTCAGGGGCACGGACCTCTCCAGATACAGACCACGTCTCTGAAGAGGGAGATGTTTTGGGAGCATTCTCATGGAGCTGCAATGCACTCTCTCAAGACGGACCTGATGTAGCTCCTTTAGCGACGGGGGACAAAAAGTTGAAAGCTACCCCAGCGGATCCAAACCTGAAAATCTGTACGGGAACATGGCTAATGTATGTTGATCTTATCGTAAACGGGAGACCTATCCATGTGATGGTGGACATTGGGGCTACACACAACTACTTGGCCAGCACAGAGGTGGAAAGGCTAGGCTTGGTGTTAGAAAAGGGTACTGGTCAAGTGAAAGCCATTAACTCTGCCCCAAAACTGGTTGTTGGTGTAGCTAGGGCAGTAAGCGTAAAAATAGGGCATTTCCAAGGGAGAACAAATCTCACTGCCGTAGAGATGGATGACTTCAAGCTTATCCTCGGGCTCGAATTCCTGCGAGACACAAAGACTGCGGTTCTACCCTATGGTGACTCACTCTTAATGATGTGAAATAAATCGTGTGTCGTACCAGCAATGATTGGGAGAGCCTCGACCAAAAGCTTATCAACCTTTCAATTAAAGAAGGGCATTAAGAGTAAGAAAGCCACGTACCTGGCCCACTTAAAGTGGGAAGAAGCGGAAGAGACATTAGGACCAATACCAGAAGTCATGAAATACCTGTTGGAGGAGTACGAAGATGTGATACCTGATGAACTCCCGAAAGAACTTCCACCCCAAAGGACTGTGGACCATGAGATCAAGTTAGTGCCAGGCACTAAGCCCCCAGCACGCGCACCGTATCGCATGTCCCAGCCCGAGCTGGAAGAACTTCGAAAGCAACTAACCGAGATGTTAGAATTTGGTATCATAGTGCCAGCAAGATCCCCTTAAGGAGCCCCGGTCCTATTCCAGAAGAAAGCAGATGGTTCTCTTCGTATATGTGTAGACTATCGGGCTCTGAATAAGATCACAATCAAGAATAAATACCCAATTCCCTTACCTACGGATTGTTTTGATCAGTTGAGCAAGGTAAAGTACTATTCCAAAATTGACCTTCGTTCCGGATATTGGTAAGTTCGGATAAAGGAAGGGGATGAGTACAAGACTACTTGTGTTACTCGATACGGGGCTTTTGAGTTCTTGGTCATGCCATTTGGACTAACTAACAGTCCAGCCACTTTTTGCACCCTTATGAATGAAGTGTTACGGGACTTTTTGGATCGATTTATGGTGGTATATCTTGATAACATCGTGATCTATGGCAATAGTTTAAAGGAACACATGGAACACTTGAGGAAGGTTCTGACCCGGTTGAGGGAACATAAGCTGTACGTAAAACTTTCAAAGTGTTCTTTTACCCAGCAGAAGATCCACTTTCTAGGGCACATCATTGAACCAGGGCATTTCGGATGGACCTGAAAAAATATAGGCAATAGAGGCATGGCAACCTCCTGAAAATGTTTCGGATCTGAGGTCTTTCTTGGGGTTGGCAAACTACTATCGGAGATTTGTAAAGGATTATTCCAAGATAGTCCTACCACTCACTGGCTTGCTTAAGAAAAAGAACACTTGGAGTTGGGATCAAAATTGCCAAATTGCTTTTGAAGAGCTAAAGCGGTGTATGTCTACAGACCTAGTGTTGGCCCTGCCAGACCATTCAAAACCTTTTGAGGTACACACTGATGCTTCTAATTTTGTCCTAGGCGGGGTACTAGTACAAGATGGCCATCCTGTGGCCTTCGAGAGCAGAAAGCTGAATGATGTGGAGAGACGGTATTCCGCCCATGAAAAAGAACTCTTAGCAGTTGTCCACTGCCTCAGAGTCTGGAGACAATACCTGTTAGGAGCACATTTTTCAGTAAAGACGGACAACACTGCAGTCAGTCACTTCATGACCCAACTGAAGCTTACAGGACACCAGGCTCGGCGGCAAGAACTATTAGTTGAATTCAACTTTGTGTTGGAATATCGGTCAGGGGCAACGAACTAGGTGGCCGATGCTTTAAGTCGAAAGCCAGAGTTAGCGACCCTACACCATCTAGCAAGTCTCGCAGCAAGTGAAATCACCTCCTATATAAGGACACAAATTCGGGAATGGATCCCAAAAGATCCCACAGCCAAGCGCTTGTTGGAATTGGCGAATCAAGGGACAACCCGAAGGTTTTGGATAGAGGACGGTCTTCTAGTTACCAAAGGGAATCGCTTATATGTACCAAAAGGAGGGGACTTGCGTCGGATTATTTTTCGGGAATGTCACAACACCAATTAGGCCGGCCACCAGGGGGAGAACACACACTAGTCCTAGTGCAGCGGAGCTATTATTGGTCGTTAATGCAAACAGACGTGGAAGAGTTTATAAGGGCATGTCTTGTATGTCAGCAGGACAAGATAGATTGACAAGCAAAGGGCGAGCTTTTACAGCCATTGCCAATACCCCGTAAACCTTGGGAGAGTGTCTCGCTGGACTTTATTGTTGGCTTACCAAGAATTGGTGAGATTGCAACCATTCTAGTGGTGGTAGATCACTTCTCGAAATATGCTACTTTCATCCCCGCGCCCAAGTATGTTTCGGGCGAGGAAACTGCTCAACTCTTCTTTAAGCATGTTGTGAAATATTGGGGAGTACCAAGGGACATTGTTAGTGATCGGGACTCCCGATTCACTGGGAACTTTTGGAGAGAACTTTTCAAGTTGCTCGGTTCCCAGCTAAGCATGAGTTCATCCTCACACCCCGAATCTGATGGACAAACGGAGCGGTTCATTGGGATGTTGGAGGAATATCTTTGCCACTTCGTGATCGGGAACCAGAAGAACTGGGTGGACCTCCTGGATGTTGCGTAGTTGTGTTTTAATGCACAGAAGAGTTCTTCTACTAATAAAATTCCTTTCGAGATTGTAACTGGGCAACAGCCCATGCTTCCGCACACAGTGGACGTTCCCATTAGCAGTAAACCAACCAGAGCTGAAAACTTCTTGAGGGAATGGCGATTAAATATTGAGATTACTCGAGGATACCTTGAAAAGGCGGCGAGACAAATGAAGGAACAGGCCGACAAGAAACGCCGCCCTGTTGAGTTCCAGGTTGGAGATCTAGTGATGGTCAGAAGGTTTCTCAAAAGAGAACAGAAGAAGACTAAAGGGAAGGATCCTCGACTCATGCCAAAATACCTCGGACCCGTACCTATCATAAAGCGAATTGGAAAAGTGGCATACAAGGTCCAACTTCCCTGAGAATTGGGAATGCACCCGGTCTTCCATGTCAGCTTACTGAAACCATATCATGACGGCCAAGGTGAAGAACAACGGGACTTGGAACCCGATCAAGCTTGGAAAAAAGTTGCGGAAGCTATTGTGGAGGATCGGATAGTGGGACAACCAAAAAGGCGACACAAAGAATACTTGGTAAAATGGCAAGGCCGGAGCTCAACAGAGAATACGTGGGAACAAGCGTCTAATCTCAAGGCATTTCAACCTCTGATCGATGCCTATCATCAGAGTCGAGGTGCCGAGGACATCACCACGAACAAGGTAGGGGAGGATGTCACAGGCCGACCTGTGACGGGTCGTTCGCGTGGGCATGACCTTGCCCACGCCCAATCTTAACATCCATGGTGGAGACGGAACGCTCGTGTGTCCTTGAACTTGTCTAGGAAACCGGAAGGACTAAACGTTCCTAAGCGTATTTGGCCACCGTCTATGGTCGGGTCGAATACCCTTAGGAACATTTGTGCCCGTGCCACGGAGTGCCTAGCTAAGCTTGAAGACACTCGAACGTCCCAAACCAACGGCCCTCCCAAAGGGCCATGTCAAGTGCCGAACACTCGTGCCAGTGCCCAACGCCCAGTGCCGTGCCCGTGCCAGTGCCGCGCGCCCGCGCTAGATCGTGCCGCGCGCCTGTGCCAAACCGTGCCCGTGCCGAGACCGTGTCGAGCGCCCGCGCCAGACTGTGCCGAGACCTTGCCGCACGCCCGCATGCCCAGCATCAGACCATGCCGAGACCGTGCCGCAAGCTCGCGCACCAGCGCTCAACAGTGCGGCGCGCCCAGAGCCGGCCCGCGCCGTGCGCCTACCCAGCACCAGCCGACGGCCAAAATTGTCGGCCCCTCCATTTTCTTATGTAAATACTTAGTTAATCTTTTGTTATATTTTTGTAATTTTCCTAAGGCCTTGAAGGCCATACATGTAAATTTTCATAGATAGATTCCATGTACTTTGCTCTATAGAAAATCGGCAAACTTTTCCCACCTCCTCGAAAAAACGATGTCTACTGCTAGAATATGGGAAAAGTTTATCGCGTCTATTATAGGGGGCGTACAAAACGAGATTAGGTAGAAGCACACGAAGTCGGTTGTATTCATTGGTGTTCTCCCTCACCAATACACATTGTAAATACTTTGTATAAGCTTTCTTATGAATGAAATGAGTTCTTTCAAGCAAGCAAGTGCCGGTTAAGTTCCGTTTTCTATCGTTTTTACATTGTTCATTGTCGGTTTCCATCGTTTTCATAGCAAATCACTATGAATCCATTCAAGCTCACAAAAAGGCATTCAAACAAGGTTAGTAAAAGCCGGTGTGACGTTGGCTCGAGCCTAGCCAAATTATAGGCATCACGGTTAGTCTAAGAGCTAAAAAACGACCCGTAACAACACCCATGAGCCGATGGATGATTGTCAGCTTTGAGTTTTCAGTCCCCCTTTATATTAACGTTATCACAGTGAAAGAAATTGTTGAGGAGTTAAAAATAAATAAATAAGTGGATACGTGTTAGTTTATTTGCTCGAGGGATTTTAGAAAGAAGCGGAATGGAAGAGAGAAATATGAGCCTTTTGACTAAAGAAAGGATAAAACTGACATTTCATCAAATTTTGCTTTGATAGGAAAATAATTGCTAACAATATCGTCAGCCATAAAGAATATATTTGTTCTTGGTCCTTATCACGTTTTCAAGATTGGCCTTTGAAGCAGTGCGGAAAGATATCTATTTGAATAGTAACTTTGGTAAATTTAACTTAATGAAAATGTTAAATTTTAACACGAAAACATTAAACTTTGTTAAAAATATATGTACCAACGTCATATAGCAACTTACCACTTTTATTAAATTGCTTACTATGAAATGTATAAAAGTTACTATTTTATAGATATTTCTTCACCACTTCATTATTTTCCTTCAAAATATTAATTGAATGTTATTTAAAATTTTTGCGCATTCCAATTCTTCTTTGCTTCTGTAGATTTCTCTTCCTCATAATGGAACAAAGCTTTGATTTTAACAATTCCTTGGCTTCATCTAAGAACATTAGATTATACGATGGAATATGTTGAAAAGGACCGCTTAATAGAGTAACTCATGATGTTGCTGCTCTCATTCCCCACCCCTTTTTTGCTGTATATATATGAGAGAAAGGGTGTGAATCAAATTTAAAATATATTAATTATTAAGAATAATTTTAAATCATCTATTGCTTTCTCATAAAACATAAGTCGAGATATGGAGCCTTAATCTGAATTTACTGTCGAAAATCTAGAATTATTCATAGGAGATAAGGATTTGGGACCATTCAATATCCTATGTATATAACCTTTTTTTGCTAGATTCCTATGTATATAACCTAAGAAGCAAATTTATCGCGCCCGCCCATATTCCAATGAAGTCTAACACAAAAAATTTTCATTAAGAATTATTTTTTAAAGTTTATTGCAACTTATCGTTATTAAATTAGAAGATAGTGACAATTTAATACCACGACTTATAAAAAAATACTAGAGGTCTATTAATCATTAGTCAATGACGATATTGACTAACGAAATTTATTTTTTCAATAAAATATCTATTTTGTCCCTATTAATTTATTTTTTTTATTCTTTAAAATCTCAAATTTAATTATTTTATGCTATTTTGCAACTTTTACTTTACCAATCATTATTCTATACCAACTCATCTACCCATATTTGAGTTTCATTCTAAATTTTTTGTAATGCAATTGATAGATTTGTATGTATATGATTTAGAAAATTAATATTATTTATATAAAAATTAATTATGTCTATTATACGAAGTTTTAAAGGATCTTATTTTTCAATAATAATTATAATTAAACTCAATATTTCATAAAATAAAAAAAAGAAATGTTTATATTGTCATGCTTGAAAATTATTGTAATGCTATTTTTTTTTCCACTCATGATAAAAAGGAAGAAAGGAAAAGGAAAAAAAAATGATTAGCACAATATTTCATTTGAGTACATCGTGACTCCAGTTGTTTCAATCCTCATGGTATTTCTTAAGAAAATAATAAAAACAAAATGAGCCTATTAAGAGTTTTTTAATCAAAACATTATGGCTTTTTAATTAAAAATAAAAGTATTATAATTTTTATTCTTTTTTAAAATTACAGAGATAGTTTCACAAATAAATATTGTTTATTTATATTAAGGTAAGATCATAAAATCTAAATCTGATAGTCAAGATCTTATAATTAGTATGTGTAAAATAGATATTTTATTATAAAGGTAACTTTCGTTAATCAATATCGTCATTAACTAACGGTCAATAGACCTTTAGTACATTTTTTACAACTTGTGATAATAAAGTGCTATTACTCCTAATTTAATGTGGATAAATTACAATAAATTCTATTTTTTATGAACAACTAACTTTCCTTGCGAAACAATTGAGTCATAAAATAACTCTCTGTAAGTAAAAAGCATTTGATGCTAGAGGGTTGTTCTATGTTACCCCCAAACAACAGTATGATTCCATTGATCAATTCATCATGTACTAGCATTGGTGAAATGAGATGACCAATAGTACAGTGAAGAATGAACTCTGGCCATGAAAATATTACATAGCACAGAGCTGGTCAAAACACTCAAGAATTCAGTCCCCAGTTGTCTGAGATTCTGTCTCTCATTTTCCGATACTTTATGATTCAGTTTTGGTCTTTACTTCTAAGGATAATTTTTTACTTTCTTTTGACCAAGCTTTCTTCATATGCTGCGCTGAACATACAGAATAACCCCCCTTTTTTTTTACCTACAGCCACTATGCAAGAATGTGCACTTAAATAACACAAAAAGGTTAAATGTGCTAAGGAAGATTTGTACAACAGATTCATATCTTATAAGATATTTTAATTCTACGTAGAAAATAAGAAATTTTATTTATCTTTCAACTCGACTAATTTCTTTGACATATATAATACTATTAGTCTACAAATAAATTAAACAATTATTTGGTCCACTGAAAGATAAAAAATTTTATTAAAAAGTTTTTAGTGGAGTGATAAATTGTAACTCAGGTTGAAAGTACTAGTTATTAGGTAATAAATATTAAATTTGATTCACAATCTATCTCTCATGTATGAAAGGAAAAAAAAAGGAGTTAAAAGAAATTTTAATACAACAAATTTATACGTAGTGTTTTCAGGAATGCACTCATAGTGCTAATAAGCAATAGTAATGACATACGAAGAATCAGTTCTGTGTATCACTAAAGAATTGAAGTCATCATCATGCATGGTTCTTAAGGAATGAGGACTCATGAAAATGAAAACAGCCTAATCAAAAGTGGTTTTTCATTTAAAAAAACCATGAATCAAAACAATTTGATAGGCAGCATGTTTTGATCCCTTATATGGTTTTGTAACGTTGACCACTGAGTCAGTTTAGTATATTCTTGGGATCCTTTCATTGGTCAACTTGTATTTCTCACCTGTAAAAAGTCAACTATCCGAGAAACCAAAGACGGTAAACTAAGGCGCCAGCGGTTGCAGCCCTTCAATTTTGCATCGAAAAACTGCAGCAGCAATCCTGGTTTTCCTTCTGGAGGCCTCAAAGAAAACAATCAGACTTCTGGCATGGAGGACTTACTATAAATAGCCCCCGTGGCAAGCTCTTCTCTCCACAAGAAAATCCAAAATCTACTCAATAGCTACTTTCAAAGTAAGAGAAGTTCAGATCAGTTAGAAGATGTCAAGTACTGCAGGTCGAGTTATACGCTGCAAAGGTATTGTATTCAGTGCTAAATTTTGTGTCAAGAATGTTTTGCTTTTTTAGGCTAGATGGTTTAACTTCCGACTTGTTGACATTGGTGTATTCGATGTTAACAAAGGGCAAATATTCTATGAAAGTAATTGTTTCACAGTATCAATAGTTCCACTTCTTGAAAATCCCTCTTAACTTAAAGTTGTTAATTAAGCAATTGGGCGAGAAGATCTTCTCTGCTTTGTGGTTAGTTTGATTGATTGTTTCTTGTTTTTCTGATATTTGCGTTACATATCGTGTATTGCAGCTGCCGTCGCATGGGAACCGGCGAAGCCACTGGTAATTGAAGAAGTGGACGTAGAACCGCCACAGGCAATGGAGGTTCGGTTGAAGATTCTCTTCACCTCCCTCTGCCACACTGATGTTTACTTCTGGGAAGCCAAGGTACCTTTGAGAATAAATCACATTTTTTATCTAGTTTTTAGATTTTTGCACAGCATCCACCTTATTTCTCATGAGATAAAATACAACTTTGTTTTCACTTTGCAGGGACAGACTCCTATATTTCCTAGAATATTTGGTCATGAGGCTGCAGGGTATGACATTATCTCTCAAAAAGAATGTGAACTAAGTTGTTATTGATATTGATTACAAGAAATGGAACAAATATGAACCATTTGATGCAATTCCTTCTTGTTGTGTAGGATCGTGGAGAGTGTTGGTGAAGGTGTGACAGAACTCAAACCTGGTGATCATGTTCTTCCTGTATTTACTGGAGAGTGCAAGAAATGTCGACATTGCAAATCAGAAGAGAGCAATATGTGTGATCTGCTTAGAATCAACACTGACAGAGCTGTAATGCTTAATGATGGAAGAACAAGATTTTCGATAAATGGGAAGCCAATTTATCATTTTGTTGGCACTTCCACTTTCAGTGAATACACTGTGGTTCATGTTGGTTGTGTTGCAAAGATAAATCCTGAAGCTCCTCTTGATAAAGTTTGTGTTCTCAGCTGTGGAATCTCCACAGGTTGGTAAACAGATTCAGATTCTTGAACTTCATGTGCTTGCAGTAGTCTTTAGATATTGACAAATGTTTGTTGTGATAGGTCTTGGCGCTACCTTGAATGTTGCCAAGCCACCAAAGGGTTCATCAGTAACCATTTTTGGACTAGGAGCTGTTGGCCTTGCAGTAAGATCTTTTTTTGCTCCTTTGCTAAAATGTTATCTCCCTTACTATTGCTGCTCATGCAAAAGTTGCATACTGTTATGTGATTAGGCTGCTGAAGGAGCTAGGATTGCTGGTGCTTCCAGGATTATTGGGGTGGATTTGAACTCTAAGCGATTTGAGGAAGGTGAATAAGATGCCCTCTGAGTTACATGTGCAGTTTCTTGTACATTCTAATTGAAAAGATCTCCTATTACCAAAATAAGGTTCAAATTTATAATTTTAACACTTATCTAAACATTTAACTTATATTTTGATCATCTTATTTTCCTTTCTTCTGCCAACATCCAACAGCCAAGAAATTTGGAGTCACTGAGTTTGTGAACCCGAAGGACTATAACAAGCCTGTTCAAGAGGTCCTGTTCTTTTTCATTTTGTGTTTGTTTCTTAAATTTAACTTAAAATAACTAAATGAATGAAAAAATGGAGGATTTTATAACCTTTAGGTGCTTGCTGAGATGACTAATGGCGGAGTGGATCGAAGTATTGAATGCACGGGAAGTATCAGCGCTATGATCTCTGCATTTGAATGTGTCCATGATGTAATTTCTCTAATTTCTCTGTTTGTCCCTCCTCAGCCAGTGTACCAAAATTTTAGAAGATGCAATCCGAAGTCTGAATACACTGATTATTTTCTTGCAGGGTTGGGGTGTAACTGTACTGGTTGGAGTACCAAATAAAGATGATGCATTCAAAACACATCCAATGAATTTCCTCAATGAGAAGACTCTCAAGGGCACTTTTTTTGGCAACTACAAACCGCGCTCTGATCTTCCTTCCGTAGTTGAAAAGTTTATGAACAAAGTGAGCTCTTCGTTCTGATAAATGACATTAAGAATTGTGCTTGAAATGCTTTAGTTATCTTACATAAATATGAAAATGATCAAATGCGGTCATGTTGTATGGTGGTGATGGCAGGAGCTTGAACTCGAGAAATTTATTACTCATGAAGTCACATTCTCAGAGATCAACAAGGCATTTGAATATATGCTGAAAGGAGAGGGCCTTCGATGCATTATCCGAATGGATGCTTAACTAAAATACATCATCTTTATAAATTTTATGAGTTCTGTTACATAATGCCAAATGTATCTCTTTTCCTATTTGTTCTTTTATAACAATACGTTGTTCATTTCTGTTGGCATTTTCATAGTATGTGATTATAGTATATATTGTGCAATTTTCAGACATCAGTGAAGTTCTTTTTGCTTTTTTGGAATGTTCTGTCCAGAATGAAAGTTAGTGTCTTGGTGTTTAACGAATAACGGTAAAAGCTATAGACAAAAGGTGTTCAGATTAATGATCTATGAGTGGTTGAATGAAGAAAGAAATGAAAGGAACATAGCAGTATTAATTTATTTTTTATTTTTAAAGAGCAAGCTTTGTAATATTATTGCTCATCAACTATTTGCGCTAAGAATTTTTTAATTTTTTAATTTTTTTTTTTTAGCTGTGGCAAAAAGGAAAGGTTAATTGCAAAAGAGATAATGTTTTTATTCCAAAAGAACATTTCCACCATGTATGAAGTGAGGGAATGTGTACTTGGATATCAATTCTTGTCAAAAGAATAGCATTTTTTTTTTTTCTTATTCTGATGAAAAAGTAGATCTAATGTAAACAGTTTTAATTGTGAAATATTAGAAATTATATATTTACTTTTAAGTAGATCATAATATTGATTTTTGAGTTTATAAATTTTTTTATAAAATTTAAAATCATACTTATATATAAAAGTAAATATAATCTCAATTCATGCACACCTAAGGATTGGAAATAGGCCGGACTCTTAAGAGGGATATACGGTCTAACCTATACTTGTTTAGTAAATGGGTCAGGTTTGTACACTAAATTAAGTCTGTTTAGTTAAAAAGATTGAATATGTTTGATAAAAATCTAACCTGAAACCTATCATGGGTGACCTATTTATATATTATATATTATATAATTATTATTTATTACATATTAATTGTAATATATAATATTATATGTATTTTATATAATATTTATCTTGTATATATATATAGTATAACTTATATATATAATTTATTAATTTTAACATATAATATATTATTAGTCTATTTACATGTATTACATATAAAAATTAACATTAGCCTTAACTAAATTGAGATAAAAAAAAAAGAAATGATTATATGTTAATAAATTTTTAAGTAAATTTTTAAAGAGGTCAAACTTTTATGCAAGTTAAATCCAAGCCTTAAAAAAAGTCTTATATAAATTAATAAGTCAGACTTAAGTCTTAAATCTACAATGTAGCCTCAGGCCTATTAAGCCAAGGTTTAACCTGACCGGTCTACCCTAATTAAAAAAAACAAAAAACTAACGAGAAGTTAATAATTGTGATATTTCTTATGCGAAATTAACTTACGAAAATTTAATTAAGAAAGCTGTGTATAGGTATAATGCAGAGCGTCAATCCCACATCCAAATTTGAGTTCTCGGGGAAACATCGTATAAATTGGCTTTCGATATGGAATTATCAAATTGAACTGACCAACAGTTGTGTGCAACATTTTGATTTATATTTATATTTAAATTTCTCTAAATTTATATATATATAGATATATATATGTAAGTCCAAGGAAAAGTGTCAAGTGGTGACACTTGATGCCACTTGACTACATCGGCTATATGTCCAAAGGAAATTTTTTTAAAAGAAAAATAAAGATGAAGCCTCAAGTGGTGTGATAATTTTAATTTTTTGTTAAGTTGAATATAATTGAAAATTTTTCTTGAACTAATCTTAAAAATAATTCACAATTAATGTATTCAAAGTGAACTGTTGAGTTTACAAGAAAAATTGTAATATCAAAAGTTTATCTTTATATTTCTCAAAGATACTCCAATTAATAACTTTACGTATAAAAATCGTAGAGGAAGTCTACTGTTACGACACATAGAAGCATCTTAAGGTGATACATATTTAAACAAAACTTTTCTAAAAGAAAATTAAAGATTATATTTGAATTCATTTAAAATTTAAATTAATTAAGTACTTAATTAAATTAACTAATAAAATATATATGTATTTAATATTAATACATTAAAATGTGTAATTTTTTGAATATTATCTAAATTAATTTAAAATCTTAACTAATTAACTAATTAAGTTAATTAATAAGACATATATGTATTTTCAGATTGTTCAATGTTAGCTTCACATTGAATTTTAATAATATAACAACCGGTGTAACGCACGGAACATCAACTAGTGTATATACTAGAGGTGAAGAGGGAAGTGAATTGTCTTCACATATTTTTTTATTTTTTTATTTACTTCTCCAACTTTCACAACCAGTGGTGTAAATCTAATGAAAAGTTGTGTTTCTCCAACTTTCACAACCAATAGTATAAATCTAATGAAAAGTTGTGTATCTCATTATCAATGGTTCTGATCTAATTAATATATTTATCTTATTCTATTAACGCTTTATATTCATTTGGTCATCATGGATAAATTAAACATTTCTTGATATTTTTATTTTAGATAATGAATAATATAAGTATTATTAATATGAATATTAATTATAAAATTATTGCATTCTTAATTATGAACATTAGGATAAGTTTGCAATCATGATTAGCTTTCCCATTTTTGTAATGTTACATGACTTTTGAACTCTGCAAAATAATAACCCTTTTATATTTCATTATGGACGGTGATAATTCATCAACATTTTCAGCTAGCCTTTTCAATGGTTAAGATTGGTTTGATCTTTATGGATAAATTAGATATTTAACATTATTTTAATATATATATATATATATATAATATTGTCTGTTCTATTGTAACTATTATTAATACTATATTATTCTCATTAACACATTAAAAAGAAACATTACCCCTTCCACTTCTATTATTTTACATAATATAGCTCTTCCTATTCTTTGCTCTAGTCATATTATTTTTTCATTTTCCTAGTGATACTCTCTCACATTGGAATTTTGATGGTCGCATATACTTGACCACCCGGTCCACCCCTTTAAAGTACAAAATTTCAGTCAGAAAGCTGAGTTAGAATTATATTTAAAACAATAGTAATAATAAATTTATGCCTAGGCTTCCATTAGGGATCTCTAGGATTTGGATTAGCAAATTTCTCCTTTGATACCAATCCAAACCTTGCATAACAAAATATACTTTGTCATCTTCCAGCAGTATTAGCTTGTCGAATCAGGCAAACCCGAAAGCAAATGTACCAAACAATGTAGGTGGCACAAAGTTGACTTAATATTTGTACATATCCCATCACAATAACAATAAAAGCCATCAGAACATTAATGGTTGGGATATGATTAAAAATGGAGTAGTCGAGGACAATGGCGTGGATAACTGTGAGGAGAGGTTTAAGAGGGAGATGAGGGATTTAGAGGAAACGCTCTCCAAATTAAACCCAATGGCCAAGGAATTTGTGCCACCTTCCTTGGTTGTCAACAACCATCATAGGCTATAGCAACTAGTTGCAGGGCCCTTTAGATACACTGCTAACAATTTTGTATGCACACTAACTCTGGAATTCCAAATGAAAATTCTACTAGACGGGGTAATTTTATCTCTAATCAGTACCATTTCCTTTCCTTTTACCTGCCTTTGGTCGGCTTGTTTGATAAGGAAATGAAAGAATTGAAAAGATAATGATGGAAGAATATTCTATTTTTTATCTTTCATTTTTTCGCCAGAAAATGTTATGATAATGGTTGTGGTTACTCAAATAGACTGGCTGACATATATCTTGCACTTGATTTATACCATTTCTTTTTCTTTTTCCCTAAGTAAATTGTATGTTGTCAAAAAATGATCAGGGCTGGAAGTTGGTTCTGATGGCAATGACTCATTTCTAGAATGGTTAATGGGCATTGGATCTTGTTTTCGTCTACACTGGCATTTACATTTTTTTTTTTTTTGGTGGTCGGAATTGTGGTTCACTAATTCGATGCCTTTAAGTCTATTGGTGTTATCTCATTCTTAAACCCTTAATGGTTATTGGGTTTTTTTTTTTTATTTTAACAACAGTATTTGTGATTTTCTTATTAGAATTGTGTTCATGAATTCAACGTTGATTGTTTGGCTAGATATGACTGGCTAGAAGAAGAATAACTATAGTTATGGAAGGAAGATTGCAAAATTGCAGGACAACTTCTAAAATAATTAGAATGATGGAACCTTCAGTGCCTATTGTGTCAGTTGGAACTCTTAACCATCTTTTGCACTCTTTTGGAAAATCTGGGAAGATAAAGACCATGATGAAGGTAAATGGAAATCCTTCAATATTGCATGGTGATATAGCATGATTGTCGAGCAATTTCCTGCAACAAAGCAGATTCTATTTTGGTTTGCCTAATTTTGTTTGTAGTTTTTCTTTGACTGTGAAAACTGTTAAGATCATCATATCATGATGCTGCTTGTATTTTTTGGTATCTATTTAGAAAGTTGTACTTAATATTTAATGTGTGTTACATGTCTTTGGATCTCATGGTGTACACAGTTGTTCTATAAGATGGTGGCACATGCAACAGGTGTAGAAATCAATCACTCTACTTATTCAATTTTGTTAAAAAAACATTTTGGTTGTTGGAAATTGGAGAAAACACCTTGAGGTATGATCGTTGAAGCCCTCTTTTGCATTTAACTTATGTGTATCTATAGTACATCAATTGAAAATACTTAGTTGTTGGAAATGAACTAATAATTATCATGGCATTTATATATTCAACAAAATACTTAGCCTCAAAAGTTTGATGATTAACTTACTGCAAGAACATATTGTCTGAACATAATGCATTTTGATAATTATGATAAAGTACTTCTAGAAAGTAGAGTATGGGAGAAATAGATAAAGTATTATGTCAAAAAGCAAGATATTTTTCTTTTTTCTTTTTTCCCATTAGACATTTTGTAGTACAAATAGACATACAAAGATGCACTATGAAGTTCAAACGAAGTTCTTTAGTATTCTTTTTCTATCAGTAAATTTGAAACCTCTAAATCTTGAGCTAGATGTTGCATTTTTGTCCTACCTATATTGTTAGCCCAAAAGGTTTTCTCCTATATTTTGATTAATACAAATATTGAAGTGGACTAACATATGTGATTTGTATCTGATAGAATTTTTTAAAATGGCATGTTTGACCACGGTTCTTCAAAGTCTAACAAATAGGATTGCAAAGCAACTCATAGATAATAAAGTCCAAGAAGAATTGATCAAGTCAAGATCCTACCTAAAGGAGTTAAATAACATGAAAACTTTTGAAGAATTATAGATTAGGAAACTATAGTTAAGGTATTACTTATATTTCCAATGTCCCTATACTTTAAGTTCAATTTATTTCATATTGAAGCACTCAAAGTTATTTCAAAAAGATGATATTTTTAATCCAGGTTTTGATCATAAAAAGAATTTTAGAAGAAAAGCTTTTGATTGTATAAAAACTTAGTTGAGTGGCTTTGGACAAACCTATGAATCTAAAATGCCCATCCAAAGTCTGTTTCCAAAGTGTCTAAATCTAAAGTTGTTCAAAATATATTTCTTGGTATAAAGTGCTGTTTTGGACGCACATTTCGGATGCACTACTTTCTACTTCGCAAGACCAAAGCCTACAGAATTTTAAAATTGGTATTTCACTATAAAATAAACTTTTCAACGCACCTTTCGAATACATAAATTTTTGCCTTGTGAGCCCAAAATCCCTACAAAACTTAACAGCAACAACTAGCCATTACTAGTTGTTGCAACTTTGATTTCTGCCCCTATAAAAGCCATTTAAATACAATTTTCAGGAAGAAATAGTGCTAACACTTTCAGAAATATCCTAAGACTTTTGAAAAGCAAAAATTCCCCATCTACATTGTGCTTCAAATTAAAATCTATTATTCTAAAGGTAAAAAGGTAAAGGTACTTTAGTTGGTTTATATCTACTTAATCTGTGAGCTATTTCTATATTTTCTCTTTAATCTGAATTATATCAAGGTTTGAGAAGTAAAACTTAGTTGGGGGTAAGCCTTGATTGTTGAGTGTATAGAGGTTGGGAGTAAAGTCAAGTGCGGTAACCCTCTATTATAATATTGGTATTGCCTACCACCATTAATTTGGGAAAAAAATTTTAGTGGTTGAGTAAAAATTCTTAAGTGTGTGCTTAAAATAGTGGATTTAGATCATTTGATGATCGAATCACTATAAATCATTGGGTCTATTCTTTTGCATTTATTCTGAAATTTATGACTGTGATTTTACTATTCATCTTATTTGAAAACATTTCATTCTTTCTTACATTCACTGATTTGATTAAAGACATTTATGTAGTAGAATGAAACGGTTGTTGATGCTTTATCTGCCCATCTTTAATATTGTCTCTCTTCTCATCATTTAGTGGAGTTTTGAAAGATCTTTGGTTACACACTTAAAGCTACATAGAAAATCTATTTTTCAGCACATACACATTTTCGGTTCTTTTTTATAGGTTTTTAAAAGATTTTGAAAATTTGTATTTGTTTGCCATAAACCTTATTCACCCCCCCCTCTAAGGTTTATCAATTGATATCAGAGTTGGGTCTATATTGTTTTTGGTCTAAAAACCTTGTAGGAAAGATTCGGACGACAAACACTTCATCTCCATCGTACATTGAAGGGTCTTCAACTAACAGACCGCCATTGTTCAATAGAAGCAATTATACCTTCTAAAAAATAGAATGAAGATTTATGTACGCTCAATCAATTTTGAGCTATGGAACCTGATTGAAAAGTAACCGTTTATCCCATCCAAAACTATCGAATGCAGAAAAATACCTAAACATAATAATGAATATGACAGTGAAGACACTTCAAAAATGACCTTGAATTTCCAGGCTATGAATATACTATGTTATGTTCTTGATGCTAATGAATACAACCGAGTCAGTGGTTGTGATTCAACCTATAAAATGTGAAAATTACTTAAAATTACTCATGAGGGGACAAATCAAGCAAATGAATCAAAGTTAGGACTCTTAATTTGTGACTATAAACTGTTTACCATGAAACTAAATGAGAACATAACTGATATGTTCACTATATTTACAAACATTATGAATAGATTAAAGACATATGGAAAAATCTATTTCTTTAGAGATCAAATCAAAAAAATACTCGATACCTTGCTAAAAAGTTGGCAGCCTAAGATTTTGACTGTAGAAGAATCTAAGGACTTGAAAAACCTACCAACCAAAGAATTGATTGGATCTCTCTTGACTCATGAAATAAAACTTAAAAGGTTTCAAGAACATGATGATGATGATGATGATGATGATGATGATGATGATGATGAAGAGACAAAAGAGGAACTGCCTTAAAAGTTGTCGATGATGAAGCTAACATTGAACAATATGAAAATGACTATGGCATTGATTTAGACACTAAAGAATTGGCCATGGTTGTTAGAAAGTTCAGGAAGATGTTCAGAAAAAGCAACTTCAGAAAAGGCAAGAAATTTGTCAAAAAGAAGGGATAAACTTCACTATTCAAACCTCAATGTTATGAGTGTAAGTGTATGAAACATTTTGTTGCTAATTGTCTAATAGCTAAAGAAAGGGAGGTCAAGCAGAACAAAAAGAAAAGAAAGGACATGAAGATAAAGAAAGGAAAAGGACTAGTCGGGACTTGGAACCAAGATGGATCCGAAACTGAAGGAAATTATGAGTCCGAAACTGAAACAACCAACATATGTTTTATGACGATGGAAGATAAGGTAAATTCTACTCCTTCTAATTCTGTATATGAATTATATTATTCTACTTGTAAAAATTATGATGATCTGAATGAGCTTCTTGTTGACATGTTCCATGAACTCAAAAAGATGTCTAAAAGAAATAAGGAAATGAAAATGAAGATTGATTCCTTATTAAATAACAATGTTAAGCTATTGAGTGAGAACAAAGCTCTACTTGATTCCATTAGTGGTTCAAATATTGAAAATAGTGTTATTTCAACTTGTTTGCATTGTATGTCACTTAAGGACAAATACTTATGTGACAAAGTACTCTTTCTTGAAATTATGCTTAGTGATTTTAATGACATGAAAAAGAAAGTTGATGATCTTACTACTGTTGGATTGTATGCCCTCTTAGACTAGGTTTCTGATGTAAAATCGAATTATTTAATAAAAGAATTTATTTTCAGAAATTGTTTGTGAATTTACTTTTTGTTTGTGCACGATTTTCGTTTGGAACAGACCCATTGTGTTTAAATAAGTGATCCATGTGAATGGTGGTCTTTCACAGTAAGGTATGGATCACGGGTTATTTAACACATAAACATTTGTTCTTAACATATTGATGAGACTGGGAACCTCATCATGTTTAGGTTATTATGTTATGAATTCCAAATGGGGAATGGCTTTCCTTTAGCCAGTGGGTAATCCACTCACTTCATGACATAAGCGTATTTCAAATACGTAGAACAGGACTCGTAGTAGTGGTTTCTCAAAGTACTATATGGTAGAAACCCAGACTACTACCGCTACAGCGTGGACTAGTACTCTACGACTTGAGTATGAGTTGGTGGTCTAGCGAAGCTGGAAGCATATACTTTGATTTGCTGTAGTTGAGGTTCTATCATAGGGCCAATATACTTGCATGTTGGGTATGTGTGACTAGTTAGTTAAGACAGACTTATACAAGATAGTTTCTGCACTATATCGTCCCTTGTGGTTGTCCGAATGGTCTAAATTATCCAAGGCCCTGGGAAACATGACTTGGATGTTTGTTTTAGGGTAGCTCCCTTGGAAAGCGGAAACACTCCAGGAAGTCGTGGATCATTGAACTAGAAGTCTAAGGATGGTAGATGTCATTTAGAGGGGTGTTAGTACACTTCTTCCTCTCTAAATGTACGGCGATGTGTAGAGGGGTATTTTAATCATTTCACCTGTAGGTCGGAGACTTTGCTAACGCAGCATTGTCCTTGGGTTCAATATTTCCTTATGGTGATATTAGGAAATATTTAAAATGCAAAATACAGTTATTTATATAGCAGGGGTATTTTGGTCATTTTAGCAGCCAAGGCGATGTGTCTTTTTGGTCCTCGAGATAGCCCGTAAGTCCTAACTATTTTTGGGTTGAGGAATTGGTCTCAATTGAAGAGGATTTTATTTTATTTTATTTTATTTTATTTTATTCAGGAAGTCTAATTTATTATTGGACTGGAATAAAATAAATAAATAAATAAATAAAATAGGAGTTGAGAGAAATTAATTATCTAATTTATTTGGTTAATTAATTATTCATGGCCTAGGTCCAGTATGAATAATTAAGAAATTAACCTGGGCTTAAACTAGGGGAAATAATTAATGTTTAATTATTTATTGGGTTATTTATGTAGGCCCAAGAAATAAATAATTAAACATTAATTATTATGGTTCATTTGGGCTTATTAATTATTTATTGGGTTACTTATGTAAGCCCATAAAATAAATAATTAATATTTATTATTTTGGACCTTTTGGGTCCAAGAAAAATAATAAATATTTATCTGGCCCAATAGCTTGGACCTTAGGGTTTTTTCTAGATACGGTTAAGAGGAGTTTAAGGTTAGGCCAAACTGTTTCTCAGGATAACATCCGAGTATTTTGAAATCCCGAGGAGATGTTTATTAGAGATTGAGAGACCTAGTTTAGGCTAAATCTAAACAACTCTTTGAAAAAAAAACCCTAATTTTTCCTTTCCCAAGCCACACACTCACGTGGTCTCTTTCTCTCCTCTCTCTCACGTTTTCTCCTTCTTTGTTTTCTCCTTGGACTTTGCTAACCAATAGCAGGTAAACCAAGGAGAATTGAGACACTTTCTCTTCACCATAGTGTTCACCGACTAGAGGTTAGGCTGAGGAATATCCCGAGAACTGGAGAGCTAAGCGTTAATGCAAACAAGACGAAGTCGAAGGCTAGCGGGTGTTCAACCGGAAGCTCCTTCAAGTGTGCAAAGCGAGGCGATTCCAGCCGTTCAATCTGTTCCTACGCAACCTAGGAGGGTTAAGGAACGCAAAGGTATGATCTTCACGCTTCCGCATGGCCTTTATGGCTTGCGGTTTAATTTTTCTCTCTGGTTTTTTTTTTCGTCCATGGCTCCCTGTTTCTGCATTTTCCATCAACTACATGTACTAAGAAGTTCACAAATGGCAAAGATAATCTAAATAGATTGCTTAGAGTGCAATGTATAGCTTGGGACAGAAATGGTCTCGGCTATAGGCATGTGAACAAAGTTGGAAATTACAAATCTTATTTTGTGAAAACTAGTTCTTCATATATGACTCATATTTGTTGTACATATCGTGGCAAACATGGACACAAAACATTTAGGTGTCATGTTAGGTAGTAAGTGGAATCCGGTGTGAAAATAGTGTGGATAATTAAAGGAACCATTATTAACCCCCATGGACCCAAGAAAATGTGGATACCAAAAATCACACTTCGATCTTGTGTATAGGTATATTTGCCGCAAAAGATGAGCTCCAAAAAGTGGTTCTTGGATAGTGAATACTCTAGACACATGACAGGAAATGCAACATAATGGAAGACATTCAAGCTACAAATGATCATCTTTGGAGACAAGAAAAAGGGAAAAATACTCGGTAATATTGATAAGGGATCTTCCACTATTATTAAGCAAGTATTGTTAATTGATGGATTGAAGTACAACTTGCTTAGTATTAGCCAATTGTGTGGCAATGGTTGTAAGGTTAAATTTGAGAAAGATTCATGCACTATTATTGTAAATCAAGTAATGAAGTCATTTTTGTTGCAAACCGTATTGGTAATGCCTATGTATTATATCTTGATGATCTTATTGCTCATTGTATAACATGTCTTTCTGTAAATGATGATGATGGATACCTTTAGCATAGAAGGCTAGGCCATGTGTCTATTGATTTTCTAAATATATTATCTTCAAAAAAGTTTGTTAAAGGACTGACCAAAATGAAATTTGACAAAAATCGATTTTGTGATGCTTGCAAATTTGAAAAACAAACCAAAACATCCTTTAAACCCAAGAAAATTATTTCAACCTCAAAACCTCTTGAACTTAAACATATGGATTTGTTTGGACCAATAAGGACCACTTGCCTTGGTGGTAAAATGTATGCTTAATGTATTAGTAGATGATTTTTCGATATTTACTTGAACCTTGTTTCTTGCATAAAAAGATGAAGCATTTTCTGAATTTTTAAAATTACTCAACCGTGTTCAAAATTCCCTTAGATGCAAATTGATTTCAATTAAAAGTGACAATGATAGAGAATTTTGCAACCATTAGTTTACAAAATTTTGTGATGGGAATAATGTTTCTCATAACTTTTCAGCAACAAAAACCCCTCAACAAAATGGTGTAGTTGAGAGGAAAAATAAGACTTTACAAAAAATGGCAAGATCAATGTTTTGTGAAAACTTCCTTCTAAAATATTTTTGGACTGAAGTTGTGAATACAACATGCTACATTATGAACTGTATTATAATAAGGCCCTTTTTAAGAAAAACACCATTTGAACTTATATTTGATAAAGTCCTATCCATTTCATATTTCAAAATTTTTGAATGCAAATGTTTTGTTCTCAACACTCGAGACAATCTTGGCAAATTCGATAACAAATTGAATAAGGCTATATTTCTTAGATACTCTTCCAACAAAAAAGCATATAAAGTGTACAATAAAGGAACTTTATGTGTAGAAGAATTCGTACATGTTGTATTTGATAAATCTAACATATATTCCTTTAGAAAAGTTGATGTTGATGTAGGTACTAAAAAGAAAATGGCATTAAACATCACAAAACTCCATCACTTGACAACCATGCCAAAGAAGAAGAATTGGAAGAATAGCAAGCTGAAGACAGTGAGCAAAGAACTGAAGATCATATTGATAAAAGCTTACCAAAAGAATGAAAGTACAAAATCAGACATCTAAAAGAACAAATTATCGAAGATTCAAACTATGGTGTCAAAATCAAACGGTACTTTATTGATAATTTCACCTTACTTTCAAGCATTGAACCTGATTGTATTGATGTGGCTTTGTATGATGATTTTTAGATTGTGGTCATACGAGAAGAATTGAATCAATTCGAAAGAAATCAAATTTGGAAATTTATTCCTAGACCATTTGATCATCTCGTGATTGGTATCAAGTGGGTATTTAAGAATAAACTTGACGAGTATAATGTTGTTATTAGAAACAAAACTAGACTTGTTGCCCAATAATTCAATCAAGATGAGGGCATTGATTATGATGAGATATTTGCACCTATTGCTAGATTAGAATCTATTAGATTATTACTTACTTTTGCATCTTTCAAACGTTTCATGCTCTATCAAATGAATGTTAAAAGCGCATTTTTAAATGATTTTATTGAAGAAGAAGTATATGTGGAGTAACCCCCTAATTTTATTCATGAACATTTTCCAAATCATATTTTTAAGCTTTCCAAAACTTTTTGTCGTTTAAAATAAGTTCTAAGTGCTTGGTATGAAACATTTGGTCACTTTCTTCTTTCAAAAGGTTTTTCAAGATGTTTGATTGACACTACATTATTCATTAAAGCTAAAAATTCTAATGACCTCTTAATTGTTCAAACATATGTTGATGACATTATTTTTAGAGCTATTAATGAATCATTATGTAAGAAGTTTGCAAAGACTATGCAGCAAGAGTTTGAAATGAATATGATGGAATAACTCAACTTCTTTTTCGGTTTACAAATTAAGTAATCCGGGCATGAGATCTTCCTAATTCAAGCTAAGTATGTTAAAGAACTGCTCAAAAGATTTGAAATGAACCAAGCAAAGGAAATCAGTACACTTATGAGCACTTCATTAAAGCTTGACAAATATGAAAATGGTAAGAAGGTAGATGAATCAAAGTATCAAGGTATGATTAGAAGTCTTCTATATCTCATTGCTAGCCGTCTTGACATCAAATTCTCGGTTTGTCTTTGTGCAAGATTCCAATCTTGTCCCAAAGAATCACACTTATGTATTGTAAAATGTTTCTTAAATACTTAGTTGTGATACATGATTATAGTTTATGGTATCCTCGAACTAACTATTTTTATCTTATAAGATACATGGATGAAGATTATATTGGTTGTAAAGTTGAAAGAAAGAGTATAAGTGGGCATTGTTAATTTTTTAGTCACTCTTTAGTCTCTTGGTACAGCAAGAAGCAAGCTTGTGCATTTCGTTCAACAATCAAAATAGAATATATAGCTACAAGAAATTGTTGTGCTCAAATTTTATGGATGAAACAGACTTTACTCGACTTTGGTCTTAATTTTAAGTATGTTCCTATTCTATGTAACAACACTAATACTACAAATTTAACTAAAAATCATGTTCAGCACTTAAGAACTAAGCACATTGAGATTAAGCATCACTTTATTAGATATCATGTGCTCAAGGGTGATATTTGTGTTGAATACATTTCTACTAATGATCAACTTACAGATATATTCACCAAACCACTGGTTGAAAATAGATTCAATCATCTGAGGAAAGAATTGGGAATTACCAGAGTATGTAACTAATGATTTTGCTGGAGTAGTTGTTTATTCTTGCAGGTTCCTGAAGATTTTTTATTTCAGATAGAGATTTTAGATGCAATGTTTGGACGAAGTGAATCCAAAATAACATCACTAGAGCCACCTCTCAAGCCAAAATATTCTATGTCAAAATCAAATGGGCATTTTGAATTAGGTTCCAAGTTCAAAATCACAGCATCCTATGGCCACGTGTGACACATGTTCTGGACATGCAAATCAAAAGGACAATATCTTTATCCAAAATTTTTAAAATTTTTAAATTCTAAACATTCGCACCTTTTGTCTATTCCGGTCACAAACACTTTCTCTCCTTGTCAAAATATCTGTTCATATCCCTAAAAATTTACATTTTTAATACATCATTCTCTCAACAAAACTAAACAAACCTGAAAAACCTTAGAGGGGGTGAATAAAGTTTTTGGCAAGCAAAAATATTTTTTTTCGACTTGTCTAAAAATCAAAATAATAATGATCACCAAGTTGCTTGGACAGACTTTATGGAAACCTAGAAAGTTATCCAAACACTCGTAGATGTTTATCCAGATTTAGACGAAGAAAGAAACTCAAAGCAGTAAATGAATAACGAAAAGAAGTGAGAAAAGGAATGTATAGTGGTTCGATCTACCAAGATTTATGTCCACTACCTTAATCTCACACTTAAGGATTTTCAATTAGATTTTATTTACTTCACTCAATGAATTCAAACAGTATTACATACAAGAGAGGATCACCACACTAGATTTTCCAAAACCTCTCAATCAAGCAATCACATCAAGGATCACCCCAACTAGATTTTATAGTATAACCTTGATACATTCACCAAACAATGTTCACCCCAATGGGTTTTACTCCACAAACTTGAACATTAACCAACACAAGGCTCACCTTAATGGATTTTACACCACAACCTTACACTACAACAGAGATTTGAATATTAATAGAACAGTAAAGAGCTCACTTGTTTGAGTAGATGTTCACTCGGATACAAATCACAAATACTTTTACCTTTGATACAAAATGAATTCATTTTGAAGCTTTGATAAAAAGATATTTTTGAAAATATTGAGTAATAGTGTTTCTAAGAAGAATGTTTCAAAAATCTTATATCTAATCTTGCTTTAGAAGCTATTTATAGAGCCAAAAAGTGAAGTGCCAATAGTCATAAAGAAACGGCTATAATTTTCTGTTTAAACTTATCCGTGTTTTAGACTTGGGTTTCGAACGACGATGCATCCAAAAGGTAAGTCCAAAATGTCACTTTTTCAGACAAAAATATGTCAACACAATTAACAGGATTTTGGATGAATTTTTTGGATTCAAACTATTCAATCCAAAATTTTGAGATTTTCAAAAACTTTGAAATCTTCTCCTTTTGGAGTTTCAAGGTAAATTCAAATGAATTAAGAGATAAAGAGATATAGGAAATAATAGATATACCATAATAATACTTCCTAGTCTTCAAAAAAGACATATGCAACTTCATATACTTCGTTCTTTTCTTTCTAAACTTGAATTCAATCACGAAAGAGTTGCCAAATATTCTTATCTCAATGCCTTAGAAGAATAGATGTCAAACATGTCCTATCATAATAGATTAACAAGTTAGTCCATATTAATGTTTGTCATAAATTAAAACATAGAAAAAAGCCCCTAGGGCTAACAATCTCCCCCTTTTTGAGTGATGATAAACATAAAACAAATGCTATGTAATGAGTGAACATGTTGAATGAAAGAGGTGCAAATAAATGCAATCTTACAACATAGATCTCAAAGAGAGCTTATGAACATTAGCTTGTAAACATATCTCAATGAGCCTAATGCCTTTCATATCTCTATATAAATATTCAAAATGATTTGATAGAGATAGCAGACAAGTCATACGATAAGATACTCCCCCTAAATATATTATTATATGGACATGTTAAACATAAGAGGGAAAAGCAGAAATCAAGATTTGTACGTCCAAAATATGCGTCCAAAAGAATTTTGGAAGAGTGTATAAAAGGAGTTTTTACAGAAATCCATTTTGGATATAGATTTTGGATGTCCATAAAGTATATTTTCAATTCAATATGACTTCTTATAAGAACATCTGTTTGGATCAGAAATACCTGAGTCCAAAACTCCTCCTAACTCAATGCACAAGAATCAATCACAGAATCTAGCCTCAAAGATACCTTTAACATACAAAAAATGCTTTTTGAATTAAGTAGTCATAAACTGAATGTCAAAAGATTAGACAACTATCCAGGCAGAAAATTTTCAATGAATATATTCAGTAAATCAACCAGTTTTAGATCAAATCATATCAGTTAATTTTAGTTCAAAACAGTTCATATCAGTTTCTAACAGTTCATAAAGGTTCATGCAGTTCAATAGTTCAAGCAATTCAATGCAGTCCATCATATTAGTTTAAGATAGTTTCTCATAACAGATTCATATCAATTAATCAATTTCTCCCTCAAAACAGTTCATCATATCAGTTTCTTATAACTATTCAAAATTCATAACAGTTCTCCAAAATAGTTTATTGTCAGTTTATAACGATTCATCACTGTACGACAGTTCATCATTTTCTCCCCTATAATAGTTAATGGATTATCATATTATCATATCATATCAGACCAATTCTTAGTACCAATTCATCTCATATCAGTTCATCATTTTCTCTCCCCTTTTGTCATCAATAAAAAACAAGAATATCAGAAAGATAGAAGTATGCATAATATAAAGAGATTGAAAATGAACAAGTATCTAGCAGTAATTATCCCAAAGCATAATGTAAAAACAGAGAAAGTAAATTGTTCAACATTGCGGAAAGTAAAGTGTTTTGAGATCATCAGAAAATTATGCTGCCCAACAGTGCTGCCTAGGATATATTTATCGTTTCAACTTTTGACCCAGCACCCTTCTTGGAATGTTGACCTACAATTCTGTTTGATTTGCTCTTCACCACAATATGTTTCTATCGTTTTCCAGAAGGTTTGGGCTTGGGAGAAGCAGGAGGGGTTACTGTTTCCTTTATGGGAGATGGTTGCTGAGATGGTTCAGGAGAATGATCCTTTTCTTTAGTAGGCAGCTCAGACATTTCCTCTGAAATAGGTTCATCCTTTTCATGATCAGATACCGAATGGGAAGATACTAGAGCAGTAGGATTAGTAGATTTTTCAACAGCATAAATTCTATTTCCAAGGCTTTGAATTTCTGAGTTGAGAAGATCCAATTTCTCAGCTAAAGAACTGATTGCACCCAGTATGCTTTCAGACATGCCTGCGTCCTGATCTTTTCCTTTGGCAGAAGATTCTGCCTGAAGAACTTCATCAATTTTTCTCTTTGTTCCAGTACCAGGAACAGACTTCCCTTCCTCCTTAATCTTCATCAATTTTTCCCGTTCTTTTCCTGCAATCTCTCTCAGTAATTTCCATGTATTATTTTCCTTACATAGCTCA
Source organism: Voacanga thouarsii (assembly GCA_026120185.1). Taxonomy (NCBI): domain Eukaryota; kingdom Viridiplantae; phylum Streptophyta; class Magnoliopsida; order Gentianales; family Apocynaceae; genus Voacanga; species Voacanga thouarsii. The sequence continues at coordinate 1,339,864 of JANUWF010001150.1, forward strand.
TCCTTTCAAATGAATCAAAACTGTAAACATTTGTTTTGAATAGATCACAGGGAGTAGAATTTAAATTAACTTCAAAAAATCTAAAGACTTTGGTCAGCAAATTTCCAAATGGTAGAGCTTTACTTAACGTGTTTCGTGTCTGCAATATCAATTTTGTTCCCAGAAACCCAAAGTTAATCTGCCTACCTTCAGCTAGAGCCAACATAACCACCATTTGCAGAATACTAATTGAAGTTTTACGCCCATAGATAGGTACTATCACGGTCGACACCATGTGATGCAGAATTCTGTCAACACCATTTAGGCATTTTGAGCTCCTATTTCCATAATTTCCAAAATTCTTCCCACTAGTGAATAATTTCTCAAAATTTTCAAATAAAAAATGTCATTGCCCTCAGGAAATTTGTTTAGCTCAAAATATTGAAATCCGGCATCTGTTACATCACAAATCCTATTGAATAGTCTATGATCAAATTCTATGTCTTTGCCATTCACTCTCGACACATACCAGCGTATCATAAAACCACCCTCAGTTTCTTCCAGTTTCCCTTTCCTTAAGTTAGCATAAAATTCCCAGACCAGATGAGTAAATATTTTCTCATCAACAGATAGAAAACTGCCCCACCCAATGTGATCAAACATGTCCAAAATATTTGACAAATTTAGAAAAGCAGGATCATTAACACGATAGCCCCAGATAACAGTTTGAATTTTTGACACCCAATCATTGTACTCAGTCTCGCATTTAGAATCAAGGAAACAAGGTACCTGATTTTCAGAACATATTTGTTCTGGAGACGACTTATAATAGGGCCTAAATTAGACATATTTTTCCTAATTATTTGAGATTATTTTGTGATACATTTTGTTCAATAACTTGCCATATTCCTTCATATTTGAGATTTTACTCTTGAAAAGATATTTTGTGCATTATTTTAGATTTTAGAGGTAAAACAAGTAAAAACGTCGCAAAATAGAACATAAGCGGCGCCGGCCAGAGCAGGGGAACTAGCACCGGTCATACACTATTGGCACAAACTTCGAGGCGACAAAAAAATCAGTGAAATGCCCGAAACAGAACCGAACTGGCACCAACTCCAGCAGCCAAGGCGGCACCGGCTATGCCCAGAAGATAAGGCGGTGCCTTAATTTTTGCACGCGATTTTTGGTAATTTGCAGAATTTTAGTATCTTCCTACTTCTACTCGGTCAAGAACCCTACACCAACGAGTTTAGGCACTTCCTAAGCGTATAAATAGATGGAAAACACAAGAGAAATGGGAGAATTTGCAGATCTGAATAGAAAATCACTCAAATTAAATGAGGAATTCTTCAAATCAAGGAGAATTGTACAAGAATGTCTACAAAGGAAGAAGAAGGAGGCTTGTCTATGAGTGCTTTCTTTTACTTTATTTTCTTTTTCTTGAACGATGATGTATTAATTATTTTATTGTAATTTGACATTATTTTAGGTATTCATGATTTTTAGAGTTATTTGATATTTTGATTAATTGATTATTATTCTTGGTATTTGATTACTTATATTTATGACGAGATTGGTTGATTGTTTCTTTCCATTAACTTGTTTGAAAAAGAGGTTGATAGTGGTCTTAATTCATTAATTTCATATTTGTTATCTTTTAACTTGCTTAAAAAAGAGGTTAATTGCTAAGAATTAGGTAATTGAAGGTTAATTGATGTCTGTCAGAATATGGATTCATTGGTTAATTTCATGTTTTAAGTTTGCTAGAAGATGGAAATTTAATCAAGGATTGTGTTTAATGCATCTTTTAGGTGAATTAGTTGAGACAGAATATGTGATGCTAATTTGTCTAGAAGGTAATGATTTCATGGATTGAAAAAGAAGTGAATCTACCTTAATCCTTCATGATGCCAAGAGAATAGTTAATTATGATAATGATTAGGTCCTTTAAGATCATGTTTGTCAAAACAATGGTCTAAGTTACATAATTCTAAATCCTTGACATGTATATATTTTTATTTTATTTTATTTTATTTTATTTTATATTTCTTTTTCACCTTATAGCATCAGTTAAACAATAAAAAAAAAGTGATTAATGCATACTTGTTCCTTGAGGATCGACACTCGTTTGAACTCTATGCTTTGTTAATGATGAGTACGCTTGCTCATATATGCAATTTGGGGTTGACATTTTAATTTAAACTTGATTGGAAATGTACTTATTTTTATATGATTTTTATACTCAAATAAATACGCATCAAGTTTTTGGCGCTGTTGCCATGGAACAATATCATAAAAGCTTGAATTTTGTTGATTTAACCATGTAAATATGTAAATATGCAAATATGTAAATATGTACTTATATACAATTGTTCTTTTCTAAAAAAGGTGCCATTTTTTGTATCTTGTGTATATTCTATATACCCTTGTAATCTAACTCACTAACTTTGACTAACTTTGTATTTTATTGCAATCATGAATTCTATTATCTAACTTGCTTCTGGTTTTGTCTAGGTGTTATCCTTGGCACATGACCCGAAAATTTGAAGGTGAGATAGTTGATTTTGATCCTAAGATTGAAATGACACTATCAAAGATCCGCCAGACAATCCAAAAAAACTTGATCGCAGACATGGATGGTGCTCAGAATAACAATGCTTGAAATAATAGGAGGGTTATGGATGACTTTGTGAAACCTACAATCTCGGGCATAGGCTCGAGTATCACTAGGCCTAGGGTGGAAGCGAATAATTTCGAGTTAAAGCCTAATATGATCCAGATGGTCCAAAACATGGTTCAATTTGATGGGCTACCTGAAGAAGATCCCAATGCCCATCTAGCTAGTTTTCTTGAGATTTGTGATACGTTTAAAATGAATGGTGTTTCTGAAGATGTCATAAAGTTAAGACTTTTTCCTTTTTCTTTAGAGATAAAGCCAAATCCTGGTTAAAGTCTTTACCTACAGGTTCCATCACTACTTGGAATGCCCTAACTGAAAAATTTCTTGCTTAAATATTTTCCTCCAGCTAGGACAACCAAACTTAGAAATGAGATCTTTGTCTTCCAACAATTAGATTCTGAGCCCTTGTATGAAATTTGGGAGATATTCAAGGAAATGTTGAGAAAATGCCCACACCACGGATTTGAGCTAGGAATGCAAATGCTCATCTTTTTTAATGGCCTTACTTTCGCAACAAGACAAGTGGTGGACTCTTTTGTAAAGGGTTCTATCAATCATAAGACGCTGGAACAAGTATTCGATCTTATTGAAATTTGGCTTCTAATAACTATTCTTGGAGAAGTACAAGGTCTAGAGCTCGTGTGCAATGAGTGTACAAAGTGGATGCTGGGGTAGCTTTAGAGACTAAGGTGGATTCCTTGACTCAAAAGATGGAACAAATGGTGATGCCTCAAGGCCAGGTATTAAACGTAAGTTGTGATTTCTGTGGAGAGGGGCACCCAAATCATAAGTGCCAAAATATGGGTTCACTCCAAGAAACCACGGAACAAGCGGCCTTTGCAGGTAATGTCCATCCAGGTAACAACCCTTATAGCTCTACTTAGGCAGGGTTCTTTAAATTTTGAGGGAAATCAAAGGAACCAACCTCCTATGAACAACAATGTAGCACCTTCCAATCCACCATTGGAGGATTTGATTGGTCAATTGATAAGTACAATGGAAATTAAGTTTCAAGGAGTTGATGCTACAATAAGGAACTTAGAGACCTCCATGCGCAACTTGAAAAACTAAATTGGTCAACTTGGCAAACTATTGGGGGATCGTCAAGCTGGGACATTGCTAGGAAACACTGAAGAGAATCCACGAGATCAAAGCCGTGGAAAACATTGAAGTCGTTTTTACTTTTAGTTTTGTGATTGGGAACAATTTTTATTTTCGTCATTTTATTTGATTCTTTTTCATGAATTAAAGTGCATTATTCATCATTATTATGTGTTCATCATTTTTCTTACTTAAGAAAAAAAAAAAGCTAAAGGCCGGACAAAATACAACCAACGCCGGCTAAGACTAGGACCGGCGCCGGTTCCTGTCGGGCAGGACACATAAAATAGGCCATTTTGGCCACTTTTTCTTTCAAACTCTCCAACTCCCTCTCAAATCCTCTTTAACCCGCGCCGGCCTCACCTTCCCAACTCCTCAAGATTTGATTTTTCATCTCCTAAATACTTTTACAACATCAATTTACCTTTCTTTTGTTGATCCTACAGATCAAAAGTCTTTAAATTTTCCATTTTTTACAAATAACCAAACTTCAATCCGCATGCAAAAGGCTTGGATTTCTAGAAAAAGATTGCATATTTTGTTTGCCCATGCATAAGAGAGCACAAATGTATGATTTTTATTGAATTCCCACGGTTAAAATGTTATAGATGAATTTTTCTAATTTTGAGTATATTTTTGGCCGAAAATTAGGAGTTTTCATGTTCTCTTGCCTTGTGAAATAACTCATGAGCTTTATGACTTTGGATTTATGATGAGTTAATGATGCTTAGGTACTTGATTCATTCACATAATCATTAGGGAGTTTATGCATATGCTTAAGGGTAGGAGTATGGTTATTATAATGATTGAGTAGTGATGCACATTGACCTTGAATTATTTTCCACTTGATCATTCTAATGCCATGATGATGCCTTCATTCACATGATCATGTATGTGCATTCGAAATACATTGGAGTTGTTCAACACATTTATGTTTTATTGTGAGCTTTATACGTATTCTTGCAAGTTGTGTTGAATTGATTGAAGGAGGGTGAATTGTTTGTTGATGGGGTGTATGATATACGTTGAAGAAGTTTGGGCATTATTGTTGTGAGATTGGTTGAAGGTTGGGTGAGAGTTGTGGATTGTGTTTGAAACGAGGAGCTACACCGCTTTTTAATTCTTTAAGCTCATTCATTTTATCCTCCTATTTTCACCACCACTTACTTGACAATATGTCTAGAGCATAGGGTCAACCTTAGTCATAATGAAGATTTTGAGAGACTTTGGTATTAGCACTGAGGGAGAATTGATGGAGACTACCACTGAGCATGATATGGTTACAGAGCAGACACTGATGAGCTGCGGGTACAAGTATAACCAGGAGCTAAAAAAGTGGTTAACACCCCATGAGGTCAGGTATTTCAGTCAGGTTAGGCCACCGCCTGTGGAGGAAGAACACCCACCACCACTATCACGAGCATGAGCTAGTAGTTTCCAATCCCAATCCAGGACTGACTTTGAGACTGCAGTGCTAGGATAGTTAGCCCAGCAGACGGAGATGCTGCTACACATGCAGGGCTCTATCGATGACATGGCTCAAAGGCAAGCTATTATGGAGTAGCAATGGGCTGAGAGGAGGTAGCATTTTCCGGGATAACATGGTGGTGAGGGCACATCCGCACCTGATGATGATGATGATGGGGCGACTTAAGATGCTTGTTCTATATATGTCCTCCCTTGTCACTCTCTTTTTAGTCTTTTTCCTTTATATTTTCATGTCATTTTCTTTTAGATATGTACTTTTCTTTTTTTCGTTTGTACTATTTTTGTTCTTTTCTTTTTGCTTTAATTTTCTTTTCTAGTTTTATGCTTTGGTGTGCTCTTTTGTTTTTTTCTTTTTATGTACTTTGCCAATGCCTCCTTCTCCAAGAATTCAACTATTGTATAGAAGATTGCACAATGAATGGAATTATTGTCTTTCTTATCTCTTCTCTTTTATATTTTTGGCCCCATGCCATTGTTTCTTCCTTGTTCTATTTATTTGGCTATTGTAGACAATGTCCAGTTTAAGTGTGGGGGAATATGATAGGGCCTAAATTAGTCATTTTTTTCCTAGTTATTTGAGGCTATTTTGTAATACATTTTGTTCAATAACTGGTCATATTCCTTTATATTTGATATTTTACTCTTAGAAATGTATTTTGTGCATTATTTCAAATTTTAGGAGTAAAATAAAGAAAAATGTCGCTAAACAGAATATAGGCGGTGCCGGCCAGGGCAGGGGAACTAGCGCCGGCCACGCACTGTTGGCACAAATTTCGAGATAACGAAAAAATCAATGAAACGCCTAGAACAGAGCCGAACCGGCGTTGGCTGTGCCTTAAAGATAAGGCGGTGCTTTGATTTTTGCACGCAACTTTTGGTAATCTGCAGAATTTTAGTATCTTTCTATTTCTACTCGGCCAAGAACCCTACACCAACGAGTTTAGGCGCTTTCTAAGCGTATAAATAGATGGAAAACACAAGAGAAATGGGAGAATTCGCAAATCTAAACAGAAAAATCACTCAAATCAAATGAGGAATTCTTCAAATCAAAGAGGATTGTGCAAGGAGGTCTACAAAGGAAGAAGAAGGAGGCTTGTCTATGAGTGCTTTCTTTTACTTTGTTTTCTTTTTCTTGAACGATGATGTATTAATTATTTTATTGTAATTTGACATTGTTTTAGGTATTCATGATTTTTAGAGTTATTTGATCTTTTGATTAATTAATTATTATTCTTGGTATTTGATTACTTGTGTTTATGACAAGATTGGTTGATTATTTCTTTCCATTAACTTGCTTGAAAAAGAGGTTGATGGTGGTCTCAATTCATTAATTTCATATTTGTTATCTTTTAACTTGTTTGAAAAAGAGGTTAATTGCTAAGAATTAGGTAATTGAAGGTTAATTTATGTCTACCGGAATATAGATTCATCGGTTAATTTCATATTTTAAGTTTGTCAGAAGATGGAAATTTAATCAAGGATTGTGTTTAATGCATCTTTTGGGTGAATTAGTTGAGACAGAATACGTGATACTAATTTGTCTAGAAGGTAGTGATTTCATGAATTGAAAAAGAAGTGAATCTACCTTAATCCTTCATGATGCCAAGTGAATAGTTAATTATGATAATGATTAAGTTTTTTAAGATCATGTTTGTCAAAACAATGGTTAAAGTTACATAATTCTAAATCCTTGACATGTATATATTTTTATTTTATTTTATTTTATTTTCTTTCTTTTTTATTTCTTTTTCACCTTATAGCGTTGGTTAAACAATGAAAGAAAAGTGATTAATGCATACTTATTCCTCGAGGATCGACACTCGTTTGAACCCTATGCTCTGTTAATGATGAGTACGCTTACTCATATGTGTAATTTGGGGTTGACATTTTAATTTAAACTTGATTGGAAATGTGCTTATTTTTATATGATTTTTATACCCAAATAAATACTCATCAACTCAGAATAATCATAGTGAGATGCGAAGAAATTTGGTTGAGGAGAAATTTCTTTTTCCTTTGCCTTGCTTGAACCCGAAACCTTTTTTTTCATCACAGGAGACGATTTTTGCCCCTTCTTTTGTTTCAAAACCAAAGATTTTGTTTTTGCCATTTGAAATATTGGAGTTTTTTTTTTTTTTTGGACCGACTATTTTAGAAGAGGAGGAACTTGGACAGTTTGGAAGAGACGGTTACAAAGGTTTTTAGAGGATAAATCTCAAAGTGCTTTGAACGTCTTTAAGTAATGTGAAATAAAGTGCTTTGAAAATATAAGTTTTTTAGAGAAGTTTAGAAATACACGCAAAGCAATTTTTTAAATTTCAAACTTTGGAATAAGAAAGATATTAAAGATGGGTTTTGGAACTTGACCCAATCCGAAACTATTATCCAAAAGAGTGTTTTTCTAAAACGCATTTTGGAAGAAGAATTTGGAATCAGATACTGCGTCCAAATCAAATGATGGTGCGTTTTGGATATAGAATACTATTTCTGAAACCTTTTTTTTTCACAATTCCTGCAAAAAGAAAACTTATGCCACATGGTTAGTTATCAAATTCTTGTAATTCCCAAATCTCTTCTCAAATTATTGAATCTTTCTTCAGTTAGATGTTTAGTGAATATATATGCAAGTTGTTCATCCGTTGAAATATATTCAACACACATATCTCCTTTGAGCACATGATCTCGGATGAAGTGATGTTTAACTTCTATGTGCTTTGTCCTAGAATGCTAAATAGGATTTTTTGTTAGATTGATAGTACTTATATTATCACACAATATAGGTACGCAATTAAAATTAAGATTAAAATCTAGCAACGTATTCTTCATCCACAAGATTTGAGCACAACAACTCCCGACTGCAATATATTCAGTCTCAGTGGTGGATAAGGATACACACACCTGCTTTTTATTGTGCCATGATATAAGAGAATGTCTAAGAAATTGACAATGGCCACAAGTACTTTTTTTTTCAATTTTACATCCTATATAATTTTCATCAGTGTATCCTATAAGATTAAATACATTAGTGTGAGAATACCCTAATCCATAATCATATGTGCCAATTAAATATCGAAGCATACATTTTACTGCACATAGATGTGATTCCTTCGGACAAGATTGAAAACGAGCACAAAGACATACTGAAAACATGATGTCTGGTCGGCTAGTAGTAAGATAGAGTAGACCCCCAATCATACCTCTATACTTGTGTTCATCTACCTTCTTACCTTTTTCATCTTGATCAAGTTTAATGAATATACTCATTGGTGTGCTAATTTCTTTTACTTCATTCATTCCAAACCTTTTGAGCAACTCCTTGACATACTTAGCTTGATTTATGAAGATACAACCCTTAGTTTACTTAATTTGCAGTCCGAGAAAGAAGTTTAGTTCTTCCATCATACTCATTTCAAATTCTTGCTGCATAGTCTTAGTAAACATCTTGCATAAAGAGTCGTTAGTAGCACCAAAAATGATATCATCAATATAGATTTGAACAATCAGTAAATCGCCAGAATTATCAGTTTTGATGAACAAGGTATTATCAATTAAGCCTCTAGAAAATCCTTTTGAAATTAAGAATCCACTAAGTGTTGGGTATCTCACGCATATCATATACAACGCAGTGGAAGAATAAGAACGAGATACCATCCCAAGATCCGCATATATGTGGAAAACAAGACATATACATTATAGACAAAGAAACAAAGATAACAGCTTTTATCTTTCTTTGTTTGTGTGCAAAACTTTCCTTCTTCTAGTATGATAATTGTGGCGCGATCCAGCAATCCTCTTGAAGAATCACCACGAGAGTTAAATATCCAACCACTATAATCACAATGTGTGATTATCTCTAACAGTAATCCATACAGAGAATACACTCAAGCACCAAGATTTTCTGTGCTAGCAGAAAACAACAATGATGGCTGGAGTTTTTTTTTGTTCTTCTTGTTCTTCAAAAAACCAGAGAATGAAGAAGAAGAAGGCCCTTGGTATTCTCTTGGAGAGACACACGAAATTCAGAGAGGGTGAGAGTGGAGAAAAACCAAAAGATCATAAGGCATCTTATGCCCCTTGGTTTTTGTAGAGTTATCATGAAACCTTTGGTTTTCATGTTTTGTCTTTCTTGTGTGACCCTTGAAGTCACCCGAAAATCTCCACATAAAACCATCTGAGAATTCCAAACAAACAATTGCAATTCTCTAATTGCAATTGGAACCTATCAAATTCTCAAACTTACAAATTGGCTCATCAATTATAACTAATTATAATTTGACCACATCAACTTCTCTTTCTCGTAATAAACCCCACTATGTTATCAAATAACATCTTGAGTATATATTCCTCTTTTGTGTGTGACCTATTAGGTTTTTTGGTCAATTGGTAGCGAACATAAATTAATCCAAACGTCTTTGAGATTAATAACCCTTAATTAATTAGAATTAATCTTATTGATTCTAATCAAGATTGGTTTATTAATTCATCAATTAATAAACTCATATTCCCATATCATGAGCGGTATCTAGCAACACATCATGACCACCCAAGAGTCTAGGAAGTCAAGTGGCTTGACATAAACCCTTCAGTAACAAACTATAGTGTAATTAACTCATTTCATCATACAATATTTCATTCGGTCTAAAGTACGAAATTAGTGCCAACTCCCTCCAGAATATATATTAATTCTAACCCGAATATAATTATACATGTACCAGGAACCCATTACTCTCAATATGTCTCAATTGGAACCCTTTCCAATACACATACGCCTTGGCCAAGGACTTATAAGTAGTAATTCCTACAAGTGGCCATGAGATATTCGCCCCTACTATTAGGAGTGGTGAATTCTTTATTGACCCTCTCAACTACTTTCATTTATCTTATAATGTACCCAATATCCATCTCATAGGCGGCCCTCGATCGAGTTTCGGATATTGGAATCAAAGAACAAGGCTCAGCAAACAAAGTACCTTGGAGATCTCAAGTCTAAGAATACTTGCACGTTTGCTATATTGAGATTATAGTACTGGCACTAAATAGTTATCCATGTGATTATCTCATAGTTAGGTCATCCAATGAACTTGTTCCACTAACAAGCATCTATGTATTAACTTTGAGTATCACAATACTCACAGATATGAGAACCACTGCCGGATCGAGATCAGGAAGTCTAAACACATGCTAGTCTTAATGCATTAATGATGTCCTGTCTCATTAATACTATGACTAGGGACTATTTAAGTACTAACACTATACAGTGTAGTAGGAATCTCATATCATGATCTTTATCATAATTTTCTTAACACGGTGTCGTAGTAGGGACTTTATCCAATAGTTATATTACTCAAAAGTAATCAAAAGAAATTGTAAGATAAATAATGCCTTTTATGAAATAAAATGTGTCATATATAACGTACAAATGATTGCCTCTAGGGCATAATGCTAACACTAAGCCTTTCATATCAAGCTCTTGGAGCTTGCTTTAATCCATAGAGAGCTTTAAAAAGTTTAAAAATATAATTTGGAAATTTCTCATGAGTAAAACCAGGAGGTTGTTCAACATACACTTCCTCTTCAATAAAGCCATTTAGAAAGGCACTTTTGACATCCATTTGATAGAGCATGAAATTTTTAAAGAATGCAAAGGTAAGCAACATTCGTATGGATTCTAATCTAGCAATAGGTGTGAATGTCTCATCATAATCAATTCCTTCTTCTTGATTAAATCCTTAGGTGGATAATCTTGCTTTATTTCTAATCATAGCCCCATTTTCATCAAATTTATTTCTAAAAACCCATTTAGTACCAATAACAGGACGATCATGCAGTTTAGGAATAAGTTTCCAAACTTGATTTCTTTCAAATTGATTTAACTCTTTTTGCATGGCAATAATCCAAAATTCATCATGCAATGAGATATCAATGCAGCTAGGTTCAATATTTGAAAAAAGAGCAAAGTTGTTGATGAAATAGCATCTACTTTTAACTCCATGACTTGGATTTCCAATAATTTGTTCTTTGGAATGACCTGTTTTATATTTCCAATCTTTTGATAATTGTTGACTCGTAGAATCTTCAGTTTGTTCTTTTTCTTATTCAATCTGCCATTCTTCAATCTCTTCTTCTTTTACATGAGTGTCTAATGGTGGAGCCTATTACGGAAAATCGGCTCATGAATGCAATTATTTCCAGGCAATATTTTGGGACTCCAAAAAATTAAAGAAGTCTACAAAAGAAGTCCAATATAGAAGCTCTGTTGCAAGGAAGGGAAAATAAAACTGCCCAAAAAGAGAAATCCTCCAGAACCCCTTAGATCATTATTAAATCTTGAGTTAGGAAATCAGTCGACAAGATTTTTTGAAAATATTAGAGCATACAATTCTATATTTTCAATGACTTCTATTGGGGCTAAAGTTGATAACAGATTTAATCATCAGTCTGCACCATACATATATAGAATTAACGATGACAATTATCACCAAATAGGATCTTTGATTCCAGCCAAGGAAACCAATGCTCATTTTATTCAGCTATATTTTCATGACACTTCAAATGTAATTTAAAATAGATGAAAGTAGTGAATAAGTTTAGGAATAAGTTATTCCAATAACAGGACGATCATGCAGTTTAGGAATAAGTTTCCAAACTTGATTTCTTTCGAATTGATTTAACTCTTTTTCCATGGCAATAATCCAAAATTCATCATGCAATGAGATATCAATGCAGCTAGGTTCAATATTTGAAAAAAGAGCAAAGTTGTTGATGAAATACCATCTACTTTTAACTCCATGACTTGGATTTCCAATAATTTGTTCTTTGGAATGACCTGTTTTATATTTCCAATCTTTTGATAATTGTTGACTCGTAGAATCTTCAGTTTGTTCTTTTTCTTATTCAATCTGCCATTCTTCAATCTCTTCTTCTTTTACATGAGTGTCTAATGGTGGAGCTTTGACTTGATCTAACTTGACTTCTTTTGAACACCCTACATCATCGTCCTTTCTTTTTGAAGTGTAAATGTTAGATTCATCAAATACAACATGCACGGATTCTTCCACACAAAGAGTTCTTTTGTTGTATACTCTATATGCCTTTTTGTTGGAAGAATATCTAAGAAATATGGCCTCATCGGACTTGCTATCAAAATTTTCAAAATTATCTCGGGTATTTAGGATAAAATATTTACATCCAAATACTTTAAAATAAGAGAAAGAATGAGTTTTATCAAACATAAGTTCAAACGGAGTTTTTCTCAAAAATGGTCTTAGCATAACTCGATTTATTATATAGCAAGCTGTGTTAACAGCTTCCGCCCAAAAATATGTTGGAAGGACATTTTCACAAAGTATTGATCTAGCCATTTCTTACAAGGTGCGATTTTTCCTTTCAACAACACCATTTTGTTGAGGAATTTTTTGTGCTGAAAAATTGTGAAAAACTCCATTTTCATTATAGAAGTGAGTAAATTCACTATTGTAAAATTCTTTGACATTATTACTTCTAACAGAAATCAGTTTACATCCAATCTAGTTTTAGACGCACTTTATTAGTTTCAAAAATTCAGAAAAGGATTCATCCTTTTGTCCAAGAAATAAGGTCCAAGTAAATCTAGAAAAATCATCAACAAGTACATATGCATATTTCTTACCTCCAAGACTAGCAGTCCTCATAGGTTCAAACAAATCCATGTGAATTAATTCAAGTAGTTTTGAGATAAAAAATATTTTATTTGGTTTAAAAGAAGTTTTGATTTGTTTCCCAAACTGACATGCATCATAGATTTTGTGTCTATCAAATTTTATTTTTGGCAGTCCCTTAACAAATTCTTTTGAAGATAATTTATTTAGTAAATCAAAAAATACATGACCTAATCTTCTATGCCAAATGTAACCATCATTGTCATGAACTGATAGGCATCTAATTCCATTAGCTACAAGGTCATTAAGATAAAACACATATACATTTCTCATACGTTTGACAGTAAAGATTGTTTCAAGATTTTCACTGTTAAGTATAGAACAAGAATCTTTTTTTAAAATGACTTTGCAACCATTGTCACAAAGTTGGCTAATGCTAAGTAAGTTATATTTCAAATCATCAATAAGTAAGACTTGTTTTATAATTGTCAATGAACATTTACCAATATTACCAATGCCCAGAATCTTTCTTTTCTTCTTATCTCCAAATGTAACATTTCCTTCATTTGTGGTCTAAATATCTTCTAACAAAGTTGCATTTCTAGTCATGTGTTTTGAACAACCGCTGTCCAAGAACCACTTGGTGAAACTTAAAGACCGTGCCTATACATGAGAATGAGGAATAATTTTTTGTACCCACACTTTCTTGGGTCCTTGAAGGTTAGTAATATTTTCTTTGATTTTCCAGAATGTAACTCCACCGGATTCCACTTTTCTTTTAATAAGACATCTTGAAACTACATGTCCCGATTTTTCACAATATGAGCATGCTTTGTGTGTACTGTAAGACAAAGTAGGTTTAACATATTGAGACTTGATCTTTTTGTTCTTATTCTCATGTTCATATCCTAACCAACTTTGGTTTCCAGCATAAATAAATCTGGGCTTATAACTTTTGTCTTTATCCTCATGTCTATATCATAAGCTACTCTGGTTACCAATTTGATGTTGAGTTCCGAGTAACTTTTCCAGATTACTTTTACCATTTGTGAATTTTTCAATGCAATTGGTAAGATCATTTACTCTAATTTTCATGTCATCAAAAATGCTGACCATACTTTCAAGAGTTTGAATTTTATCACACGAGTTTTTGTTTTCCAGAGATACATGTTGTAAGGCAGATATGATCTCATCTTTCTCAATGACAACACACATATGTGACTCAAGAAACATTCTATTATCATTTAACAATACTTCGGTGTCTTCCATTAAACATTTAATCTTCAACTTCATTTCTTTATTTCTTCTGGACAGTTTTTTTAATTCATGAAACATATCACTTAACAACTCATTTAGATCAACATGCTTTTCAATAACAGAAATAGAAACGAATTAGGCATGCAACTAGATGTATAAGAGTTTACCTCATTTTCCAAAGCCATGAAGCATATGTTGGCATTTTCTTCTTCAGAATCTCTATCTTTGGACTCAGTTTCATTTAAGTCCCAAGTTTTCATTAAGCCTTTAGCTTTCTTTGCTTTTAGATCTTTCTTCTTCTTAGACGATCTTCCTTTCTCACCTTTTGCAACAGGACAGTCAGCAATGAAGTGATCAGTACTTTTACATTCATAACATTGAGGTTTGAATCCAGAGATTTGTCCTTTCTTTCTTATAAACTTCCTTCCTCTTTTGAAGTTTCCTTTGTTGAACATTCTTTTGAATTTCCTTGCTATCATCGCCAAATCAATATTGTCCATTTCCATGCCCTCACTGTTTTCCGACCGACTTATTTTTTCATCTTCATTTTCAGCCTTCAATGCTATCCCCTTTTTACTTCTATCATGATCATTAAATTCATCAAATCTTTTGAGCTTCATCTCATGAGTTAGAAGAGATCCGATCACTCTTCAATGGATAAGGATTTTAAATTCTTGGATTCTTCTATAGTAAGAGTTTTAGGCTGCTAGCTTTTTGGTAAAGCATCTAGAATTTTCCAGCTTTGTTCCCTAAGGGAATAAACCTTCTCGTAAGCTTTAAGACCATTTGAGATATTAGTAAATCTCGTGAACATATCAGTGATGCTTTCATTTTGCCTCATAGTAAACAATTCATAGTCATGAATTAGAAGCCCCAATTTTGATTCTTTGACTTGGTTTGTCCCCTCATAGGTGACTTCAAGTAATCTTCACATTTCATGGGCTGAATCACAACTACTAACACGGTTGTATTCAGTCGCATCTAGTGCACAACATAAAATATTCATAACTTGAAAATTTAGAGTCATCTTTGCATAGTCTTCCACACTATACTCATCAATCTATTTAGGTATTTTCATGCCATCAATCATCTTTGATGGAATAAAAGGACCATTTTCTATCAAACTCCATAACTCGAAGTTAATAGAACACATATAAATTTTCATTTTATTTTTTTAGAAAGTATATTTACTTCCATTGAATAAATGAGGACGATTCATTAAAGACCCTTCAACATATGAAAGAGAAGATGAGCTTGCCATTAAAATCTTTTATACAAGATTGTTAAACCAAGAGTATGCAGACTAATCTCTGATACCAAATGAAAAACCTTAGGGGGTGAATAAAGTTTTTGGCAAGCAAAAATAATTTTTTCGACTTGTCTAAAAATCAGAATAATGATTATCACCAAGTTGTTTGGACGGACTTTATGGAAACCTAGAAAGTTATCTAAGCACTCGTAGATATTTATCCAGATTTAGATGAAGAAAGAAACTCAAAGCAGTAAATGAATAACGAAAAGAAGTGAGACAAGGAATGTATAGTGGTTCAATCTACTAAGATCTATGTCCACTACCTTAAGCTCACACTTAAGGATTTTCAACCAGATTTCATTTACTTCACTCAATGAAATCAAACAGTACCACATACAAGAGAGGATCACCATACTAGGTTTTCCAAAACCTCTCAATCAAGCAATCACATCAAGGATCACCCTAACTAGATTTTACACCATAACCTTGATACATTCACCAAACAAAGTTCACCCCAATGGGTTTTACTCCATAACCTTAAACATTAACCAACACAAGGCTCACCTCAACGGGTTTTACACCACAACCTTACACTACAACAGAGATTTGAATATCAATAGAACAGTAAAGAGGTCACTTGTTTAAGCAGATGTTCACTCGGATACAAAACACAAATATTTTTACCTTTGATACAAAATGAATTCACTTTGAAGCTTTGATAAAAGGAGATTTTTAAAAATATTGAGCAATAGTGTTTCTAAGAAGAATGTTTCAAAAATCTTATCTCTAATCTTGCTTTAGAGGTTATTTATAGAGTCAAAAAGTGAAGTGCCAACGGTCATAAAGGAATAGCTATAATTTTCTATTTAAACTTATCCGTATTTTAGACTCGGTTTTGGACAACGATGCATTCAAAAAGTAAGTCCAAAATGGCACTTTTTCAAACAAAAATATTTCAACATAGTTAACAGGATTTTGGATGAATCTTTTGGATTCAAACTATTCAATTCAAAATTTTGAAATTTTCAAAAACTTTGAAATCTTCTCCATTGGAGCTTCAAGGTAAAGTCAAATGAATCAAGAGATAAAGAGACATAGGAAATAATAGATATACCATAATAATACTTCATAGTATTCAAAAAGGACTTCTTGATATGCAACTGCATATACTTCATTCTTCTCTTTTGATCTTCCAAACTTGAATTCAATCACGAAAGAGTTGCCAAATATTCTTATCTCAATGCCTTAGAAGAATAGAGGTCAAACATGTCCTATCACAATAGATTAATAAGTTAGTTCATATTAATGTTTGTCATATGTTAAAACATAGAAAAAAGCCCTTAGGGCTAACAAAACCAAACCAACTTCATCTGCCATGGCTAAACTTCCAAAACCCAGTAAATGGACCGAACTAAAAGCAAAAGAGACTAAGAAAAGCAAAGCAGTGGCAAAGAAATCAGTTGTTGCCACTCAAATGCTTGCAAAGAAAAAGGATAAGGAAGTTATTGTCAATGAACCTACTTCTTAAACCACCTCATTGGAACAACCACCAGAGGAGGAAAGTATGAATGCTCAAGTACCCTGAATTTTTTATTCAAAATGTGAGTCTGAATATAATGAATGTTTATCTAGGAACAGAACCATTATTGTAGGTTACCGAATTGATGCTGAAGCATTTTTTTTAATTATGCAAATATTCTGAATTTGTTTGAATCATTTGGTTGGGGAATATTATTGTCCTATCACAATAGATTAACAAGTTAGTTCATATCAATGTTTGTCATAAGTCAAAACATAGAAGAAAGCCCTTAGGGCTAACAAAACCAAACCAACTTCATCTACCATGGCTAAACTTCCAAAACCCAATAAAGGGGCCGAACCAAAAGCAAAGGAGACCAAGAAAAGCAAAGCAGTGGCAAAGAAATCAGTTGTTGCCACTTAAATGCTTGCAAAGAAAAAGGATAAGGAAGTTATTGTCGATGAACCTACTTCTTAAACCGCCTTATTGGAACAACCACCGGAGGAGGAAAGTATGGATGCTCAAGTACCCTGATTTTTTTATTTAAAATGTGAGTCTAAATATAATGATTGTTTATCTAGGAACAGAACCATTATTGTAGGTTACCGAATTGATGCTGAAGCATTTTTTTAATTATGCAAATATTCTGAATTTGTTTGAATCATTTGGTTGGGGAACATTATAGTCTGTAAATGAAAACTTATGCACGACCCTATTTTCGAAATTTTATTCCAATTTTAGAAAAGGAAGATAAGAGGAAATAGGGGATGAATTTATAGTGAAATGGTACACATCTCGGGTTGGATGTATGAATTTTTAGTTTGACCACCGAATACTAAATAGAATTTTTGATGTTAGAGATGGTGGGATACAATTTTTTTAGATGAATAAATTTCCTTAGAGATCTGATCTATTTGAATTGAGATTTGAGAGCAAATTCACTAGTAGTAAGAGTTTCAAAAATTCAAATGATCGCAATACCAAATGACTAAATGGAATGGGCATATTACTTCACCATATGGTTTTAATCATGGTAATACCGAGTTTTTGGCATAAAACTTCTATGAGTAATTTGCAAATGGTGTTAATATTGGTTTTATCTGAGGGTAGACCAATTAATTTTGGGTTTTTGGCTGCAAAATTGATGATTCAGTCTCGAAATACCTCAAATAAAGCTTTGCCTTTTAGGAATCTTCTGACCAAGCTCTTTAAGCATTTTAATGTTGATATGAGTTTGGTTGTCCCTGAACATTTTAAGATTAATGTCTACAGTAAAGATTCTTTTGAAAAAAATGGAGTTTATCTAAATGGACAACAAATGGACCTTACTTAAGGATGCCACGTAAGAAGAAAAGGAGAAACTGGTTAAGGTTAAAACCAAAGGAAAGAAATCTGCATCTACTTTTGCCTCGATTGGGATGAAAAGAAAAGTTGAAATTCAAGAAGAATCATCCAGTAAAGGCAAGTAGAAGACTAAAAAAAGTGAAATGACACAAAGTATTTTGAATACTTTGAATCTTTTGTCTACCAAATTAGATGGTCTAAATGCAGAAGTTAAGGCTGAACTACAAAATTTGGGAACTAGTTAACCAATGTGGAAGGGAAGCAATCTGAAACTGCAACTGTCTCAAAAGAGCAAACCCCTCCACCGAAGCAAGAACATGAACCTGTCATCTCTTCAACAGAGAAGGATACTGGTGTTGATGCTATCCCATTTTAGTAAACTGAAGAACCTACTACTGCTACAATCACTGCTGCCACAGCTACTGCAACCACTACTGATGAAGCTGCTCCTAAGCAGGATAAACCAGCTGCACCTAGTAGTTCATCAAGCCGCCGAAAGACACATAGAGCAATCAAAAGGAAATTCAGTAGACTAGCTGGAAAGCAAAAGAAGAATGGTGCAGATGATCAGCCTGAGACTGTGGTGATTCATGGAGATATGGCAATCTCCACCAACAAATATGGTGTCAAGACTACGAAGAAAGTCGGCTGATACCTTCCCCTGATGTCCCTTCTATCAAATTTTTTTCACTTTCCTGAATTTTTTTTTTTTTTATGATACTATGCTGCAAGCACTTATTGTTACTATAGTTGTTTATCTGCTTTTGCTTCTAACTCTTTTTTTTTTTTTTTTTACTTATGATAAAAGGGGGAGAAAAATATGAATGAGTGAGATTAGGATTGATCTATAATACAGATGATTGGATCATACACAATTGATGAGATTTTGTTTGGACCTTGCACAGACATAGGGGGAGTAAGTCACAAATCCAATTTTATCTGCTAATGCATAATGTTATAAGTATCTTTCTATCTACTGCTCATATGCATATAGAAAGGGGGAGTATTAATAAATATGTTTTATCTTCTACACCTCCATATTTACATATATATATATTTGTGTTGTATCTTTGTGCTAACACACACACACACACACACACACACATAAATATATATATAATAACCATTACTTGGTTATTTCCTTGTGAAATAATCCTTTTAAGTAAGGAAGGAGGATACAGAAGTTAATAGGGCTATAGGCTCATTAAGCCCAATTTATGAGACTATGCTTAAAATTTTCTAATCTTATCTCATAATCAATCTTTGAGCTTTATGTTGAGAGATCATGCATTAAATGAATATAAACTCTTATATCTCTCGGTTTAACATGTTCATACAAGCTTACATTATTTTCCTTGTCACAATCTGTCAAGTTTGACATCATTCAAAAATGGAGAGATTGTTAGCCCAAAAGGCTTTCTTCTATATTTTGATTAATGACAAATATTGATGTGGACTAACATGTGTGATTTGTATCTCATAGGATTTTTGAGAATAGCATGTTTGACCACTGTTCTTCAAAGTTTTACAAATAAGATTGCAAAGCAACTCATAGATGATGAAGTCCAAGAAGGATTGATCAAGTCAAGACCCTACCTAAAAGAGTTATATACCATGAAGACTTTTGAAGAATTACTGACTAGGAAAATATGGTTTAAGGTATTACTTGTATTTCCTATGTCCTTTTACTTTAAGTTCAATTTATTTCATATTGAAGCACTCAAAGTCATTTTAAAAAGATGATATTTTTAATCCAGGTTTTGATCATAAAAAGAATTTTAGAAAAAAAAAAAACTTTTGATTTTATAAAAACTTGGTTAAGTGGTTTTGGACAGACCTCTGAATCTAAAACGCCCATCCAAAGTCTGTTTCCAAAGTGCCTAAATCTAAAGTTGTTCAAAATATACTTCTTGGCATAAAGCGCTGTTTTGGACGCACATTTCGGATGCACAACTTTCTACCTTGTAAGACCAAAGCCTATAGAATTTCAAAATGGGCATTTCAGTATAAAATAAACTTTTGTACACGCTTTTTGGACGCACAATTTTTCACATTGTGAGTCCAAAATCTCTACAAAACTTGACAGCAACAACTAGCCGTTGCAACTTTGATTTTTTCCGCTATAAAAGCCATTTAAATGCAATTTTCAGGAAGAATTAATGCTAACACTTTCAGAAACATCCTAAAACTTTTGAAAAATAAAAATCCTGCATCTACATTTTACTTTAAAGTGAGATCTATTGTTCTAAAGGTGAAAAGGTAAAGGTACTCTAAGTGGTTTATATTTGCTCAATCTATGAGCTATTTCTGCATTTTCTCTTTAATCTAAATTATATCAAGATTTGGGAAGTAAAACTCAGTTGGGGTAAGCCTTGATTGTTGAGTGTATAGAGGTTGGTAATAAAACTAAGTGTGATGACCCTCTATTGTAATATTGGTGTTGCCTACTACTATTAATTTGGAAAAAAGGTTTTAGTGGTTGAGTACAAATTCTTAAGTGTGAGCTTAAAGCAATGGATGTAAATCATTTGAGGATTGAACCACTATAAATCATTGGGTCTATTCTCTTGCATTTATTTTGAAATTTATGACTGCGATTTTACTGTTCATCTGATTTGAAAATATTACATCCTTCCTTGCATTCACTAATTTGATTAAAGACATTTATGTAGTAAAGTAAAATGGTTATTAATGATTTATCTGCCCATCTTTAATATAGTCTCTCTTCTCATTATTTAGTAGAGTTTTGAAAGATCTTTGGCTGCACACTTAAAGCTGCACAGAAAATCTATTTTTTAGCACACACACATTTTCAATTCTTTTTTTACCGATTTTCAAAAGACTTTAAAATTTTACATTTATTTGCCATTTACCTTATTCGCCTCCTCTCTAAGGTTTATCATATATAATGCTACTTGAAGCATGATGACACTTAGTAGTCCTCTCTTCTTTATCTCATCTAGCACTGAGTGGTATGTCAGGATTGGATTGGCAATAAAACAAGGTTGAGCTAATTGCATTTATAAGATAAGGGTTGTTGAGTTTGCTCCACCACACTCAACATTTTCTTTCTTCAAGTTAATAGATGTTATCTGGAAGATACGACTTCAATTATATGTCCATTTGTATATCTTGAAATTAGATGGGTGTAACATTGAGCAACATTCTTGTATAGATAATGCAATGGATAGAGGATGGATAAATTCAAGCGGTGTCATGAATCATATTGAAGATGTATCATAAGTAAATTTTTGCCTCAAATTTGTCTCTGGAACTAAAATGCCACCATCAATGCAGGAGTTAGCTTCACCACAACAAAATGGCATCTCAAGTCCTATGGAAGAGGCAGAAGGAGATAGAGAGGCTGGGTTCTGCTATAGGGACACCAAACTTAACTTCAATGAAGCTATATGATTTCATGAAATGGAATTTGGAGAAAGTAGGTTCAAGTATCAAAAGGGATCCCTTTACTGTTAATTTGTATGTATAATGAGAAACAATGTATTGAGATGTAGTCTAGAATTTTATTTTTATTCAAATATGCAACCTTATTAATATAGAAATTTTATAAAAATTTTAGTTAACAAACTAGGCAAAATCTCCGTATGTAGTGCAGAGTCGCCAACTAGTATAATTATAAAAACGAATTGTACCTACACTTGATTTTTCTTTTTTTTTTTAAATTTACCCATAGTGTACGATTATTTTTCCTGAATACTTCTCATAAAGAAAATTCCCAAATACTTCACTCTATGATTTTCAATGAATTTGGATAGTGAAGATCACTATTTTTTGGACTAGACAGGTCGGTCGAACTGATCAAACCGTGAATAGGTACCCTAACCAGTTCGATCCTTTGCTTTAAACCAATTTTTTTTTCAAAAACCATACTAAATTGTGTGAACCGATTTGAACCAACTAGTCCAATCGGTAAACTATTAAACCAATCGATCTAACCAAATTGAGTCGTTCTCTCTCTCTCTCTCTCTCTAGATAAGATAATCTATTCATACGAAAGAAATAAGTTACACAGAGGAACTAAACAGTCTATAGTAATAGAGAAAGCACTACAATTTTCTTCCAATTTCGTTGTTTATACCTTTATGGACTTGAATTACACTATATTATTGATCAATTTTTTATAATAATTGTATTTTTAAGTTTTATATTAGAATATTACCAGTTCAATTACGATTTAATTGTGGTCCAATTACGATTGGACTATTGAATCATGAACCAGTAAATTTTCCAACTCGATATCCAATCCGATTCTGAAAACATTGGTGAAGATAGATATTGCTTGATTCTTTTTAATTACCTAAGGAAGATTAAATGATATTCAAAATAAATTCAGAATAAAATAGATAAAGATTGAGGTAAATTACTTTTTAGTTTTCTTTATTATAGAACCCTTTAGTATTTTAATGTTTCAAATTCGATTATTTACTCTCATTTACTTTGAATTAAAGGGTAAAATCACTAATTTATTCTAAAATAATTTACATTAGTCTCCCTTAATATTTCTATGTATAATGAAGACCTCTCTTAAATTTTATAAAAAAAAAAAAAAAAAACTAGCTTTCTCTATTATTAATTTTAGGGCAAAATACGTCAGCCACTTTTGAACTTTCTCAAATTTTGATTTTTATCGTTGAATTTTAAAATATGTAATTTTAATCCTTGAATATTTGAAACATCTAAAAAAAATGCATTTTATCAATTTAAACAGTTAAGTGCTCGCGGAGGTAGATCACAAAATCCAACTGTACAACAAAAACTACAAATTTCACTATTTAATAAATAAAATCTAGACATAAAGACGAGGGAAAAGAAAGAAAGAAATTATATTTGGTTCTCGATAGATAGCAAAGAAACTCAGATTCAGTTCTTGATAGATAGCAATTTTCTTGATATCTCTATGAAAAAGAAGAATGGATTTGAAAGGAGAAGTGAATTACCAAAAAAAAAAAATCTAAAAGGAGAAATGAGAGACACTGAAGTTGCAATAGTCTTTTTATATTATATATAAAAGTTACTTTATAATAATTAGAAGAAAACTTAGCGCTACATTGTGAAAGTTATGAGTGGATAAAAATAACTATAAAACAGGTCATGTGAGACCTATGTGATAAACTTCTTAAACACTTAACAGTTTCAATTGATGAAAGGGTTATTTTTTTAGGTATTTCAGATGTTTAAGAATTAAAATTACACATTTTAAAATTTAAGATTAAAAATTAAAATTTGTAAAAATTCAAGAGTAGTTGGTATATTTTACCCTTAATTTTCCTGGAAGATATTATTAATTTTCTTTAGACTTATTAGAGAAAAAAATATTTACTTTTAAAAAAAATGCTTTTCATATGACACATAAAAAAAAGATGTGTAAACATTAAATATTAACATATTCATCTATATCATAACAAAAAGAAAAATATTTTACCTACCCAACAATCACTATAGGGTAATTAACTCGTTGGTAATTTTTGCATTATCTCTCGTAGAACATATTTTAATTTATATCTTTTTGCTTGAAGGCATAATTTATTATTTAGCTCTAATATATCTAAGTGCAATTTTTATAAGTATATGTATTGATAATAATTATTTAAAAATAATAAAAATGAAAACTATTTATATAATAGTAAAGAAGAAGAGGATTTTTATTTTTGTAAATTAATTTTTAAAAAATATAATATTTCTAATTCTAGGGAAAGAATAAAAGAGTTTGTAACAAGTCTGTTCCCACAATATAAAATTTCAAACAAGAGGAAAGGTTTCTATTAAAATATTAAGTCATTAATTTATTCTAGAATAAATTACATTCGCTTCCCTTGGATTTTTTTTTTTTTTTCTTTGTGTATAATAGAAAATTTTCCCCTTGTTTGAAATTTTATATTGTGGGCATAGACTTGTTACAAACTCTTTTATTATTTCCCTAGAAATTAGCAATGTAATTTAAAATGCCAAGGGAAGCCAATGTAGTTTATTTTAGAATAAATTATTGACTTAATCTTTTAATCTAAAGTAAAGTAGAGGAAAAAATGATTCTAAGATCTTAAGATATTAAGTATGCTATAGTAAGGGTAGATAATTTAACCTAAAGATTGAAAGATTATTCGACTAAATTACAAAGAAAATGAAATATATACCCAAAATTTTAAAAACTTTTAAAACTAAAACATGAATAAAATTCAATTCACAAATCCAGAATTTCATTTTACAACTTAAATAATTTTAACACGAAAACAAGGTGGAAGTATTTTAATTAACCCAAGATAGCTACATATGAAGACTTCAAATTCCTTTTTCATTTGATAAGATTTGAAGAGATTATTTATGATAAAACAAAGCTTGATCTCAGAGAATCTGTGTTATATATATATATAAATAACATAAACTGGAAAAAAGTAAAGAGAAGCGTTAATGAAGAAAATAATTTTTAAAAAAAATAAAGAGAAGCTAGGGGACTATTTTTTTTCTCTACCATAAATAGAGAAAAAAAAATTTGAAGGAGATTATTAAGAGATGCTGAGTTTGCATAGAAAAAAAAAGGAGGGAGGGGGGTGGGGAATAAGGATATAAAGGAGAAAAAACCTGAAATCGGAGTTTGCATCTGGAATCGGCGGCAATAGGAGGAAGAGGCCGCCAGGAGGCATTGCTAGTGAATGAATTCAAAGGTAAAAAATAGGGGCGGCAATATTGAACACGACACGCCAACACGACACGGTTATAGCGGGTTAGGGTTGGGGTTTCGCGGGTTCGGGTCGAAACAGTCGACCCATTTAACTTTAAACGTGTATGAGTCATAAACGGGTTCAACTCGTTTTAACCCGTTTCAACCCGCGAACCCGTTTAACTTTTTTTAATATTTATATTTAATACTTTTTGTAATACCCTACAAATTTTACTATAGAAAATTAGATAATTTAATTTTTTACATGAATTAATTGAATTAAATTTTATTATATGAATTAATTAAATTATTTGTGTGTCTATTTTGTTTAATTATATGAGACATCTTAAAGAAAATAAATGATGTTAATGTGGTTATTTGCTTAATATATAGTAAATGAATCATTCTTAATTAATTATTATTTAGTGTCTATAATAATATTAGTACGAGTTAGTAAGCAACGACCTTACGCAAGTTTAAAGGGAAGGTTAGACTTTTAGGAAATAACGTATGTAATATGCCTACAAGTCGAATCGAATATAGAATGAAAAGAAGCTCGTGTGGTGCATTTACCGGAGGATAAGGTTCACTCAATGATCGATTGACCAATTTGTATACTATGTTATTTCCGACATTGGGACAAAGACAATTTGAATTACACCCTACAAGGACAAACCTTCCTTTCGTGCTCGTTTTTTGCTCTCCATTTGCTCTTTAAAATTCCCGGCATGATACTGACAAAATTGTTGTTCTAAATATCTAGAGAAAATAATTTCTTGAATAATCCAATTTTATTGCAAAATTACATTTGTTTAGATTTTTAAGATTAAATCTTATGAATTTATTATGATCTCTAAATATTTATTAGGATGGTTTGTTATTTTATGTTATTTATAACTTTACGGACTATTTTATTAGTTTTTTAATTTTATATAATTTGATTTGATTTTTTCAAATTTTTTGTGTAATGGTGCACAGATTAGCGAGTTTAGTAGGTATTCGGATTGACTTAATTTAGTAATTATTTATTTAATTTTTGTATTTAATTATGTCATGTCGTGTCAACCCGTTTTATAACACGAACACGACACGAAAATAAATGGGTTGACACTACACGACACGTTTATTAATCGGGTCGTATTCGGGTTGGCCTATCAAGTGTAATTATCTTAAGTTGACACGACTCGCCAATCCGAGCACGACACGATTGCCACCCCTAGTAAAAAACATTGCCACAAATACAATGGATCACTTTCGGACCATTTGCCCCGGCCTTTGGGACAAGTGAAGTTCAACGAGCTACACAACACTGCAACTCTAAGGAATGACGGCAAACCGATCGGGGAAGACATTCTTCTGTTTTAATTGTGTTGTCCATATCAGATGAGACATATAGAATTTTTTTTTAAAAAATTTGGGATGAAATTTTATGAATTTGGTTAAAGTCAACATATGGGCATTGACTTGTATTGACCGACAGAATTACACTGAATGATAAGTATATTTTTAAAAAATTGATAGATAATTTAAAAAATTAAAATTAAAATATAGAGATTAATCGTGTCAATATAAAAAGTTTAGGGACTAAATTTGAAAATTTGTCCTTTTTTTTTAAATTTGAATGAAGCTAAATACAAAAAATATCTTTATAAATTTGGTCAAAGTCAACACATGAATGTTGACTTATGTTGGCGGATAGAATTCTACATGACCAAATATGCTACTAAAAAATTGATAAAAGATTTAAAAAGTTAAACTTTAAGGTTAAAGACCAATCGTGTCAATATAAAAAAGTTTAGAAATTAAATTTAAAATTTATCAAAGATTTTCAATAAAGTTATCTATGAATACTTGCACTATGGGTGCAATTAATTCGCTAAATCATAAAGCAAATTAAATTAACTTATTACAAGTTTCACTAAGAAGAGTAAGAATAAAAACTGTTTGAAAGCTTGAAAAGAGAGGGGGGGGGGGCGTAAAGAAAGATATTAGGCTGAGCTAAAATCACCGGCCAAGATTATCAATTATTCCCAAAACCACATCGCAAATATGCTTCAAACCATCTTCCCTAATTGCTAACTGAGGAGGATAAGCCAATCCTGGATTGCGCTTAAAGGCATTGTGACAAGCATTTGGATAATCTGCAGCAGCCATAATATGCATATAAGCATAGTCATACAAATCAGCACCCAAATCTTGAACAGAAGCTTGGAGGGCATCAGAGGCAAGGCCATATTTGTCTGCACACTCTTTCATGAGTTTCTTCATCACTGTGTCATTTCTTGAGCTCAGTGCTTGGGAGGAAAAGAAGGTATTCGTAGCTGTGGCATTGGCAACTCCTACTCTCGCCATTATCACTGCTAAACCCTTTGTGTCTGCCTTTGTGCTGGTCGTGCTGGATTTGAGAGATGAGACACAAAGGTCATAGTATTTTGTGGTTTTGCAAGTCTTTTCAATCAAATCTGAGTCCCCATGCACTTGTATGATCGAGTGAAATGAGATGAATATAATAATAAGTAAACGAAAGGAGAAACCCTTCATTTTGATATCAAATCCAGGAAAGGAGTTGGCTACTAAGGTTGAGTTTGGTTTTGTGGGGAGAGGGGAGAAGAGGGTTTGAAGTTTGACAAGGAGATGTAATTGCTTAAAAGTTCTCAAGTAAAATTGCTTTTATATATGGGAAATTTTTAAGTGCATTCAATGCACAATTCACGGGTATCGGTGCACATAAAAATTTCTCTATATATAATCTCTCCATTAGAATATTCTAAAATATTCAATTATAGTAAATAAAATACCATAGTATTAAAAAAATAAATTATTCATTTTATTCATATTTAAATATTTTATTTTATATTAAAATTTAAATATTTAAAATAAAACATTCGAATCTAAGTAAAAGAAGTTATATATTTTGACATATTAGATATGCCACGAGCAGATCAAATTGAAAGCCCAAGATGTGAACCAAAAGATTCACCGTTTTCGTTATTCTAAATTATCTGGAAATCTAGATGCAAGATCTGCAATCTCTTGACTTTCATGTAAGAGATAGATCATGGAAGGAACAGTAGCATTCACAAGCTGCTTTTGGAAGATGGCTATCTTCCAATTGAGGTCACGGGTCAGACAGTGGACTTCAATTCAATGTCTGAAACTTTGTGTCTTATTAAATTTATGAGTCTCATTTTCTGTGTGAACAGGCCTTTTCGCCCTCAGAATTATTGGATCCAGCATAATTTTCTTGAACAGGGGGGAGCTAATATCAGCTGGTTGTATATTTTACTAGATATAGAGGTAGATACATAGCATATTTGCTAGATTTGAGGCCTCAAAGAGATAATGGTTGGAGCCATTGCTAGAACCTAGGAGTAGGAGCTAACAACTCAATATATAAGTTGAGTGGTTAAGGTAAAATAGTTTAAAATTTTAAGAAGATTACATTTTGAGTTCGAATTCTTTTATGAGAGATATCGTAAGAGACTCTTTTGTTTGACTAGAAAATGCACGTCTATACTATATATTTATTTTTTATCGTGAAATCAACTAGTGTGGACCGATATATTTCTGGCCGTGAGACCTCAAAATTTGTTTAAATCCTAACTCACCTGTTAGCTCCTCAAAACGCGTAGCGTAAGACTGGATAAATCAAATCATATCAAGGGATCCAAGAATAACATAAAAAGATAATTATATAAATAATCAGACAATAAGTAAAACCAAATTGTCTATTAAAAATATATTAATCTCTTAGAAATTAAAATGAATAATGGCAATGTAAATATACTGAATCAAATACTAGGATGAACAAATGACTATAAATGAATTAAAAAATCACAGCCAATCTTAATAGTTTATTTATGTAAAGATGAAGTACATAATTGATATTTTCACAAGCAGTAAATACTCTGACCTTATTTTAGCACAACTTCACTGATTTATCATAAAGTTAAGTAATAAATTTACAAATCATATTATACTTATTCAAATTAAAACTACAGGTAAAACAACTGATAAAGATAAAAATAATAAGTATAGCCAATTAACTAATTTAAAAATAGTTTAACGTCGTAAATTATGAAACATTCAAAATAATATAATCAATATAATATAATATTCTTAACCATAATTCAAAATAAAATCAATGCCCACTAATAAAAATACAACTTAAAAAAATATAATAGTTATAACAAGTACTGCAATTTTAGTAACTTTTTCATGTATAAGTAATGTAATCTCTATGACTTTTTCCTTCACTCATAAACATTAAAATAATAAGTAAAATTTGCCAATAATAATAAATAAAATAGAAATATATCATAGACTTTTCGTTGATGTGATATATTTCTTTTCAAATTAATACATATGATATATATTATATTTATATATACACATATTGAGCTAATTCTAGAGTCAAATGAATCAAATTTCCTTTTTTTTTTAAGGGGAGGGGAGGGGAAGACAATGAGTGGGGGATAGGAGAAAGAATATGATGTAACTCAATGTCGAATTTAGATACTTATTTCTCGAACAATAATCCTCTTAATATTAGGACAAATTATTACCAATAAATCAAATTTTCTTTAACTCGATCTCAACTGATATTTTAAATAAACCAAAAAACTTAACTCATGTATCACTCATTTGACTGATTATGAATTAAGCTTTATTAATTGATTGAATCATAAACGACTGATTAATTGACTCAACTTATTTTTACCCCTAGTCAAAGTCACACAAAATATTTTCTGAAAAAAGAAAGTCATAGAAATAAAGTATCAAAATTCAATGTACAATTTTCTAAGATTTATATGAAAAAGTTAATGAAATTCAAAAAATAAAAATAGTTATTTACTTTTCAAAATTATCTATTTATCTAAAAGATAAATATGACTGTTCGATTTTTAAATTATTTAGTTATTTAGGAGATAAATGTGATAGTTTATTTTTCTAAAATTATTAATTTTATTAATAAGATAAAGTCGTATTTATTAAATTTATTATTTAAACTTTAAGATAATGTATTGTATCTTATTCGTTATAAATATGGTCCTATATAAACAAACATAATATAGTTGTATAAATTCAGATTAGTTCATATGAATGAATAACAATAGATTCTCTTATTTTTTTTTCATTTTATGTAAATTTTCTATTTTATATATTTATTTTATGATTTTATTTTGAATTAAATTTACAAAATATTATCAAACTCTATCACCTGAATTTTGAAGATAATAAATATTTCTATTACAATTGTGTATGTGTTCACGATCACATTCACAATCACGATCTTTTTGGACTAAAATCATGAATTCTAATATTCACTTTTAGGGAGTAGAACATGTTGATTAGATTTCATAATTTTTTATTTTACATTCTTGAAACCTTTTTCTCAATATTATTATTGTATGGTAATATTTGAAGCATGAAACGTAAGGAAAGTCTTTTTTAACATATCTACGTTAGTAATAGTTTTTTTTATATTATTTTAAATATAATAAAATTATATTCATTGATAAATTATAAAATCTTATAATTGTAAGTACATCCAATTATATTATATTTTTAGACGGACAATCATTTTTTGATGATCAAGTATTTATTTTAAATTATTTTATAAAAATAGTGAATATTTCGTGATAAAATCTTCACTTTTAAAAATTTATGAAGATGATGATAGAGAATCATCTTGAATTATTCGCAAATACATGCAAATCGTTCTGTTTTAAATTATATCATGCTCGAGTTGAAATAAGCCCGGCATAATGCATGAGGGCCTAATTCCTTTCTTAAGAAGATGTAAGGAACGATTTTTGTCTTATAAATCAATAGTTTCTATTAAAATTGACACTCTATTTTCATCAGCAATAAATGAGATTAAAATATAAACAAATCGAACGTTTACAAATAAAAGTTTGTTCAGATTCATTTGTGTTAGAATAAAATTTATTTTTTTAATAAACGAACGAATTTGATCGTAAATTCAAATTTAAATAATAAACTAACGAATTCGAATATATTCATGAACGTATTCAAACGTTTGCTAATATATTATATATTTTTAAAAATTAATTATATTTATATTTTATAATATTAAGATTTATTATTAATAAATCTTATATTATAATTATAATATTAATATTAATTATATTATTATATATTTATTTAATATTATAATATTCAATTATTTTAATTAAATTTTGAATTATTATTTTTATAAATTTTAAAATAAAAAATATAAAATAAATGAATTCGAACAATTCGAATTCGAATGTTATTAAATAATAATCGAACTCGAATTTGAATAATAAACGAGTGAATTTGAATAATATTTAATTATATTTAAATTTAAATTTAAAAATGTAATACTTATGTCGTTCGTATTTGGTTAAAACTACGGATGAGATACTCAAATAAAAAATTTAAAATATTGTTCCATAAGCGGCTGAGCCATCCCATCCATTGGTCAGTTCCCGCCATTTTCCCGCCAAAAGATATAGGGGAGAAACAGAGAAACCTCCCCACACCACTGTGAATCCACTCCTTCCAGCGAGTGCAAACCCTAATTATCATCACCTTATTCAAATTCGAGAGAAGTAGAAAGATGAAGGGTGGAACAGTTCAAATCAATTGGCATGGCACCAAGCCAGTTCTAACCCTAGATTTTCACCCTTTCTCCGGTCTCCTTGCTACCGGCGGTGCCGATTTCGACATCAAGGTACGATTCTTCCTGTCTCGAGTATTATGTCATTTCAATTTGTTTAATATCTCATTTGTAAGATCCTGTTGATAACTATATCTATTGGATCGCTTGGCTTGTTCTTTAGCAGTTTAATGAAGTGTTGAAGACTTCTTTTTTTGGGGGGGGGGGGGGTTGTGTTTAAATTTGCTTTCTTTTTTTCGGCTCTACAGTTTTCTGTTTCTAAGCTAGTATTTCTTAGGTATTCTGTTTTGGGAAGTCTCTGAAGGTCTTTGAAGTTTTCATTTTTTTTTTTTGAAAAAGAAAATAGGCCTGTTATTTTGAGGAATAATTATAACACTATAAGCATAGTATTTCTAATAATAGTTTTTTGTTAAAATGGTACTCTTTTACATTGTTAGAAAAGGACAAATTTTTGTTAAGAGGACTTGGTTTATTACTGGAATTCTTTTCAGCTATGGGTAATAGATTCTGGTGAAGAACAAAAGAAAGATCCTGGAGCTTCTTACCAGAGCAGCCTTTCTTATCACAGTTCAGCTGTAAATGCACTTCGCTTCTCGCCTTCTGGTAAGTCTGCTAGTTATTATTGTAACAGTAGCTAGCATAAGACCAATTAAGGATTATAATTTCTCATGTCTTTCAAATTGCCAAAAGTTGTGTTTTATTGTACTATACTGTTAGGGATCCTTGTGTTGGTTAATCTTATGTTGCTTTATTTTCATGACTTGTACTGCTTTGCTTGGACTCCTAGGATGCTATGCTGCCAATATGTATGATGTAACGTGGTTGTATTAGCTTGGATGGTTGCAATTGAGCATTTCCCAGCTTTCAGCACCCATGATTTGATATAAGAAATTACCTTTTTGATTTATTAAAGTACAAATCCTGCAGTTCATTGGAAAATACTCATCACTTTTGGTGCAGATTCATTTTGTTGAAACACCCACCCCCCTCTCCAAAGCTATTAGAAAAATTGAAGAATGAAAATTGCAGAGGAACATAAAATTCATGTCAGTAAGTAGAGCAAGCCGCCTTGGTTACTTTTATCACCCGCAAATAAATGATAATCTAATATTGTGGTGCTGTCAAACTAGTGTTACCTACCCAATCTGGTTCAACATCATACTCATCTTGAAAGTGGCAGAATGCAGTACATAATTACAACTAAGTTGTTGAATTTGCTGCAACAGAAATGTGTCAGATTTTCTTACATGTGCAATTGTATCTGGTTAGTTTGTCCTTTTACTTTATCAGAGCATATGTGAAGAAATCTGCTTAGAGCATTTAACCTGTGATATTTCATCTGGCATTCAGGCTTAATTTTAGAGTGTGTGAACCCTTCTTGAGTGTACTAGCTTCTCTTAATGATCAGCTAATTATATTTGGTTTTTTCAGTGAAATATAAGTTCAAACATATAGTTGAACTATTCCCCATTTGCAATCTTTGCAATGTTTAGGCTACAGTTGCTTGCTTTTCTCTTGCTTGGAATTTTGACAGGGTCTTTTCACTTGTAATGCGTCAAAGTACATACATATGAGAATCAACATGCTCTGAACCATTTTTATCGAACCAAAAAAAAAAATTGTTGTTGGACTAATTTTTAACCTAGATAAGAAAGGGTCAAGGTCAGGGAAAAGAAATCATGGATGCTTGCATCCTCAGATAAAGAGATGTTCTTGAAGGTAAGGCATGCGTGATTACATGGGTTCCTTGGGACATGTCGGAAAACTTATCATTCATCTCAACAGCATTATTTTAAAGATTTCGTTATAGTTGCACAAAACCAAATCCATACTTTGATGCTGGTTGGATATTTTCTATAGAAACCAAAGCTTGAACAAGATATTTTTTCTTGCATAAGCATTAAGGTTTGTGTTTTTTGAACTTCAAGTGTCATGGGAGCATCCTCTTGGCACCAATGCAATATAATCCTTAGTTGGGGAAAGATTGCCTGTACTGAATACAAGCAGAAAAGCATGTCCAAAATAAGAGACCTGAGGGCCATATATTTCTCTACTCTATATACCTATTACTGCATTTTAGATAATGTTGATCTGAGTAAGTCTTATTCCAATAACTTTCTTTTTAGCATATCATAAAGAAGATGGTATCACAATATGAACAACTTTGAGTTTTTCTGTACATTTTCCTGAGTTTCATAGAGAAGGCCTTTCTCTTGTTGGATGAACATTTCCTTGCTTAACTGAAATGGACTCTAAACTAGAAAACGTGTCAATAAAATCCACTGTCTTATGTCCCTGAATTCTTTATAGTTCATGCTCATGGAGTATGATCATGCACTCTGAAATCTTATTCATTCTAAATGTGCAGGAGACCAACTTGCCTCTGGCGCTGATGGTATGGATGCACTATTGAGATCACCCAAGTTTTACTAAATAACCCCATATCTCTTTTATTCATCAGCAAATTGTATCTTTGTTGCCAATGATAAGTGTCTTCTGAGATTTATATTTCATGTCTATAGGTGGTGAGCTTATTATATGGAAGCTACATTCTCCTGATGCTGGTGAGGCATGGAAAGTTCTGAAGACCTTATTGTAAGTTTTACATTCAAGCCATTCACTTTCTACTATGAACTATTTTCTTTATGATCAGACTTTTTCCTTGTTCTGCTTGTCCCTGTAGTAAAAATTTAATTTATAACTGCAAACTCTATATTTAAAGCTGCAATATAACTTTAGCAGTGCTATTAAGTTCTCAAAAGCTTGTGTTCAATAGAACTGCAATAGTGTCTATTAAAAGTTTTTAATAGGTATCTTTTATTCTTAGAGATCTTTTCAGAAGGTAAAGTTGTGTTGTTTATCCCTTCCTCCATTCCTACCTATCAACCCCTGCACATGCTCAGGTTTTCCACTTAGATTTATTTAATTTGTTCTATGAATTGGGATGTGGTGGTTGTGTCAGGTTTGCAATGTTATCATTGTAAACTGTGAAGAAAAGAAAGTATTCTTAGAGTGGAAAAAAGGGTTTAGCTTCATGTTTAACATGGGGCTTTAGTGCCACGAAAAGTATGATATTTATTTTTGCAACCTCAGCTGGGACCCAGGGTTCTAAAGCAGTCCTGTGCAATCTCAGCACAGCTGTGATCCTAGCCTACATCAAGAAAACAGATGCGCATGTATTTTACTCATGGAATATGAAAGCTAGATCAACGCGTTCTTGGGGTGCTTTCAGGCCAGGGTCAAGCATTCATTCTTCAGGCCAGGATGTCACAGAAACTTTATAAATGGTTCAAATTAATGCAAATTACTATCTACAAGAACCTTCTTTATAGTTACAGGCATGAGAGGCTTTAATTGTCGTGATTTACTTAAAGCAAATGATGTTAATTGTGCTGTGCCCTAGATATATTAAACATTTCTGATTTCTTCACCATATGGGAGGCTTTCATTGGTTTCTGGCAACACTGACCACATAGTTGATGCTTTCTGGCATCCTAGCCTAACTTGTATATATGTCCACTGTGAAGGAAAATATATATTTAAAAGAATTTGTAATACTATGGCTTCTGTAAAAAGGTTGAAACTTGATGATTCAAGTATTATGACCATCTGTAAGAATCATAATTACGTATTTGGGATTAAGATCACATAAGTTCAGTGATATACTGACAGGAAATAAATCAACCTCCGACTGCAGGTTTACAAAACATATTCTAATTCTTGAATCACATGGGATACTACAGTAAATTCCCAGCAACATTTGGATGATATTAACTAGCTGAAGAGTATATACTTTCTTTCATCCAAAGCTAACTGATATCATTTTCTAGGTTTCACCGTAAGGATGTATTGGACTTGAAGTGGTCAGCTGATGGTGCATTTCTTCTTTCAGGATCAGTTGATAATTCTTGTATCATATGGGATGTTAACAAAGGTAAGGAAGAAAAATGTATGGCTGTTGTATTTAGGCGATAGCTAGTTTATAGTATGATGGTTCATGTTTGTTTCAGGTTGTGTCCATCAGATTTTGGATACTCATTCTCATTATGTACAAGGTGTGGCATGGGACCCACGGGCAGAATTTATCACTTCACTTAGTTCAGATAGAACCTGCAGGATTTATGTCAACAAGCCATCCAAAACAAAAGGAAATGAAAGAATGAATTATGTTTGTCAACATGTCATCTCTAAGATGGATTCACAAACAATAGATGAGTCTAAGGTTCGAATAGTATATTTCTGTGAGTATACATAATATGTAGGCTAGTGTCTGTACAGAAAGCTTCACATTTGGTGTATATGCAGTCAGGTAAAAATTACGTCTTCCATGATGAGACGCTGCCATCCTTTTTCCGAAGATTAGAATGGTCTCCTGATGGATCCTTTTTACTTGTGCCAGCAGGTATTGCCTAGATGGTTCCATTACAACATAAAAATATCATGGTCATTCATTGATTCACTTGTTAGATGCATGGGGAAACCCACCACTTAATGTTAAAGGCGGCAATGACTGCCTTGTTTCTTCACCATTGGAGAAAATTCTAGAGCTGCAATATCCAGCCAAAAAAAATCAGCCCCATCCTCCACCACCATTGAGGAATTCTCTAGAGCTGCAAATTGCAGCTAAAAATCTTCAACTTGCAACCTAATTCAAGACTTTTGCAGCCATTTTTGACAAGGAACACACAAGCTTGCTGGAATCTTCTAACACCAGCTTCCACCGCCAAAATAAATGAAAAATCTAGAGCCCACTTGCATGATTTTCCTTTAAAGCTTCACCGACTTTAGCTAAGTTTTAGCTATCTATAAATAGGATGCTCCTAGTGCTTTGTACATCAAGTGAAGTGGAGTTGAGTTGTGTAGGGTGCTGTGAGTGGTGTGTGTTTGTGTGAGTTGTGTGAGCAAAATTAAAATTGTGAATGTAGTGGTAGTGTTCAACAATAGTAGATTAAGTGGTGTGTGCATGAGAGAATAGGGAAAGAGCCTTAAGGGCTCATGTGTTTAAGAAAAATAAGTTTGTGAGTTTGTGAGGAAAATAATTTTTTGAAGTGAGAAAATATTGTAGTTCTTCAATATATTAAATTTGAGTTTCCTTTGGTCCTCTTTATTTTCTCAACACTTAATGTGTAAACTGTCATTGTTGTTCTTATGATGTTGCTGCATTCTACTTTATAAATCTTTGAAATGTGTAAACTTGTTGATTTTGTGGAGTTAATATTGAAATTTCAGTTTCCATTTGGTCAATGCTTTCTATATATGACTCCTAAGTGTGTCTATTGCACTTGCATTTGCATAATAGCATTCTTGGGATTACACTATTCTCTCTCACCAGCATGGTTCTATTGGGTATTGCTGTTTTCTTACTACATGAATCTTATCACTGTCACAGGCTGCTCCCCACTTTTTCTCCGAATTTCTGCATGTGTGTTTGTAACTTGAGCTATGTGGGGAAGATAGACTCCCCACCCCCCCGGAATTATAGTTTTGTTGGTAAACAATCCTGTGGAAATCAGGTGACTGATGATTATTTTGTTCATAGGATTTTAATGCTGTATTTTAATTTGCTTTTTAGGTTCGTACAAGCATACACCAGTTTCTGAGTTCATAAACACTGCCTATATTTTTTCTAGAAAAGATCTTTCCAGGTGAGGATTGCCTACTAATAGCAGTCTGACAGTTGCTATCCACTCCTTTCGGATTTCTAAATTTTTTGTTCCTTTTCTGTTTTATTGTTAGAGTTAGCTCGGTAATTGGATTCTCAGGATATTCATATTCTGCTAAGTCATAGAGATTAGTTTCATCAATAAGGTTGTCCTTTGTTTTCTGATTTTCTCCGTTCATTCTTTCAAACAATGCAGGCCTGCATTGATGCTTCCTGGTGCCAGCAAGCCCATTGTGGCAGTCCGCTTCTGCCCTATGACTTTTAGCTTGCGAGGATTAAACTCCTGTACTTTCTTTGCTGATACCTTCTTGATGTATTTTGGGCTGTATTAAAATGTACTAACTATATCCTAACAAAAAGTCCACATTTTGTGATTATACAGCTGCCTTCTTTAAGCTTCCTCATCGGCTTATTTTTGCTGTGGCCACCTTGAACTCTTTATATATCTATGACACACAGAGTATTGAGCCAATTGCAATTCTGGCAGGAGTTCATTATGCAGCTATAACAGACATTGCTTGGTACTTTAAGCAAGCTTTATTTTTCATGTGCCTTGACAGCACGCTTACTTATTATGTTATTCTCTGCTGTTCTATATAGACCCTGATAACTGATTGTTAATATGTCTCTTTCTTCTTCAATTTTGATATAAATAGGTCACCCACTGGCAAATATTTGGCTCTGTCCTCACAAGATGGTTACTGCACTCTCCTAGAATTTGAAAATCAGGAACTGGGATCTTCGATTTCCTTGTCAGGTTAGCCTATGGTTCTCTACACTTGTGTATGCATATTTCTTTTGGATCCATGAATGCCTCTCTGAGAACTATATATTTCAAATCTGGCAGAAGAAAATAACGTTATTCGTGGTGAGAATAGTACTCCCTTTATGGACAAGGGGGTTTGTGATATAGAAACCAGCCCCGACCACAATACTGATGCTGCTGAAAATGGAAAAGCAGAACTAGAGAACAACAAAGAGAAGCAAGCTTCAGCTACTGCAATAACTACTCCTACTTCAAATAAACCTGCCAAACGGCGTATAACGCCCATGGCAGTTGACTGATAGCAGTGTTCATCTCTGTATAGAATAACCGACTCCTTTCTTCTGGTTTTTTGATCCCCTCCCCATTTCCCTCCACCCCCACCCCCAGCCCACACGATCCTGCAGGCTGTGTTTGGTCGTAGAAAAGGAAACTGAGAATTGTGTTAAAGAGTGATTGAAGTTGGTTTTGTGCCAATTTGAAGTAAATAATTCTTTCTATATTTCAGCATATTCTCACTTTCTTATACTGCTCTTTATATTTAATAGGACAAAAATATGTCAATCACTTTTAAAATTTTTTATAGTTTAATTTTCATACTTGAATATTAAAATGTGTCATTTTAACTTTGAACATTTGAAACACTTAAAAAATAGTTATTTCAATAATAAAAGTTCAAGTATAATAGAAAATTATTAAATTTTAGTCTGTATTTTCTTGTTTTATTCTTTCAAAATATTATTTTTCAATTTTAATCTTATTATATTCTCTTTTAATTTTTTTATATTATTAACAATAATTTCAAGATTTAATTTTATACTTTTTATGCGGCTCAATAATTTTGAGATTATTCTTTCGTATCTCTTCAAATCTAATCATACAATAAAAATCACATATTTCACATTTTAATAAATAAAATTCAACATAAAGATGAAAAAAAAAAAAAGAGAGAGAGAAGCTAGATTCACTTATCAATGGATAGCAAAGAAACTCAAATTAAATTCTTGATAGATAATAATTTTCTTAGCATATTTACAGAAATAAAGAATAAATATGAAAGGAGAATGAATTACTAAAAAAAAAAAATTGAAAGGGAAGTGAGATACGTCACCGTGACACAATTTTTTTTTTCCTGTTATATACAGAATCTACTTTGTAAGAATTAGAGAGAAATTTGACACTATATTGTGAGGGTTATGAAGAGACAAAAATATCTATAAAATAGATCATGTGGAATCCATGTGATAAACTTCTGTGAACACTAAGCAATTTCAATTTCAATTAATGGAAGGATTATTTTTTAAATATTTTAAATGTTCAATGTTTAAATTATATATTTTAAAATTTAATAATGAAAATTAAAATTTACAGAAGTTTAAAGATAACTTACATAGTTATCCTTTTTAATATATTTTTTGTTTTGCCTACTGTCTTATTTTATAGTTCTCTGCTGATCTTTTTGGTTAAAACTTTCCAGCACAAGAAGCTTCCGCAATTTAAGATATGAGGGCTGACTATATCTTCGTATCGTTGGTAATATTTTCCTAACCAGTCAAATATTTCTTTGACATATTACTAATCGAGCCCATTAAGGATCTCTATGCAGGCAAAAGCTTCATCATTACATTTGGCAATAAGAACAGTTAAAACTGTTCATCGTTAAACTAAGCTCCTCGGAATGTATGCTCCAGAATTCACCCTGTTAAAATCAACACCAAACAGTTGAATAGATGTTTGAATTGAAAGAAATGGAGGGAAAGGAGAGGAGGGGAAGCGAATGAAGGTATTAAACTTAGCACAAAAGTTTCAATGTTGTTGCTATGTATAGTTTAAAATATTTCTAAGAAATAAAAAGTTTAATATTGTAATATTAAATTAGTGAAAAAAATATAATTAAATTATTTATATATATATATATATATATTCTTTTTCCTCCCTTCCTTTTTCTAAATATTATATTTAAGTTGTATTTGAATAAGAATTGAATTGAGATAAATTTATTAAAAATTAATAAAATATTATTAAAAATAGAGTAAATGTGGGTCTAATTATTAATAAGAGAGAAAATATGATATAGTGTGAACATATTACAATTTTTAGAAATGAAAATTATTTAAATTAGAATTATTTTTAATTGAATTGAAATTTTTGGATTGAGTTGAGTTCCAATCCAAATACATCCTCAATCCTTTCCTTTCATATCTAACCAAATAATATAAATAATTATTAGTCTCAGTTTCGCTCATTCCCTTTCTTTTCTATCCTACTC
The DNA here is from genome assembly GCA_026120185.1 of Voacanga thouarsii. Lineage (NCBI taxonomy): Eukaryota > Viridiplantae > Streptophyta > Magnoliopsida > Gentianales > Apocynaceae > Voacanga > Voacanga thouarsii. Next base: position 1,380,161 of record JANUWF010001150.1, read on the forward strand.
CACTCCTCTCCTTTCCTTTTTTGGGGAATTGATCAAAATGGCCCCGAATGAGGCCATTCGTCCTCAACTAGCCCCTCTGCGAGGAATTCATCCTAAAATGACCTCGACGCATTCGTTGATAATATCCTAATTAAACTAGGACACTATCACTGAGAGCATCCTAATTTAATTAGGACGCTATCAACGAATGTGTCATGATTAAGTTAGGACGCTATCCTTGAATGCATCATACTTCGATATATATTTTCAAAAATCAAGCACATTTTAGTGATTGTGTTATATACACAATGTATTGTCCTTTATGTTACTTAAATTGTCTATATTAGCTGCTGAAATTGTATTAACTTTAAAAAATATAACAAAAGTGTGTGTAGTTAATGGATAAATCAAAAAATGGGACAAAGTCAATTGCAAAATGAATTTTATTATCATTAAATAAATTTGTTATAGTACAATTGAATGCAGTCTAATTTATTCTACAGCTTCGAACCTAGCGCTGTTGCAATTTCGCTTGTTATGTCTCATTTGACGACAATTTCCACATCTTGGTGGAGACCTTTCATTTTGATAGTCAATCTCTCCTCGAAAACGTGCAGTACGCCTCCGTTCGGGTCTATTACCTTTAAGTGCTGGTATATAACCCTCCAACGAAAAGTTAGCATTACGCCATAAATTTTCATTGTTGACTGGATAGAAGTCGTTGTAAGTCGCAATGTATTTGTCCAAGGAGTAAATAGGCAATACAAAATCAGAAGGTTGCCAGCCACGGTATCGACAGACAGCGAATATATGCGTGCACGACAAGCTAAAAATATTCTATTTCATCCAGCTGTAGTCCCGTGAAGACATTTTTACTGTATAAACATTGTTTCCTTTCCCTCCAACTCTTGCGGGTGTCCTAACACTAAAAATTCCACTCGTTCATTATATTGCACAACCTTATAACTTCTTGCCTTCTGCGAAGCTGCTTGGAATGTATTCCATATCAACGGAGGAAATAGTTTGTTAGAGTGTGTGGCCTCGGATCGATGTAGATTAAAATATTCGACAATCTTCGTGAATGTTGCATCGACAAGGGCTTTGATTGGTGATGCTCGTATTTTTTTTTTAGAACAATATTCAACGATTCGGATAAATTCATTGTCATGCATCCATATCGATTTCCGCCATCGTGTGAAAGTGACCACTTTTCCACGCTAATACGCATCAACCAGTTGTACACCTCCTGATTGTATTCTCTTATTTCGTTCATTACAGATTTAAACTTAGATTTCTTCCTCTCTATTCCGACTTTGTACATGAGTCGCTTCAACTCGGTGTTCTTGAACTGTTTGTTAAAATTGGCACGAATATGACGTAGACAGTACCTGTGAACTCCTATTGGCTCCACCTCATCAGGCTGTCTCCTTATAGCTGACAAAATTCCAGTGTGCCTGTCGGACACAATACAAACATATCTTTTGCACACCACATGTCTCTAGAATAGTCTAAGAAACAATCCCTAACTCTCATATAATTCAGCATTGACAACATCAAAAGCTAAGGGAAAAACGTGATTATTAGCATCCCAGGTGCTTGAAATTAATATGTCACTCTTATATGCCCCTCTTAAATGGGTGCTGTCGATTGAAATCACAGGACAACAATGTCTAAATCCGTCGATTGATTGTTTGAAAGCCCAAAATACGAACTTGAAAATATTTTTATCTCCGGCATTGATGTCGTGGTGTTTTCAATGTACTATTGTACCTGGATTGGAATCCTGTAACGCCAACATATCCGCTGGTAGTACTCTAAACGTAGAGGACCATGTGCCATATAGAAACTTAACAGTAGCCTTCCTAGAATACTATCCTTTTCGATACGAACATCCAACTTGAAATTTGTCATGTAAAACCCTTAATATGGTGCTAACACTTGTCTCGGGGTCATCTTTGATAAGGTGCAATATGTGGTGTGCAATAAATTTATGAGACAAATTTTGATTGTTATTGTTTATGACCCTTTGGAAACATGTGTGTTTGCTATTCCAAACCGAAATTTTTCATCGTCCAGTATTGGCTTTCTTAATAATTAGAACGTACCAGGCACATGAATTCTGTTTAGTGTTATTCCTGCAAGAGGCTGTCCAAATCGTACTCTTACTTTTAATAACAGTAAACTCGCAGCCCGTCTTTACGTGCCATAATCTCACAGCATGTACTACTTCTGACTTATCTCGGAACCACATTTTATGCCTTAACTCCCAATTTTCTGTTGTCCATTCATCAACACGCAGGTCATCACCGGCATAGAAAAAGTCACCTTTAATTTCCCCTGAGCCTATATCCTGGAAACTTCCATACGTATACATATTTTTTACCTGGATTGGTATCTGATGCACTAATTCTGGTGGAGCATGAATTGATGTATGTCAAGGGCGTACATCATCCTGGTCATTATGGCTTCTACTGCCGGTGTCACTGTGGCCCACGTCATTGGTGTCGATTCCATATTCTCTGTCTAAGGCTGGTAGTCGTCAATGTCGGATGTTAGTCCTAGTGAGTCCATGGCTGCAGCCCCATTAATTGTTGGTTGCTCATCAACTTGCCTTGTTTCTGGCTCATTTAGAGGATCAACATTTGGGTAGCTCTGTAGTTGTGGTAACTGATTCTAAACGGTTGTTATTTTCAACCCCTCTTGTTGGAGGAGCAAATTTGTGTAGGAAATGGTATGAGGCAGTTGTTGGGCGAGAATGATGTTGATGGTATGGAAATGCCAGTATCAGCTTGAGGAACTGTTTGCACGTTGTGTGGTACATCTAAAATAGGCTTTGTCTTTACATAAATATGTACTTCACCCTCCTTGAAAATGGAATGCAAAGCCTAAATGTTATCCATATCGCTATCATTCTATAATGTAAGTAACCCCCATTGAACACGGTCTCCATATACCCAAGGATTTCTCATAGATATATCCAATCTAAATGGCGTGCTATCAATTCGCATGTATGTATAGATTTTGTCGACAAGCATGCGGAATGATATTTTACGTTGTAAGATTAGCCTCTTTTTACACGGGCCCGCAAAACTGACTGAACCGCCTGCTTTGTATGAGAGCGTGCAATCCCAGAAGAAGCCAAGAGCTAGTGGTGTTTCAAGTGACATAATGGTGGTATTTGGAAAAAAAAAAAAAAATTGGTGTGACTATCCCTGGTGCATTTGTGTTTGGCACTGAGTTCGGTGGTTTTTTTTGCATGCAATGAATGAAGTGGTTGCGAGATTGCATGAAGCTATATAGGCATATTAGACGCTACTATGGATCATATACGACATTCTAAAACCCAAGGGAGAGCTAATGCAACTAATGTAGCTAATTTAGAGAGAGACTTGGAACTAACCCCCGAAGGGGAACCCCCGAGCGAGGATTCCTTGGGTAAGGAATCCGAAGCAAGGGTACTACCCCTAATGTAGCTAAACCTGACCGCTATTTCCTGTCAAGGAAATAGAATAAGGGCAGTACCGATTTTTCAGTGAAATCACATAACTTTCTATTCTAACTTTGAAGATAGGAGTAAAAGAATGTTATTTGATTTTTTATCTAATTTGGAAGAATCTGTGAATAAAAAATATGAAAGTTAGAACAGTTTATTTCCATAATTTTTCCCAATTTGATGGAATTTTTATTCTTAGGTATTATGTTGATCGTGGTAATAAGTATGAAATCAAAACCTTGGTGACTCTTTTCATTCCTTATTGTCTTCATGATTATGTTGCCCAAGAACAATCAAACTGTTCGTAGCTCTAATTGCGTGATCGGCTCTTAGGTTGGAGCTCAAACCTCTAGACCGGTATAAGTATTTTTCCTTACTAAGACGGTATGTGCCCTCAGTTTAATTGAAATTTTGGTAGGTCTTTCTCTTCTTTTGTTCCGTTCCCGTGGCACCTTTATACAAAATAAGCCTAAACCTCTTCAAGGAACACATACCGACTCTTAATCCTACAAAGAGAGAGCACTAGATCCATGTCAAATCTAAAGTACGCACAAATCCCGAGTATCTTGTTTCAAAGTGAGAATCTTTTGTCGGAGGCGAATAGGACGCAACTAACAACAGCGTCCTACTATTGGTACTTCAAAAAAAAAAAAAAAACTAAGAGAATCTCTGGAAAAGCAAATGTGTTCGAAAAATTTTCAGAAAGGTTGTAATAGGACGCAACTAAAGATAGCGTTCAATGTCATATGGAATCCAACTCCAGATACATCCAGGATCCAACTGCAGATACATCCGAAAAATGGCCGACCATGTGAAGGACGCTATTAGTAGTAGCGTCCTATGATTTCACAAATCTCTGCAAAATAGAAAAAGTGATAGTTTTTTAAGTGATTATTTGAAAAAATGTTTAGGACGCTATTCTAATATGCCTATAAAATCCCAAACTTTTACGAATCTCTGAAATTATGAATGTTCAAGATAGCGTTCTAACTCTTGACAATTTCTCTTTGATGCGAGCATTCGAAATCTCTCTTTTATGTTCTTAAAACTACACGAGAGACGCGGATGCTTGCATCAAAGGCAGATTATCAGGAAATGCTTACAGTATAACTCCGCCGATGATTGTCTGCTGTCAAGGGTGCTAAAAAATGTTAATTATATTTATCTCCATCTGCTTCCAACATCTCTGCTCTTTTCTTTTCATCTTTTACTACCAACAACCCATTTTCTCTTTTCCCTTTTCCTTGCTTCCCCCTTTTCCTGAGGCTTATTTTGAAGTTTTCACAACCATTTGAAAACTTCTTCACTAAAACTACATAAAGGAAAATATCCCAATACAAAGGTAATCTAGATCGATTTAATGTTTCAAATCTACACCAATCATCAAACACTAAAAATTGTTCGTCACCTATTATATACATCAACCACTTGATTTGGAATCTCAAATCCTACGCTTATTTTGTCAAGTAGTTTGAATCTCCAAGTGTACATAACTTCAATAAAAGTTCACCATGGACATAAATCATAGTATAAGATGGAAGCTTGGAATAACAAACGTTTAGGTACCAATCAAATCTAGGTGGGCTGAGGTTGTATCCCTTTTTGAACTAAATGGATTAACCTTACTTTGTGATGTCAACTAATGAAGCATCCTCAACATCCTGTGCCTTCTGCTTATGCTTATGCTTTTATTTCATGTGCCTTCTAAACTCCAACCCAACGAGCATGATCCACCCACCTGTAAAACAATGATAGGACGCTATTGTTGAGCCTAATTGTCTATAATTTCTTCGATGCTATTATGTCTAGCGTCCTTCTTAAGATAGGACGCTACCAACGATAGCGTCCTACATAGAAGGACGCTATTATCGATAGCGTCCTATACTGGTTCAATTGTTGTGCCCACAACGATAGTTTGAAAAAAGAAAAATAAGGATATTATGCTAAAAATAAATAAAACGGTGCAAGTATTTTAAGTCAAAATATATAAGCATAGCAAAGTGATAGTTACTGTACATAGAATAAATGATATACGGAATAATAAGAATGTCTGAGGACTGAATCTATGTGCCGCAGGGTCGGGGTTGTCCTTACTATAGGACGCTAGTAAAGGTAGCGTCCTTCTCAGCAAGACACTATCATCGATAGCGTCCTGCTGCTTCAAAATCTGTTCATCACTGGTTCAGTTGTGCTCATAACGATCGTTTAAAAAAAGAAAAATAAGACAGTGAATAAAAAGCCCATAAGAATCGTTTGAAAAAAGGAAAATAAGGATATTATGCTAAAAATAAATAAAACGGTGCAAGTATTTTAAGTTAAAGTACATAAGCATAACAAAGTGATAGTTATTGTACATAAAATAAATGATATATAGAATAATAAGAATGTCTGAGAATTGAGTCTATGTGTCGCAGGGTCGGGGTCGGACAACACGTCTGGGCCTCTTAGGTATATCTATTGCAACATGTGCCTCCTCGGCAGGTACAATGGGGTCTCTCTGCTTTGGTACTGCCAGATGATAGTAACGCGGTCGTCGCCCCTGCCACTGAACTCTAAATCCTGGCCTGTCCTGGTTATCGACCACTGCGCTCGGTGGTATGGACTCCGTAGGTGAAACCTATGCAGACGCTTGCGTAACTAGCCCTGGTCCCATTTCAGATGCCTACGTCGTTGTGTCTGGCCCCTGCACTGTAATACCGTCCACCTCGTCCTCCATCGACGATGAAAGGCAAGTAGTGCTAAAGATCAAGGCATCTGGAGTCTGCGTGGCTGGCTCCCCAGATGGTCCCGCCTCAAACTCCCTAGTCGGTCCAGATAGTAATAGTACGGGATCTGGTACAACCTCGGGTGCAATTGGCTCAACTGGGGCTACATGGGCCTACCTACCACCTTGACACTAACCCAGGATGGCCCGATCCTCAACCCGAGCCCGAGGGCCTCTAGTGGCTGTCTACTCCGAAAATCGCAGGTACACTCACTTCTAGAACAGGACGTGTGCCATAACTAGTAGGGTCAAATCCGGCCGCGATAAGAGAAAGAGTACACGTGTCCCTGATACGCTCGAAAACTGCCCTCGAATATGAGTCAGTCGTAGCTAAAGCCTCCGTGGCAATAGACATAACTCTGTAAAGCCCATCTGACTGTAATAGTCATACAAAAAACATCCATGTCATCAGAAATCGAGTAAGAATAATAATGATAATCGAGAGTAAAACACAGATTATTGAATAATATACTTACTATGACTGTGTATCTCGAACCAATCCCGTGGTAGCCGGCGACCTCACCCTCTGGTGGGGACGGATTACCAATCCGCCACCTAATCTTCAGTTGGTACCAAGATGGATAGTCCGACTCCACTCCAATCCCGAGAGCGCCATGCACAACTGTCTGCTATCGCGAACCCCACAGTGCTATGAACGCTAAATGGCGATGAGCCCAATTGGTCGTGTAATTCCCTCGAGTACCAGTCACGTGCAACTCAGCATCATACTCGCAGCTCTGAGGAATAAGTTGTAACATACCAAATTGTCGAAGCACACGGTCGGAGTAGTAGAACTCTACGACGTCCCAACAAATGAGTGGAGTCCATGACCGCCAAATGTCTGAACCCTCCATGTATCTAGTTGGCATGAACTATAGGTCTCTAGCATCGTACGTGCACCAAATAAATTAACATAATTTGAAAACGTTTAATTGAAACACTAAAACGACAATAAAGTAATAAAAAAATTTCTAACAGAAAAGTTCAAATACTTAAGTGATAATCCTGCATGGAGTCTAACTGATCTCTGTACGTAACTAAAACGTATATCAGCATCTGATGTAGCCGTAGCCGTATGTTCCACCTCGCATCATACGGTGCAAGTGGAGGTCTATATCCTGACTCAACCCTATCAAGGCATAGGACAAGGATATGCTCCCAAGCCCATAACTATGCAGTAAAATAATATAAGTTCGTCAAATTTAAGTACTATTTTGCTAGACTCTAAAGCATCTAAAGTAATTGGAACAGAAAAAATAAAAAGAAAAATTTAACCTGAAACAGAACCATAGGACCACAAATCTCCCTCGTGGCAGGGTCAGTTGCCTCACAGAGGCAATTGTACATCTATGCTAGAGCCGCACTGCCCTAGCTAAGTTGACCACAATAATGTAAGTCCGTAAGGAAGGGTAGAAAATAAAGGGGCAGCAGATGACCTGATTTGTCCGACAGATTCATATTACCGATAAGAAGAAAAATGAATTCTCGTGCCCTCTGCTGCACTTGTGCATCGGAACCATCATCCGGAAGAGGGAGTGACAGGTGTGCCTCAAGGGACGACTTCTCCAGTCGGTTACCCTTAAACTGGGTAGTCAGAGGTTGAAAACCAAGAAGTGTATGTATCAAATTTATTCATGCTATCTGAGGGCGCTCGTAAACCTCTCCAATGATCGTGTCACCGTCAACTCTAAGTCTCCACAAATTCACAACATCCCCTAGCGTGACGATGGCCTCTCTTGCATGTAGATGGAAGGTATGTGTCTCGGGACGCTACCTCTCAACCAATGCAGTCACAAGGGCATGATCTACATGAAGATGTCCAATTCTACAGACTCCTTTGAAATCAGCTAGATCGATATAATCCATTACCCGAGGAGGGAATGGAAATAGCTCCCAAAAACGAGAATCGCAACGTCTAAACGCTAATGATATCTCACAGGTCTCATAATGTCGTGACCAAAACAATGAAGATTAATGTCTATCCTGCCTAAATATCAAACCCTCGTAAATAGGTTTGGGGACAGTATCGCCACGTACTCGATCCATCCTAAAGGAGATTGTGAGATGTCAGATTCTTTTAAGGAATACAAGTATTAGTACTAATTTCTACATCCAATCACTAATTGTTTTAATTAAATAGTGTAAGACAATAATTTAATAATACAAATATTCTTATATATTTATTAATTTTTTATTATATTCAAATAAATTCATATCAATATAATTCTTATTCAGCTATAGAGTCTTTCCCTTGGTGCGTTGCATTTGTTAGATAATAATCGGGGGCACATAAGCTTTGCTGTGTGTTTTGAAGTTAATAGTTGTTTGGAAATGTCTGTCATCTTTCTCCTCACCAATAAAGAAAGTATTTGAATTTTTGCTTCATCGACCATCAGTATTGTTTTTGGGCCAAAGAGGGATTTGAAATTTTTTTCATAGACCATCAATTTGTTGTTTATAGACCAGGACAAAGTTATGTTAGGCCTGTCCCTTGTGGACCTATGCATTATTGAAGCCTTTTCTCAAGAAGATTGGGCAACCTCCCCACTTTCTACGACTGATTTTTCAGATCTGCGAAAGAAGGTTTGGATTTATACTATAATTCTCTTACATGGTGCAGAAAATTTGTTTCCTCATAATTTGCATCTAGAATTCTGAGGTAAATCTAGAGAATGGGAATAAGATGTGCCCTTCCTCCATCCCTCGATCCTTTACCCAAAATAAAGTTAATATATATACATCATATTTTCTACTTAGAATTTAAAAAAAAAAAAAACTTTTACTAAAGGAAAACATTATAATTACAATAGTTAAAATATAAATGCTCAAGAAAAATGAATTAAAATAAATACGAAGATTTAGATGAATGTGTTAAAAAGAAAAATTACGTTATAAATTTAATAAATAAGTCCTATAAATAATAGGAAATTAAGGTTATACTTTTAAACTTCGTTTAATTATCAAAGAAAGTGCGGTGGGTAAATAATCACAATCTTCATTTTTAAAATTCAATGTTTGGTTTACTATTTACGGAATGTGAAAGAAATCTAATTCCTTAGATCTAGAAAAAAAAATGTAGAATATTGGGAAAATGAATCTTTCATAGGATGTAATATTGTAATTTCTTTCCTAATGATTCTAATAATAAAAGATAAAAAAAAATTAAAAACTAAAGATAAATCATTACAAAAAAAGTGACTTTTGGCAACGCCAGAGAAAGTGTGGTAAAATTGACAAAAACTGTGGCAAATACGTTTTTGCCACAGAAACACCACAGTTTTTGAGGCGTGGGCGTTACAGCTGTTGCAAAAAATTTGGCACAGTTGTGTAGCCATAGAGAATACCTTTTGTCAAAAAAATTACCACAATTTTGGAGTTGTTGTAAATAAAGTGTAGTATTTGTTCATGGACTTTTACCACTATTTTTCCCAACAATTATTAACTATGGGCAAAGATTTTAATTTTTTGTCATGATTTTACCAACATTTTACAACGGTAGGAAACATTATTTGTTACAATTAAATTTCTGTTGGAAATAATTTTTTTTTGTCACTGTTCTTTTCTAAATTGACATAACCATGGGTAATTCCCATTTGTTACGATTTCTTTGCTGTTGTAGTTAATACTTTTTGCCACGATTTAAAACTTCAAAAAAAATCTTACACAATTTTTGAACAAATTTTCATATTTTTTACATCCGTAGTGAATGAATATTGAATTCAATATGATAACATTGACAATTTTTTTTTCCTTCTACTTTAACAAGATCATCATCTACTATAAATATGGAACTATAAAAATCTCTAATATTAACAATCAACTATCATCCATTGAATGAACATTCAAAATACCATCTTTCATTAATAATAACTTAATGTACACAAAAAAAACTAAATGGAGTCTGACAAGTGTCATGAAGCTAATCCTTAATATTAGTTCAAAATAATCCAAAATAGAACCACAATTCTAACCATAACATCCATCAGAAGTCATAAAAATTCATTGCGGACAACAAACAATGCCATAGTTAATAGAACCTTCAACCACCATGATCTTTACTCCTGTCATTAAGAAAAAAAAAAGGACAAGATTACTTCTCAATAAAACTCTTTTTTTTTCATCCAATATAAATTAAAATAATTACTAAACCATTCAAAAAAAAGAAACTGCAGAATATAAGTTTTTTTTCTAAGTAAGAATATGCAAAGAGAAGCAAGATATCCTAAAGGAAGATTAGAATATGGAGCCACGAGAACCCAGAATTCCAACTTCATTTACAATCAAGAATAAAAAGTAATCAAATTCAACAAAACTTTTTAGTTACCTCAAACTTGAATTTCCATAGCTCACATCCTTTGCTACCTTCTTCATAGTCAATCAAAATGAATACGGAACAACAAAAGTTCTCACTTAAAATTTAGTGATCCATATAATAATCATCATCGAAGCTAAAAGGATAAAATATTTAAGAAATCAAACATGCCACACTTTAAGGCACCCCTTTGAAGTGTTGGCTTTGTATAATTTACGCTCTCCTACTTTTCTTCAACTTAGTTCTCTGTACCACACAGAACATAACAAAACCCCACATATTAGAGAAGTAACGAAGACAACCTGCAGCTATCTCTTCTTATTACTACGGAGACTAATAATTAGCAAATGCTTTTATTCATAAGCACCGGAACCAATTAAACACTATAACACCAACAAATTTTGGAACTTCCAAAAATATATAGCATTCAGGTTCCAAAATTCTAAGAGCGACAATATTGGCTTGGCTTCTCATTGTTAGAAGCCAGTAATCAAACTTGAGATTTTTTTTTTTTTAATGTTAAAAATGGATAAATTCCCTCCTAAAATACTTCTTTTGGGCAACCAAATAATCTAACAGAAAAGCTTCAAGTAATGGCTTCCTAGTGGAAATAAGGGGCAGGATCTTGTAGATTTTCCTCGTATAGATCCTTGCAAATTTTGCATCATCATTAGATAGGTGAACTACATTGCACCAGATCCTTTTTAATTACAATGTAGAAGCTACAATACTACTATTCTAGATAAACTACAGTCTTCCCAGATGACCATTGAAGACCGATTTTGACACTCCTTGCCATCTATTTGTTGTTTCCTTTAGTTTGAATGTTTTTTCATCAAACTAATGGCTTTTAAGCAGAGAATTTAAGTACATATTAAATTAAAAAAGAAAGAACCAATAGATCAAGATATACTTGAACTACAACAATAAAGATACACTTGAACTACCTGAGGTTGTCCAGTAGTTAGGAAAAAGTCCTTCACGAATTCATGCTTATAGCACCTGAAAAGCCAAAAAGTGCACAAAAACAAAAGAAGAATTTTATGGTCATTTTAGACATAAGTAGCAGAGAAGTATAAACCAAAAGTGAATTCTAATATTGCCCGTACCGTGCATAACTAATAAATAGTTTGCGAGCCAGTGATCTGGCCTGTATTGCCCCAAAAAATTCTAAAGGTGGTCTCTAAAGTCTGTAAAAGTGAAGAAAAGAGAAATAATTATGATCAATGAAATTCTATTATTGAATAAGCCACTATTTATCAGCAAATCAACTACTTAAATTCAAAGTGAAATTTTATTTGTAATTTTCCAAATACCTTCTATATGAAATGGAATAAAATAAGATAAACAAGATCAGTATCACCACTTTCAGTTGCCTTTACAAGAGCAGTATCTTCTTCTCCTATGCTTAGCAATAAAGGAACCTAAGAAAATACCACATAGCGGTGAGATCGTTCTCAAGCTCGGAGTGTAATCTGAGATCCACGAGGACAAATTTTGCCCCCTAGTCATCCAATAAACAATTATATTATCAACAGGAAAGATAGCTGCTACTGGAAGTAAGCTCAAGAAAAAGGGGGGAGGGGGAAAATGGGTAAGCAATTGTGCTTTGAGCATTTATGATATTCATGCCCTAATACAACAATTAGTTCTACCAACAAATGATGTAATTCAACTGTAAGGGAATAGTTGACATTCCAGGTTACTTTGATATGCAGTACCCAAAATAATTCCTCATTGTCCTACTGTCCTGCAGTTCTGGTCCTGTGTTGAACTCGTCCCTATACTAGACCTCTATGGGAGGAGAGAGAGAGAGAGAGAGAGAGAGAGAGATCTAGCACCATCATGGGAGGTATTATCATCCACCAGCACAACTTCTCTTAGATTTGCAGTTTAAGAAACACATTGCCTTTTACCGACTATATCGACATTATGTTATGAGAAATCTGTGCACATTTGGTACAATTTTCTCATCTTATTCTTCCCTAGTAAACATCATATTGTGAATTATGACCAAAAATATAATTAAAAAAAATTCTATCTTGCCTACAGTTCTAAAGTTTTAAGGGGGGAAAAAGTAAGAGAGCACTATATGTACCAAGAAAAAAGGCTACGAGATGAAGCTCCTATGACAAGTTTATTAATGCAGCCTTTAGCAACCTGCTCTGCTATTGCATTGACCACGTCATCCGACTCAATTTGTACAATTTCAACTTGAACCTGCATTTCACATCATAATATTAGCTATAAATTCAGGTTTTCTTTCAAATTTCATCCAGCAAAACATATATCAACCATTTTGTGAGCACACATCGTCTTGTAGTAGAGCAGCTTTTCACTTGCTTGTCATTCCATCTTCTTTCTGAAAGCAGTTGCTACATCATCTCACACTTGAGATATCGGAATCAATTTTTCCATTGGCAATGATCAAGGAAACAAAAATATCAAACATATGCTATTCATTCCACTATACAAGATTACTAAGAGCTTAGCTCAGATATACATACTGGGCGTTAGAACTACAATTATCTTAGGGCGAACATACAGCAATTTGAAGAAAATCTCTCCCTCAGGAATAAATTTGTCCAAAGCCTAACGAATAACATATTTACTTTTTCTACTTCCACTGATAGCAACCACAACTAAAGATTTTGGTGGTATGCCTCAAGGCCTTCTACTTGAGTTATTTTCTCCTCCATCACTCTTTAAGCTAGTTTCAACAGCGAATCATAAAATGGCAATTACAGTTAAGGACAAATAGCAATAAAGTAGTCAAAGAACCAAGCAAGATCACTCGGAAGATGCTTTGTGTATAATTTGTTACTCAACAATTCCTGACCAGTTTAGATGAACAAATTTTGAATTTTTCATTTTCTTCAGCATCTAACTTGGAACCTTAAGCAGAACACAAACAGAAATATAGGAAGAATATAATACACACTATATGAGAATGATAATTCCTTTATCTTTCTACTCTACTTGCTACTTTAGGCACAAAGTTTCTAATTCCAAATGAAAAAATAACGGTGAGATGCTTTATGCGCTTCCCATAAATGGTCTCCGCAGTGATATACAGTGGCCAATTTAGCCATAGTCATTCGCCCATGCATGTTTGAATAGAACAAGAAAACACAAGACAGAAAACGAGCACTTTCTGTTCAACAACTTCATTAATATCCCAGAAAAGATGTATACAAATTCCACGAACATTATCCTAAAAAATAGACGACCAATGAAACAAGACAACTCCCACCCCTCAAGACTAAACTTACTCAAAATGAAGGTGCTGGTAAGCATTAAACAAACGTCCAATCAGAACTGATGGAGTAAGCAACTGAAAAGAGAAAGCAAAACAAAGGATAACAAAGACTCGAGAGAAGGATCAGAATTGGCATTAAAACGAAAAGACAAACCATGGACAAGAAATACCCTATACTGTTGAATACTGAGAGGAATCCCAATTGGACATCAACCCCACCTGCCCTTGGACTTTTGCAACGCTGCTGCAGTCGCCACCGGTAGCAAAATTCACCGTAGGCCCCGGTTGCATTGCGGACACAAAATTGGAAATAGACCTCCCCGATACGTTGAAAACCGGGGTCGCCGTGGCTGGAATGGCCACAACTGAGGTTGATTAGAAGACCTAGCACCAGTGCCGATGGTAGCCCCTGCTGGCGGAATCATGGAAAACGCACTGCTTGGAACTGCAGTTGTGGGCACCATAGCAGTTTCCACTGAACCTACTGTCCACACCAGAACCAACCCCTGCGGGGCGATGGGCGCGACAGAGGTAAAATTGGAATTTTTCGTGACCTCATAGAACTCGCTATTGGAAGCCCTCTTTCTTTTCTTCCCGTCAGCAGTTGTGGCGGTGCTCGGCGTGGTGGGGATTTTTAACGTCCCATTCACGGAGACGGAAATTACAGGCACCGTACCAGTACCCGTGGCTTTGACGATGGCCGGCTCCACTTGCCCGAGCAGCCACCATATGGTCTCCTCATTGGACTTGTGATAGGACTTGTGACGCAGCTCTCCCGTCAATCAAAAACGACATTAAAACTAAAGGAATAGTGTGGTCTTTTTATTAGTGTGTTATTTAATATTATATATTAATGTAAAATTGTTATAAAATTAGGGTAGTGTTAGAATAAAATCTTCACACTACACATTAATAAAACTCTAACTATTTTGCACAAGAATTTCTCTCTTTCTTTTCTCTCACAATTTTCTCTAATCTTTTTTTCACTAATCTTTCTTTCACAAAATAATGGTGTGTTACAAGCTTAGAGAATAGCTCTATTTATAGAGCTCTAATTAGTGGATTACATCATGACATACATCATCTTCCACTAATCTTAATTAGTGGTGTCTCCACTAAATGGTGGACATCCATAAAAATCTTCTAATAATTCACATAAATCCATAATTAGTGGAGCCTCCACTAATTAATAAAGATTCCAATAATTCATAATAAAAATAAATTTTTTTATTTTTTTAAATTTTTTACCACTAATTATAATAAAATTTAAAGATAATCGAATATATTTTAATATAAAATTTAGCATAACATTTAAAAAAATATTTAAAACCTAATGCATTTATAAAAATAGGTATATCAAATTAATGATATAATCGTTAAATTTGTTAAATTGTTAATAGTATATATTGGTATATAATCCAGTATAATATCTAAAAAAATGTCCAATATCTAACGCATTTACAAAGATAGGTATATTAAATTAACGATCTAATCATTAAGTTTGTTAAAATTACTAAGAAAAGTTCTATGACAAAATTTGAAGGCAATCGAATATATTTTGGCTCATCCAGTATAATATCTAAAAAAATATTCAAAACTTAAGGCATTTACAAAGATAGACGTATCAAATTAATGATCCATCTGTTAGATTTGTTAAAATCACTAAGAAAAATGTTATGACAAAATTTGAATGTAATCGGATATATTTTGACACATAATCTACATTAATATCTAGAAAAATATTCAAAACCTAACGCATATACAATGATAGATATATTAAATTAATGATCCAACCATTAGATATGTTAAAAACACTAAGAAAAGTGTTATGACAAAATTTGAAGGTAATTAGATATATTTTGGTACATAATCTATTATAATATCTAAAAAATATCCAAAACCTAATGCATTTATAAAAATAGACATATTAAATTAACGATCTAACCGTTAGATTTATTAAAATCACTAAGAAAAATGTTATGACAAAATTTGAAGGTAATTGAATATATTTTTATACATAATCTAGCATAATATATAAAAAAATATACAAAATCTAATGCATTTATAAAGATAGGCATATCAAATTAACGATTCAACTGTAAAGTTTGTTAAAATCACTAAGAAAAGTGTTATGACAAAATTTAAAGGTAATCGAATATATTTTGACACATAATCTAGCGTAATATGTAAAAAAATATCTAAAACCTAATGCGTTTACAAATATAGGCATATCAAACTAATGATCTAACCATTATATTTGTTAAATTTACTATGAAAAGTGTTATGACAAAATTTAAAGGTAATTGGATATATTTTGGTACATAATCTAGCATAATATCTAAAAAAATATCCAAAACCTAATGCATTTATAAAGATAGGCATATCAAATTAACGATCTAACCATTAGATTTGTTATAATTATTATGAAAAGTGTTATAACAAAATTTAAAAGTAATCGGATATAATTTAGTACATAATATAGCATTATATCTAAAAAAAATCCAAAACCTAACGCATTTTCAAAGATAAGCGTATCAAATTAATGATTTAACCATTAAATTTTTTAAATTACTATGAAAAGTGTTATGACAAAAATTGAAAGTAATCGGATATATTTTGGTACACAATCTAGTATAATATCTAAAAAATATCCAAAACCTAATGCATTTACAAAGAAAAGTGTTATGACAAAAATATCAATTGTGTACCAAAATAATATATAATTAAATGATACAATAATATGAGAGATATTTAAAATTAATATATAGATGTATGTATGTATGTATGTATGTATGTATGTATGTATGTATGTATGTATGTATGTATGTATGTATGTATGTATGTATGTATGTATGTATGTATGTATGTATGTATGTATGTATGTATGTATGTATGTATGTATGTATGTATGTATGTATGTATGTATGTCTAACGGAAATATAAGAGAATTTGACATCTCATAATAAACTTAGCCTGTAAGAATTTGACAAGGAAACCAACGGAAATATAAGAGAATGTAAGAATAGCCTACATATTCATTGCCATTTTTCCTAGGATATATATTGAACTTACATCCCAATCATTCACACTATTCAGACAAAATAATTCCCATACTGCATTTTCCTTTTACTTCCTAGGTTCCAAATCCTTCCACCAGAATAAAAAGCTATAAACATGTTTGTACAATTAGAATACTATATAAAAAGGCAACAGAAACCTCCAATTGACAAAAAAACAAATATCACGAAGCAAAGACCTATTCCCAAATCCTAAGTGGTGATTTATGGCATATAAAAATTGAAGACTAACAACAAAATGAACACAGTATATTCGAAAACCATATCAATTAATCAAAAATAAAGACCAAGAAGCATGACACACCTTGCTGCCCGTAAAATGCTGTGCACAGGACTACTGCCGGAGTAAGCTCGTCGGATTGAAATCGAAGCCAACGACTTGCGGAGAAGATTGTTCATTGTCTTCTGATCAATGTTGAAAGAGACAGCGCTGTTCGCCAAAAGTTGTGTGGTACCGGACGTTCGTGACCGCCGGTGAATGTTCGGAGTGCGTAATGCAAAGTAATCGAAGGAAATCGCTCGAAAAGGGAGGAACAATTCGCAGCGAAAATGAAAAGTTACAGAGATGGGGGGAAGATGATGAACGGGTAAAGCGCATTCAAGGATAGCGTCCTAACTTAATTAGGATGCATTCGTTGAAAGCGTCCAAATTAATTAAATTAGGACGCTATCAACGAATGCATCAAGGCCATTTTAGGACGAATTCCTTGTGGAGGGGCCAGTTGAGGGCGAATGGCCCTGAATTGATCAATTGACCTCCCTTTTTTCTCCCCCCCCCTCAATCTAATGTTAGACTGTTTTCTTTTCTTTTTTTGGGGGGGGGTGTGGGGAAGAACTTTGCTTTGCAGCTACTTAGAATTCGGAACTTTTTCTATTCATTGCTCACTTTTGTTTGTTTTTGGCTTTTTCCTTCAAACATAAAGGGCACAACATTTTCTCCAGTCCAAGGTCAAATTTGTTGTAGATTTTATTCATCGGAATTCCTAAAAAATAGGGCTTCACTTAAGATACTTACCTTTTCTTAAGGATTTGGAGGCATGTGGGATGCTCAGTTGGGATAGTGCTGTTCTAACATTCTTATATAGATATCTGTGCCACGCTTCTATCGGGTCAGCGCAGGAGATTTGTGGACTGATGATCTTACTCCAGGTACGAATTCAAATATGTTTTATATTTTATTTTTATCTTATAAACATGTGTGCTACGAGTCTAACACATTTGTGACCACGTTGTAGCTATAGGCATGGGAGCATGTTCGGGTTGCACGGCCAGAGTAGAGTATATCTCGTGATGATCTCCCACTGCTTGCACCCTACGGTGCTCGATGGGATGTACCAGTACAGCTTTATCAGACGTCTATATATATTCTCGTGACATATCGCTCTCAACTAGATGTCCTCTCAGACGAGGATGTGAGTATATACAAATACTTTATTTAGAACTCTTTATTTATTTGACACTACAGTTTGTTTGGCGGGCTTATTAGACTGATTTAGTTAGTCTCCTTCCCCTAGTTATTTGGAGGGAACCGATATATGGAGGTTATGCACAACGCTGATCAGTTGGGAGGTCGTTGAGCTATATTTTCGGACCAAATGATGCGACAATTTGGGATGCTTCAGTCTATTCCGATGGATTGCAATACGAGGATTGACCTGCATGAGGTTAATAGGCGAAGCAATCCCTCTAGAGATTACATAATATATCATGAGTCGTATCTTCAGATGTGGGCCAATCGAGTAGACCTTATCCAAACCAGTATGGTGGACGTTTCATGTGCAGTGAATTATATACAGTGGTATAGGGACCGTACCCGTCTTCGGATTGGGAACCTCATTACTCGTGCTTCTTTGCCGTCGGGGTATTATCCTACTGGGTCCAGTATAGTTGTCATGGTATGAAATTCATTTGGTGATGTAGGAGTTAATAACTTGAGAAGACCTTTAATTATTCACTAATTTTTTTGAATGATGATTTCAGGCTGATATTATGCAACGAGCTATGACAGTGGCTGAACGTCACATTCACAGTGCCGACTCAATGTCCCAAAGGGCATTTATAGATCTGATCAATAACATGCTACGAATGAGTTGAGCGATGATGATGATATGGAGGTTTTATAAATGCTGCCAAATGAATTTAAGTCACAGAGCATCTAACTTTATGTTAGCTATTCTGACTTGACATCTCAACATACAGGCCACTTAGTAGGGTTGTCTCCACCAATGGGTTCATTCGTGGCAATGCTTAACCAGGTCACGAGTTTGGGTCACTCGATAAATGGACAATTCAATTCATTATCCCAAACTCCCCACGGGCATAAGGATGGAAAATTTGAACAACTTACGCCCCCAATCATTTTGCCAACAGATGGAAAATCCAAGTGCAACATTAAATGTTACCAGAATTGGATACATTAGTTCAACTGATAGTAATACTGAGACAGTCGATGTTGGTCACACATCTGAAGGTTTGGGAAGAAGGAATAACTTGATCATCCCCAAGCAACTACTGGTTCCAACACAAAGTCAACAGGAAGTGGATACGTATCAAGAAGACGGCAACTGTCTGCATGCTAGCACTAGCCCGATACATATAGCATCTCAATCGCATGTGGTCATAGGTGCAGTAAATATTGATTTGATGGTGTATACAGCTGACGGTGACTATTTCACTGGCTTGGAGGGACTAATGAATTGGTATGACACAGATGAGAGTGAAGAAAGTGTCATTCTAGCAAACATTCCTGCACCTGAAGTGCAAGATGACATGAATGACATAGCAAGGCCTTCTAATAACATTTCTCAATCAGTAAGATTTCCAATATTTGATGACATAGGGTCGGTGCATGTGCTAATGAATCGCTCAACAGACGCTCAGTGGATGTTACAAGAAGTTGGTCTGACACTGACACTGATTTGCATCTAAACATGAGATTTCAGAACAAGAAGGAGGCTATATATGCAGTAAGAAAGTGGTCTATTCAAGAAGGTTGAGAATTCAGGGTCTTGGAGAGTAAAAAAGACTGCCGGTATACTAAGTGTAAGCATTCAAGTGCCGATAATCCTTGTTCTTGGCATATTCGCATTATACATAAGAAGACTCATGGATAATGGCAGATAACAGTTTTGAACAAAGAACACACATGCGTTATTATAGTTGTGAACAATGTGTGTAGGAACATGGATCATCGGTTCATAGCCCGTAATATGACACATTTGGTATTAAATGACCCTAAATGCCATGTGAGTGATGTTATTGCTGAAGTTCAAAAATTGTGGAGGACAGGTTGTTCTTATAAGAAAGCTTGGGAAGCCCGAAAGGTTGCTATGGAACTTGTATATGGTGATTGGCCCTCAATGTGGATTGCCCTACCAAAATACATGCTTGCCTTGTAGGATTTCAATCTTAGGACTATTGTGAGGTGAAGATACCATTGGACTAGTGTGGGCGATTTGAAAGATTTTGATTTTCTTTTCTGGACATTCAAACCTTCAATTGTTGGTTTCAAATATTGTCGTCCAGTGGTATCAATTAATGGAACCCATTTAAGGGGACTTTATTGAGGCAAACTGTTAGTAGTGTCCACTTAGAATGCGAATAGTCATCTCTTCCCTCTTGCATTTGCCATCGTGGACGAGGAATCATTGAAGAGTTGAAGTTGATTCTTAAACTCCTGCGTCAACATGTCATTTTAGACAGACATATATATATTATTTCTGATAGACATAAAGGCATAATCAACGCTGTACGCCATATGAATGAGTGGCAAGAATCTTTGGCTTTTCATCGATATTACCTCGGGCACATAAAGGGAAATTTTCATACCAAGTTTAAGGACACTAATTTGACAAGTCTGATGTACACTGCTAGTTTAGAGCACAAAATGACCAAGTGTCAATAATATTTGGATGAAATCAAGATCCGAAAAGAAGATGCATTTAAGTATTTAATGGAAATTGGTTTGGAGAAATGGACTTTGTCATATGATGAAGGGCATAGATATGGTTCAATGACTACTAGTTTGTCTAAATACAAGAACAGTGTGCTAAAGAAAGCAAGATCTCTTCCACTAAAAAAATTTAGTTGAAACTTCATTTCAGAAGTTAGTTAAATATTTTAATGAACATAGAGGCATCTAATTTGAGACACCCTTTACCATTTGAAATGTGGAAGTTGTATTCTTATTTTGAGGACAAATCTAGATGGCATGTTGTAACTGAATTTAATGCATATGTCGGTATATATGGGATCAAATCGTGTATTCAACAAGATGGTAGAAGTCCAAATGTTTACAGTGTCAATTTAACGGAGAGATCATGCACGTACCAAAAGTGGAGTATATATGATATTCCTTGTTCACATGGGTTTGCAGCATGTCGTCACAAAGGTTGGAACCCCATTGACTTTGTTTTGGAGTTCTATACTAGAAGGAATTATGAGTTGACATACGAGGGTCAGTTTTTTCCTGTGGCGGATGAACAATATTGGAGGCCTTTTAATTTTATGCTTGCACCAGTGGAAGAAATGATGCGAAATGAAGTTTCTAACCGTCCGCGAACATCGAGAATACCTTGTGATATAGATTATCGGACACCTAACTCTCCTCCAAAATACAGCAACTGTCATAGGGACATCCTAGAAGAAATTGTAATAATAATAATTTTACTATTTTGAGAGATTAGCCCTTGTCATCATCTATTCTTTTGTTTTCTGTTTAATTGTATTTTCAATACAATTTCTTTATGTACTTGCGATGTTATTCTTGTAATTTTGAATGCTTTAATAGACTATATATACTGTTATATTGAATGTTATTCAAGTGAGAAATGTTTACTTGAATCACCTTGAAGGATGTGAGTTTTTTAGATGCACTGATAACTAACTTGAGTGGGTGAGTCTTTTGGATGAGATAAAAAGAGGGCTGTTGGACTGTGCGACCTTAAGATCGCATTTAAGCAATGCGACCTGTCGCACTGCACTAATGCAACCTCCTATTTTTCTTTTAGTTCGGCATTAACGTTGAAAATAATATAAATCAATATAGGTTGCATTCACTCATTTTATTGGCGAATGCGACCTCACTACATTCGGAATTCTGATTGGAGCAGCCCCATTGTCGAAATTCCAATGAAAAACAGACCCAATTTCCGAAAATTCTGTTTATTCACATTATTCACAATTAGAGACTTGAATTCTCATATCTTTGAAAAACACAATAAACAAATATCAAGATAGTGTGCAGCTTTGACGAAATCCGTATTAATCATGGTTCTTCTTGCGTGATTTTCTTGTCATGCTGAATGCTATCTGACTCTGTTGCAGATGCTGTAGCAGCCACAGGTTGAGGAAGATGATGATGGTGATGATCTTCTATAGATTTCATAAGAGAATCTTCGCTTACAACTTCATGCTTCTTAATCTTTTCCTCAGCATGCACATCCTCATCGATGGAAACTATTACAGTCTGTGTGCCATGAGGGCCAGGAACTACCTCCTCGTGAACTTTAACATGCTCATCAAATTTGATTATGTCGGTTTCTTGAACAAGTTTCTTCTTTCTCTTCTTGATGAAGCAGCATAGAGCAACTGAGAGAAATGCTAGGAAGAATAATCCACCAAGCGAGACAAAGACAATGATTATTACTGATGAATGCCCCCCAGGAGGAGACGGTGGAGTCGGGATGACATGCTGTGGTGGTGGTGGAGATGGAGAAATGGGACGGGACGGTGGTGGAATGGAATGACTTGGCGGTTTTGCTGCTGGAGTTGGAGGGCTAAGAGGATGCTGGGGTGGTGATGGAGGTGGAAAGGTCGGATGGGCTGGTGGTTTGATGATTGGTGATGCTGGTGGAATGGAATGACTTGGTGGTTTTGCAGCTGGAGTTGGAGGGCTGAAAGGGAGATGACCAGAGGGTGGTGGAGGTGGCAGTGGAAATTTTGGAGGAGATGGATAATAAGGGATGTAATTGTACTCTAAGTTTTGAACATGAGCCATAATTTGCCAGAAGGAAAGGTTAAAACAGAGTGTGTCTTGGAAGAGATTGATGAAAATGTTGATTTGAAATTTGCCTATTTGTAGCGATGAAATGAGGGTTCAATTTCAATTGCAATGCTTATGCTTCTAAGCTTCAAATTACTTCACTTCATGCGAATGCTATGAATTGCTGTCATTCGTTGCATTTGAAAACACTCATTCTACTTTGCAGGGTGCTCGAAGCTCGTATTGATGTTGATTGGATTGAAAGTTGTATTGCAAGTTTTCTTAGAAATTTAGAATGATCTTTTGGCCGTTTTCATGAGGCTCTTACGGCTTGTTCACGTAATTTAGTATTTTACATGAGTGATCTCTTATGTTACATTTTTTTAAACTTTTTTGTCAAAATTAAATAACAGAGGACAATATAGTTCTTATATTCTAGTTCACAACCACTATTGATAATTATTTCACATTCATTATTATTAGTCAAAATAAACACTGCAAATTGTCACTAAATACTTAGGACCCATTGGATAAAATTAAAATTTTAAAAATAAAATCTAAATATTTAAATAGTAAATTCTGAAAACAATCCACTTGATAAAATTAAATTTTAAAAAATGAAATCTAAATATTTAAGTAGTACATTTTGAAAATTAAAGTCTAAATACTGAATTATAAAATATGAAGTATTAATCTAAAATCTAAATTAATTATAATTTATTTTTATATTATATTTTATTATAATTTAGATTAAATATAGAATAACATTAATAATTAAATAAGTATTTAACATATTCAAATTTTAAAATTAACTTTAAATTCAATTAAAATTTATAATAAAATGTCAATACGTCTTAATGAATTAAGTGATAATAAAAATATATTATCAAATATACATAATTAATTAAATATTTAATATTATTCATTATCAAATACACTTAATAAAATAAATATTTAATTAATTAATTTTAAGTATTTAATTGAGTTATCAAACAGACCATTAAATATTGACTTCTGCTTTGTTGATCAAATTTGTGAACTTGTGAGTGAGATGGTAGGATTTGAGGATCACGGAACACAAAAGGATCCTTACTGTGACCTAATGAAAGCCTAAAAGTGCAGTTTAGTCTCGCCTGTTTTGAGATCACAAAGCATAATTTTCGTGGCCAACATAAACCTAAATAGAGAGCCTAAATTCACCTTTTTAAAATTTGAAACCATACAAAGCTACTCTGATATTAATCAGCACACATATATATTTTTGTCTTGTTATCACTCTTAAGACTGGACTAATAATTATATAACAACATCAGCTGTATTTATATCACATTCTAAGAGCTTTGTATCAGAATTTTTAGAGAGAGCTTTAACTTGATGCAGATGAAGTAGGCATAGGAACAGAACAAATTAGGGGAACTATGACCCCTGCATGAACAATTACGAGAGATGCAATAAGTCCAACCATAATTAGCATATGAAGATTGGTGCACGAGCCAAATCCCTTAAAAACACATAAACTTTGATCTGAAGGGTGTGATACAAATCAAAGGTTCGGTCTCCTCCATAACATACAATCCTTATCACCACCTCCAGCCATTCTGGGGTTTGGGGTGACTTGTTGCTTGAAATGTTCACCTTACGAGAAACTCTTTTAAGTCAGATCTCTTCAAGGAGAAGCAAAAGGAAAGCAGATTTGCAATTATGACAACGATCTTAGTTCGAAAAATAGTTCCGCTAGGGACACTCGATGCAACATGAGTAACAGAACCTTGATCAATCAATGAAATAAAAGAAGCAAAGCATTGTTACATGTATTGCTTTCTATACAAAAGAATTGAAAATGAACGAACAAATTTGTTTCCTATTACAAGAATTCTCCACATGTGGCTATACAAATCGGTTTAGTATTTGCTGCTATGGTTGCAAATTTGTTCTTGACCTACTTCAGAAAAATTTCGCTTCAATAGGAATATGCAAGGGTTCATTGCAGATCTGCATTGTAGAACAACACATCAAATAGTAAGTTTCAGGTATAAGCGTAATGAAGGACCAAGGAGAAAGGGGGAAAAGAGAAGGATTCTTTTGGACATCACTTTTTCATTACTCTCTTTCAATTCTTCACTAGTATCCAAGTTTATTAAAGTAAGGAATTAAAATACAAAAAGCATTTGGCCCAAGTCTTAGTTCCATAAGGTAATGCATGCTATTGGTAATACACTCCAACAAGAAGCATGGTATACAAAATATTCCAACTAGCAGTTAGGCCTAAGAGAAAATTAGCAGACACCCAGAAGAAAAGGGGCATGCTAGTTGGTTTCAAGCATGGGATTAAGAATAAAGCAGGACCAGAACCAAAGAACTGGGTAATGTTGTGTGGGGTATGTCATCTGGAAGATTTCATTTAGTTATTTGTTGGACTTATTGAACAATTAAAATAACAATATCACTTCAACTATAACAGGATGCTATCATTGTGGCACTTGGATGATCTATGTTATCTTGAGCAAAATGGTTTTGCTCAAAAATGTACCTTTGAAGCTAGGAAGCAGATAAAAGAGCAGTATTTCATTCCACATATCAGGTACTCCAGGTAGACACCAGTGGCTGCAGTCAGACACTGGTAGACTATCACTCCAGACACCAACATGGGCATCACTTCGAAATGCAGACATGGGCGTTATGTGTAGAACCGTTACAGGAACTTTCATAGTCTTTACCACCTCAAATACTGTGTCTGAAAATGGGCTAGAGTCTTTCCCCAAAGTTTCTGAAAGAGGTTTGCTAGTCACATTGCATAAGTGCAGAGTCTGATTACTAGTCCAGAAAAAGAAAAATCGCAATTAGTAATGTTGAAACAATCCATGAACTTCAGGTGGGTTAAGGAAGGAATATAAGATGCAGACATAGAACAAGACAGATTTAGCGGCTAACAGGTTGTTCTGGATTCAATGTCATACCTACAACTCGATTGATATGGAAGCATTTGAAAGAAATGGTACATGCAATGCAATTAATAAAGAGTAACTACTCAGAAATGCCATTAATAAACAGTAACTACTCAGAACATGTTAAGTCAGACAAAGAGAAGTTTTGAACTTGGCCCTGCAATTTTAGTTAAACTGGGAAATAACCATTAAAAACAATATTATTGGGGAATTTTGCATAGATTTTATCATATTCAGTTTCCAGTAAAAACAACAATAGCAATACAGAGGCTAAATAGTCCTCAAAACATGCCATCTACACTAATACAACATGCCTGATACAACAAGAATTACTTAGATATACCTCCAGTGAGATGGTTCAAAAGTCCGAAAAAAGACATGTGTTCTGCTTGGGTTAATCATGGCATCAACCCAAGATGACCAAGTATCCATTGCTGTTCTGAATGAAGTGGCAATTGACATCCCGAGTTTTACTGAATTACCAACCTGGAAGTAGCATCCCCTGTCAACAAGAAGGCTTTAGAATGTCTACTTGACATTCATGCGTTGGAGAGAGAGTGAGGGATTGGCAAATTGCAGAAGGGAACAATAACCAGCCAGCTCTTGTAAAATATAAGAAAATAAAAATAATAATTTGACTTCCGGTTTACTTTGCTCTTTTTTCTTTTCTTGGTTTGCTCTTACACTCCAAGAAATACGAATGTGTAAGACAGCAATAAATGTTCTACAAACTCCAGGGCTTATGAATCACTGATTGTCTTTTCTTTTTGTGTTACTTAGATTCCCGTAAATCCTTTTGTCATGACCAATATGCTGGGGATGATTTGTCAGGGCTCCAAAATATAATAAATTTGTCTTTCTAAATTTTTGCTCTTCCATCTACAAGAGCAAACTACAAGGCTTATGACACTGATTTTCAATTTTTATATTATTTTGACTCCCTTAAAATCCTTTAGTCATGACCGGTAGGTCCAGTACATTGGAGATGCTCTGTAAGTGCTCCCATACATAATAAGAGTACCTTTTCTTAATTTTGCCCTTACATCTACAAGACCAGGAATACCTAAAATCATAAGAATCCATACAAAAGCAAATGTTCTAGATGAAAGCTACCAGATTATTGATTCCAATTTTTACTTCCCGAGTTATTTTGATTCCTTTAAATTCCTATAGTCATTGCCAACATGTTGGAGATTATTTGTCAGTGCTCCTATATAAAACAAACTTAATACATACTTCAAGACAATGACCCGTGAAATAAGACCTTAAAAGTAGGATGTAAAAATAAGGTAACAACTTACTTTACATGCTTATAAATTGCCTAAAGCATCAGCTCGCAAATTACAAGTTATCAACTGGGTTACTGGAAGAGACTGACTAAAGTCTAGCACAAAGTTTTCATATCAATTCAGATAATACATGAATTCATCGATCAAGAATCAGCATAACATATGGATCAATATAAACAAATTCAGAAGGTCAGATGTTTCCATTCCGAACCTTTGGGTTGCCAGTATTGAGTCTCTCACCTTTCAATTTGCATACTTAGGCCAATATTCTTTGTCTCAAACTCTAAGTGAAGGATCAAGCAGATTAAGTGAAACAAGCAGAAATGCAATATTCCCAATCCAAAATATGAGGAACCATATCAGTCAGCTAAATGGCCTACCATAGTTACAAAGTGAGGTAAGTTCCTCCAAAATGTCCACTGTATTGGCTTTCAATCAAAGTTATATGTAGTTCACAAATTATGAGTGAGAAATTGATCATCACAAACGATAATAAGAAACACTTCTTTGCCATTGATTCAAAGTGAAACTTGATCTCCTCGAATGCCTAATAGAGAATGTTTTATATTGTGTCAAGGTCCACAAGAGGTAGAAGGATCATTGATTTTAGAAAATAGGTATTTCCAGATGAGTCTGACCTTTCAAACTTTGTTCTTCCATTTCTACATTCCTCCCCTGTACCACAAATTTCCCTCCACATTTGCAGATCCTCCACTCAACATTTATTTGTTTCCTTGATTCTTTGCCCATTGTTAATGTTTCAATAAATGCCAATAGATCTACAATCATAATAGGAAACATTTTAATACTTTTCTAAGGATCCAACATGTGTGGAACTCTTTCTTATTAAAGAGAAGAACATGCTAGACTGTTTGTGTATTATTTTGCTTTGGTCAACTTTACAACATTTATGGTCTCAATTTCCAGTTAATATATCACTGCCAAATTTAACAAGAAATGAAACTAAATTTGTGCCATTCTCTCCCCCTGCTCTGCAGATCCTCCTTCAATGTTGTTGAATCCAACTCCATTTTATCCGTTTCTATAAATGATTATTCCAGTAAAGGGTTGAGGTTTGAGTTAAAATAGCAAGTCTTTCCCCCTTTTCTTTTCAACCACTTAAACATAAGCCACTACTTCAGAAAAACTACTCCAAGTTCCAGTGGTTCAAACAGAGCAACACAAACTCAAGAAAGGTCTCACAACTTGAAAAGAAATTCTGATGCCCAAATATGAAAGATGTCAACTTAATATAGTTAACACTAAAAGATCCATATTCAAAAAGCCCAAGAAGCTACCGAAGCACAGAGGGACTTGCCTATGCTCTGAATGAACAAAACTTTTTGTCAATAGAAACTATCAGACTGATCAATTCATCTGATTCTGTGGATCAGTAAACAAAGCTTCTTGTTTCTCTTGTTATGATAATAACTAAGCTTACAGTTTCAGTTGCTACTACCAACCAAAGCCATACTTGCCAAGTCCTTCCTATTTAATATTTGAGATTGCATTCAAACAAAAGGACATTTGGTAATGACAACTCCTCTAAAGATCATTTCCACTAACATGACTTTTCGCCCTAATTAGATCATTTCCACTAACATGACCTTTCACCCTAATTAGAATTATTCAAAACATAAAAGACTGATCAGTGGAGTACAGAATTATGTACCTGACCTTTCAGATTGATCCACAAGCTACAACTCTATCTAACAAAAAGCTAATACGACTATAACTTCTCCTCAAAATAGAACTCCAACCAGAAGTTTTAGATAAAGAAACAATAGCATGGAGGTTTTCATAAAAGAACTACAAGTTTTGATCACTATAACAAGAGAGAAAGCACAGAATATATGTCAAAACCTCTAGGATCATGATGCTAGAATCATTTTGAATTATTTGCTGCAAAGACAAAATATAGCAGAGATAAGGGACACAAGTGTAATTAGATTTGCCACAAAACTACGTATAAATTTTGTCATTTTGAAATTCTATTTATGAGAAAACTATACAAAAGAAGTGCATATCTGTAAAATAAATAAACAGATATATGACAGCAGGAAGTACAGAAAGGAATGCAAGAAAATATCAAGAGAAAGAAAAGGATATCATCTACTAAATGTAGCTAAATCCTACGTCACTCGTCCATAGTAATTGGCTTGAAATAAAATGTCAAACAGAACACAAGTAATGCAATTATTAACATTTAAGAGCAAAAGAAAATGTAACAGTGCTCAAAGGGAAAAAAATGCACTTACGTTCCAAAAAGCTTCCCTGGCACCCACCACTGTCCAGAATTGAATATGAGAACATCTGAATTAGCCCACTCATTACTGATATCATCCAATTTGTCTAGTTTAAGGGTTGATCTGACCCTTTTTGGACCATGTTTAGGAGCCCAGCTGTGTTGCACAAGGAATACTGATCGAAAGAATTCAATAGTGAAATTAAAAGAACTGAACCTCACACTTAAAAATCTAATCTGTTTTGTGATCTTGTTGCCATTAACTTCATAAACACTCTTCTTGTCTTCCACTCCAGTCATCAGCATGCATATCAAAGATTCCCATTGTGTTCTACTCATTGAATCACCAACAAAAACAATTCTTTTGTTCTGAAACATTTGGAGAACTCTCTGGACACTGAATATTGGAATATCACAAATTTTGGGCTTCCATCTCCACTCAAGATAATTTTTATCTGCCCGACCATTTTCCAAGCAGTTGAATCCTTGCTCAACAAAGGGACATTCAGAAGCATTATACAAAGGGTAACTATTATCCACTACCCAATTTCCATCAAACATATTGCAAGCACTATCCAAACTATTTGAGTAAGGAATATTGGCATCATGGAAGGTCTTTGTAAGATTTGGGAGAACATATAGATATCCAATACTAATTGCCAAGAAAAACGAAAAAACAGATCCTATCACAATGAGGATGCGAAACAACCGTGCAACATAATTCCTCCTATTTAATCTTGGGCTGCTAGCACCTGATGCCCTATGCTTAAATGAAACACTTCTGTTGATACTACTCATCCTCTCAATCGTCATCAGCACCACCCCAGCAGTTTACAACTCCCATCCTCGAAAGCATTTTGAGTAATCCCAATGTGACCCTTACAAAGTTTCAGTTCTCAAAACAATAGGAAACCTCAACCAAACAACAATTACTCAAGAGAAATCAATGACTAGCATCAACCTCAGACTTGTCCAGAAAAACTATATCAATCTCATTTACAATCAACAATGCTATCAAACTTGAATTCTAATAAATGTTTCGCACTCAGACAGCATCCAAACTCCCTGCAGCAGAGTAAAAGATCAACAAAAAGAATTCATCTATCATAAATACAAAAAATAGGAGCCCTAAAGAATTTTGACTTATGACCACATCACGATCATACCACAGTATATTAAAGGATCCAAAAACCAAATGGATCGAGATTTCCTCAAGAAAAACAATTCCCAGTATTTTAGTACAACAATGACTGAATCTCAAAACTTGGGCAATCGAATATAAAAAATGAATTGTATCAGATAATTTAAATGAGCGAACTGAAACAGGCAATTTACCAACTGTGCTATCAAGATTGCAAAGAATGGAGCTCAAGAGAGCCTCGTTTTTGACAAAAACTGGGAGAACGAGATTCGAAAGTCTCGAGAATTTGAAGAATGGCAGAATGGAAATGGAGGCAGATGCAAAGTTGAAAGTAAGCTACAGGAGGAGTTTATTGCAATTTATCCGGTACTTAAGTACCAAAAGTTTCATTCACGGTTAGTCCGTGACAAAATTGACTATAAAATATTTATTTTTTTCATTATCAATTGTCTTTTTTATTTCTTAGATTCATAATTCAATTATTTTATATTAATTTTGTAACTTTTATTTCATCAATTATTATCTCACCAACTCATTTATTCATGTTCGAGTTTCATTTTATATTTTTTACAATATAATCTATTGACACACACTATATATATATATAATTTAGAAATTTAATATTATTTATATAAAGCTTAATTCTGTCTATTATACGAAGTTTTAAAGGATCGTAAATTCAACAATAATTATAATCAAACTCAACATTTCATAAAAAAAAAAAAATTATATGATCATGCTTGAAAACTATTGTAATGTTCATTGTTTTTTTCCCCTTATGATAAAAAGGAACAAACGAAAAGAAAAAAAAATGATTAGCACAAGGTTACATTTGAATATACTGTGACTTAGAGTAGTTCAATCTCGATAGTGTTTATTGTTTTTTTGAACATTACATTTGAATATATTGTAATGTTCATTGTTTTTTTTTTCCCTTATGATAAAAAGGAAGAAAAGAAAAGAAAAAAAAAATGATTAGCACAAGGTTACATTTGAATATATTGTGACTTAGAGTATTTTCAATCTCGATAGTGTTTATTAAGAAAATAACAAAAAAATAAAATGACCCTATTAAGAGTTTTTTAATCAAAATAGTATATTTTTAAAATTAAAATTAAAAATATTATAATTTTTATTCTTTTCTAAAATTATATAGATAATTTCAAAAATAAATTTTATTTATTTGTATTAAATTGAGATCATAAAATCAGGATATGATAGTTAAGATATTATAATTAGTATAAACAAAATAGATATTTTATTGAAAAAGTAAATTTTGATAGACAATACAATCATTGACTAACGGTCAATAAACCTCTCGTGTATTATTTATAATTTGTGGTACTAATGTACTATTATCCCGTAACTTATAGGGATAAATTGTAATAAACTTTATATTACTCCGTTGAACTGAGAACGGAGTAGTTAGAGAGTTCCGTTGGGCTGGGAGGTCAATTTTGTAATTGACTAACAAATGTGTTGGGTGCCGAAAATAATTCTGTATCTCACCTACTTTTATTTTCACACAATTAAAAAAAAAAAAGTTAATACAATAAGTTTGACTAGGGTGTCCCTGCAGTGGGATAATGTTTAAATTTTTTTATATAAAAAATACAGTTATAATTTTGACTGTTAAAGAAAAATTATGAATTTAATAAAATTATAAATAGTTTATAAACAAAATTATATATATATATATATATATATAAATATATTTAAAACAGTATTCTTCTAAAAAAATTACAAAGCAAATGTATATATTTTCCTTATATACTTCTCCACTAATGCTAGATGATTAATTACTTCAATTAAAATAGATAACTTGTATTACTAAATTATTTTTAAACCTTATTATTCTTTACTTCTTCTAATATTTGACTTTGTGAATGTTCGGAGTATATATTTAAACTATATCATTTTTTTTTTGGTTAATAATGTTAAGAGTAGATTGATGAATATATACATTAATTAATAATCTATTAGAAAATTAATAAATTAAAAGTAATTGATAAATTTGGTCCATTAACTATTTTATTCACCTTAAAACAAACTAAAAACTTTTGTTTCTTCTCTTTTCATCCATTAGTTATATTCCCTTCCGGTAACTTTTTATTCAAAAGGCTTCCTACACAGTAGAATTCAATAAATTTAACACGTGTCGCTAATGTTTTGTTTATGAGGAGTATAAGCATTATTTCATGTAGACCCCAACCATTAGCTTAGTTTGCCTTAAAATTGACCATTTTTTTGGGGGGATTTTTTTTTTTTTTAAATATCCGTCAACTATTTGCTCCATAAGTTTCTATCCTAACCATATCCTACAAGTAAAATAAGAAAAAAAAAAAAATTGTCCCCAATTACCATATTCATGAATATCCCAAAAATCGTTTATAAGACATTAAGATTAGTAAAAATTGTTAGTCCAAGAATTCCAAAACAGCGAAACTAGTAAATAAATTGCTGCTAAGATCCAAAACCTTCATGCTTTCATATCCAAAAAACTGTTCTAGATAAAGTATTAGACTTAAGATTAATCTTTCGCTATGTACTAATATAATAACAATATGCAGAGATGTTGCAATTGAATTCCAAACAAGATAAATATCACCAAAGATTTGAATCCAAACAAAACAGGAAATAAAATTCCGGCAAGAATAGTATTCCACAATTGTGGATTTTGCTTGATTCTTGAGATGTAAAATTTATTTTACAACAATCTCTATGGTGGGTTTCTTTTACAAATTTTACTAACATTAATATATCCTATAATAGAATTCAGGGAGATATTCTAGAGTATGATGATTGAGGTCATTCTGTTATATTTTGCCATGTAAGAAGTGGCTGAGAAAACTTGATCGAAAAAATAGCCAATGGATTAAAAAAAAAAAAAAGTTTTTGAGTTTGTTTTAATACCAAGGTCTATTGAACCAGACCGAATCGATAAGTTGAAATAGTCGAACTGTGAACCAGTAGTATTGCTAGTTTGGTTCTTAAATTCAAATTATTTTTTTCTCAAAAACTGTTATAATTTGTTAGAACCGTATTGGACTGTCCAATCCAATCGGTGAACCGTTGAATCCGTCAATCTAAAACTAGTCCAACTAGTCTATTTCAAAAAATAAAATAAAATAATAAAATATAAAATTGTGTGTTATTAATAAACTAAGAATGGTTAATTTTACGTTTGTAGTTATAAATAATTTACTTTATTAGTAATTTGTCATTTTAATACATTATATTGTTGTGAACTTGAATATTTATACCTTTATGAATTTAAATTACACTGTATTATTAATCAATTTTGTTCTTTATAATAATTATTTTTAAAATTTAAAATTATAATATTATCAATTCAATTACGACCTAATTACGGTTAAATTATTAAACCGTGAACTAATAAATTTTTTAATTCGATGTCCAGTTTGGTTCTAAAAATATTGTTTAAAACAAAAAAAAGTAGTTAATGGTTGCAATTAACCTGAAATAACTGTTAGTATTATATTCTAGAGGCAATCACTTATATATTGTATATGGCATATTTATTAATAATAAAAGATATTCTTTATCTTTCAATTTAATTAATCATTCCGCGTATATGTGTATAAAACTATTAGATAAAATTCCTAACACAATGTATAGTGTTAATAAAATTATGATAAAGATCATAATGTGAGATTCTTACACACTATATAGTACTTGTGCTTAAATTATCCATAATCATAGTATTAGTGAGATAGGATATTATTAATAAGCAAAGATTAACACGTGTTATACTTCTTGATTTGATCAAGCAGTGGTTCTTACATTCGTATGTATTGCGATATTCAAAATTAATACGTAGATGCTTGTTAGGTGAACAAATTCATTAGATGACCTTGTAGACGACAAATTTCCAGTTTGCAAATAAGACAAGAAAAATATCGAAATTTACAAAGTATTTAGTAAATATGAGAAGTGGTTACAAATCTCCGAAGAAGTCCTAAATTGCAGGATATATCCTCCGATTCTTCTCTTTTTGAAAAATGTTGATTCGAGGGCTGAAGAGCTTGATCTCGAATCGAACGGGATTTGATGACGAACACTTGATTGCCAAGCCTTCGAGACTTGTTTGATGCAGAGCAAGATGAACGTCTTGAAATTTGAAGAAGATTCTGAACCTTGATTTGATGACGATTCTGAATCTCGAATTTGATGACGATTCTGAATCTTGAATTTGATGATGATTCTGAACTTTAAATTTGATGAAGATTCTGAACCTTGAATTTGATGAAACTTGAATGCTTGAATTTGCGATGCCTCTTGTTTGTTGAAGCTTGAGCTTGAGGATCTTGGGGTACCTTGAACCATTGAAGGAAGACCCTATTTATAGGCTAAAAATCCCTTGACTTTAGCATAAATAGTCGATGTGGGATTTTAGAAGAGCCTCCCAACAAACCCTAATGGACTTGGGTTTAAGATGACCTGGGCTTAATTTATATTTTGGCCCAATCTCATTTAATCCACATTATATTTGGATTATGAGACTTTTTACAAGTCCAATTTTAGGGCCTAGTCCGATTCTATTTAATCCATAATATATTGGATTTAATGTAAAATGGACCATTAACAATAGCCCAATTTCATAATCCATTGGATTTAATGGGCTTTTAATGATAGCCCAATTATATTAATTCAAGAATAAATATATTTATTCATGAATTAATTTTAATTAATCAAGACTAAAATATATAATTTTCTTTTAATCTTGAAAATATATTTTATCCCAAAATTCCTTATCTACAAATGCCCCCACTTCAAGACTTGAGGGAAAATATTTTTGTTAAAAGAATTTGGAAACAAGGCTTGAAGTATTTAAAATATTAATTTCTCAATTTAATTAGAAATTAATATAAAAGCTTTTCTTTTTTTTTATTAATTCCTTAATAAAATAGAATTCTTTTTCTATTCCTATAAGAAATTAATGAAAAGATTTGAAATCCAATTTTGGATATGAATCATATTTTTTGAATCCACCAATCAAAATTCTTGAATTTAAATTTAAATCTCAATTAAAATCTTTTAATTAAGAATTAGAATTCTTATAGGATTTGAAAAATGTGATTTTTGGCCCTTATAAAAAGGCTTCAATCTTCATCAATTTTCCCACACCAATTTGAGGAAATCTTCATGGTCTCAATTTGAAGATCCCTGCAATCGTTGGGTGCAAATTCTGCCGCAGCAGTAAGCTCTTTTTTTTTTTTTTTTTTCAATTTCGGAATTTGCTAGCAAAATTGCAGTGCTACAGTAGCCGAATTGCACCGCCGCCAATCTTGACCTTTTTTTTTTTTTTTCGCAAACTCCCTTTTTTTTCTTTTTTTTTTGGTCTTATTTTGAAGTTGGCTTTTGTTTTCTCAATCTTTTTTCGGAAACCCCATTTTTGTTTGTTTATGCACTTAGATTTTTTTTTTTTTTTTGGATGCAAAAAGCTTTTTTTTTTTTTCTAAACTCAAAAACTTTTTTTTTAAACTAACTTTTTACGTATTATTATTTTAAGCTAACTTTTTTTTTTGGGACTTTTTTTTTGTTTTTACTAGGTCCAATTATGGTGTACTTATCAAATTTGCGATCTTCTTTGGGCCAACAACTGCTAGTCATTCACGACCACGAAAATGATTCAACTGAAGCAGGGACGACTTTGACGGTTTATGAGGCAAAGTCAAGCAAGTATGCAGGGCCCCTTCTAAAGGCGACACTCCAACGACTTGTGAAGGAATGGTCAACGGAAATCAACTTCAAAGGCACTCATTCCCCAAAGGCATGGATTCTTCTTTCTTCAAATCATCAACCTCAAACTCATCCCAGTGTGTTACCTTCACTTGGACGTCGAATGATTCAAAAGGAGACCCAATGGACCTTGCCACTCAATTTCTTTGGCGTGTTTCGCTTTAGGGAGAGATATTGGGAGTGGGCACACGACGTTCTAAGTCGTTGCGAAGGACATTTAAGATCTGCGAAGATCTATGAGGCTGTCTATGCATCGCTTTTTATGTACGATTGCAACCCCAACGTTCTCAAAGCCTTTTGTGAATCTTGGTGTCTTCTCACCAACACGCTCTTAACTTCAGCTGGCGAGGTGTCCATTTCACTTTGGGACTTGCACGAACTTGGAGGCTTGCCAATACTTGGAATACACTATGATGAAGTTATTCCTCATGCTGCGGAACTCACCGGCGTGGACCATGATGGCAAGCGATTCCTTCTAAGGAGTTGCGAACATTTTTTCCATGCATACCACTTGATCAAAAAGGACAACAACAACTCTGGTGTTTCCATCAATAAGTGGCTCGACTTCTGGTTCAGAAGAGCAATAAAGTATTCAGCACCTCCTCCAAGGGAAGAAATGAGATCACGCCCCAAGTTTACTGATAATCCATATGGAGTTATCCCACCTCATACTGCATGGACATCTGAAGAAGAAGCTTTGTTTTCAAAGTTGGGCATTAGAAGCCACAACAGAGATCAGACATTTCTTGCAGCATTTTTATCATGCTGGTTTTGCATATTTGTTTTGCCTAATGAAGAAGTAGACATCATTCGTCCAAGTACCTTCAAAATGACAAGTTTGATGGCGTACGGGGAACGAGTTAGTTTGGCTATTCCCGTCTTGGCCAGCATTTATAGAGGTTTGAATCGTATTTCCAACTCTCAACATCCTAGTGAGGAGAAATCTATCTTCCCAACTCACTATATATATGGATGGCTTGCACACTACTTCAAAACTCACTATGAAGTCTCTCAAGGCTTAAACAGCCCTCCAATGGCGAGTTATTCTGGTGAAAACAGCAGAAAGTACTTTAGCGAAGATGAAGCCCGCAAGCGGATTTATAGGGGTGAGATTATTATTTGGATTACGAACATCCTTACCAAGCATAAAAAACATGACTTTGTTGATAACGAGGCAGCCCCTTTGGAGGAACAACTTTACTTCTTGAGCCTTCGTTCAAGTTTTCTAACCTTGCGGAAAGACGATCACTTCATCATTGAGCCTTATAGCCCACATCGCTTTAGTCGCCAATTTGGATTCCTGCAAGATGTCCCAGGCTACTTTGAGATTTTCACCCATAAGGCCGCCTTAATAGATAGCTTACGTCTTTGGGTAATATGCACGCTTCGCGGAACAATGGCCAAGGTAACATTTTCAGCCACTCCTTATAGCATAAAGAAGCACTATACTCCCGAGTATAAAGTATGGTGGGACCAAGTACATGGAACCTTTCTTGAAGATCACATCTCGATATTGAATTCTCAAAAATCTGCATTTAAGAAAGTAGAGAACTTGCCTTACCCCGAGAAGAAACTTCATCAAGATACTACCACTCTCAATGCTTCAAAGGGGTTAGAAAATTCTTCAAGACATGACAGACATTCTTCTTCGGATCATAACTTGGTTATAGAGAAATTTTTATCATCTTCAAAACGAAAGGAGTTGAATCGAATCGAAGAAGCCAGTTCTAGTAGTAGAGATCGTTGTTGGAAAAGAACAAAGGCAGCAACTACAACTTTAAACCAAGAGCCCAAAGATCAAAAGACCTTCAAGGACAAGGTAAAACTGATTTCTCCTTTTTGTTTTTGTTTTTGTTTTTGTTCCTCTTTTCTTTTCTTTTGACCTAACTTCTTTGTTATTCTTCTTCATTAGGTAGACAATGTTGTAGCCCTTGATGAGGATGCTTATTCTCAAGGCTCCATCAATGATTCTCACTGCTCAAAGCAAGATGGTTGCAAGGACATCTCTTACCCTCAACATGAGGATTTAACATCTAAGGTAGTAGTTCATCAACATTGTTCAGCCATCTCTACCTTCCCAGGAGAGTCCCTACTGTCGAGTTGCAAAAAGAAGTTTGTCATGGAAGTATGGCAGCAATTTTATCAACGAATTCGACAAATGCCTATCGAGTATATCTCTTCACTTGAGGATCAAGCTTGCTATATCCTTAAAGAATTGAGCAAGGATCCTATTGTTGACTTGTCACCATTGGATAATTGCTTGAGTTCTTTCTTTGCTAAAGTGCGTGAATTTGACGATGCTAGATCCACCTCTTCGGAGAAAGCCTCAAAGGAGTCTCATATCAAATTGTTTTTTACTGCTAGCCAATACTTAAGTGATGTTGAGGCTAAAAAGTGTAACCTCACAAGTCAAATTGAAGAAAGTAAGGCCAACTCACAACGAGTTAAAGCCAATATTGCTGCTCTCAAAAGGAAGCTCAAACGCTTAAAGAAAGAGGATAAAAAACATTTAACTGCTGTTGAGGAAAAGAACAGGCAGCTTTTAGAAGTAGAGTCCACCCGCTTGTCCCTCAAAGAAGAGCTTGCTTCACTTCAAAACGCCCCTAAAGCAAACGAAGAGGATGAAGCCAACTTGAAGAATATAAGAGAACATTTGGTGACAATGCAACAAGACTTGGAAAATTTCAAGTTTTTTACTTGATGTCGCATAGCACCTCATATGTTCATTAAGCAGTTGTATTTTTCCTTTCTTGTAAAATAAGCTTGCTTCCTTACTAGCGTCAATAATATACTTCTTTCATATTTTCTCAACATTTTCTCGCACATATGTGTTTTGTTTACTTATTGCAAACGTCGATTTCACAATAAGTCATCACTTGAGAAAAATAGAGAATGATGAAAGGATGTGACTGAACTTAGAAATTTCTTCTAAAATGCCTACGTATCTTAAGAATAACTTAAAAATCAAGTCAAACGTAGTTCAAAATGGATGGATATGATTTGGGGGGGAGGGGGCGTTCACAGTTTTGACTCGTGTGGGCTAAGAGTATCCATTTTTACCAACTTAGACTTGATGGAGTGTTTCAGCAGTTTAACCATATACTACACTATTGGTGGTTGCATTTACACAGTTTAAACTTATGCGGGCCAGGAGTAACTTGCAGTTTAAGCTCGTGCAGTCAAGGAGCAACTTGCAGTTTAAGCTCGTGCAGTTGAGGAGCCATCATTTATGCATAATATCGCTTCAAATACTTGCCATTGATCGGTCCAATTCTCAACCCATCTTCAGCAACTATCTTATAAGATCCATTTGAGTAGACCTCTTGAACAACATATGGGCCATCCCATTTTGATGTCAACTTCTTTGGTTTGTGTCCAACGATGATTGGTCTTTTCACAGCAAGCACTAAATCACCAACTTGAAAGGAACGAAGATGCACCTTCTTGTTAAAGGCTTTGGAAACACGAGCTTGGTAGCATTCCAACATTTGTTGTGCCTCTAACCTCTTTTCATCGAGTGCTTCTAACTTTTCAAGTCTGAGACGGACATTGTCTTCCTTGGTGAGACCTTCTTGAATAGCGATCCTCAAGGAAGGAATTTGTTGCTCTAGTGGAAGGACAGCTTCGACACCATATACCAACGCATATGGGGTAGCTTGGGTTGGAGTGCGGTAAGTGGTCCTATATGCCTAAAGTGCCACTCCAATACGAAGATGTCAATCCCTTTTTAACTTAGTAACTACTTTTTGCAACAAGTTGCATAAAGTTTTATTGAAAGCTTCAGCAAGTCCATTAGCCTGGGCATAGTACATAGAAGATTTGTACTGCTTGAATTTAAATTTCTCGCATAACTTGTCCATCAAATTATTGCAGAATGGCTTGCCGTTATCTGTGATAATATATCGAGGAATACCATATCGATAAATAATGTTTACACATATAAAATCAATGACATTTTCCTTTTTTGCTTCTTTTAGTGCTACAGCTTCTGCCCATTTAGAGAAGTAATCTGTTGCAGCCAAGATATAAAGATGCCCAGTAGAAGACTTTGGAAGTGGTCCAACAGCATCCAATCCCCATGCATCAAATGGCCATGAAGCAACTGTCGAGTGCAATGGCTCCGGCGGTTGATGTAGATAATTGGCATTAAATTGACATGCTTGACATCTTCTAGCATAATCCAAACAATCTTTCACCATAGTAGGCTAATAATATCCCATCCTCTTGATACGAAAATGAAGCTTCGGACCAGATTGATGGGATCCACATATGCTAGAATGAGCTTCTTCCATTGCTTGCACAGCTTCTTCTTGACCTAAACATCTCAAGAAGACACCTTCAAATGAACGTTGAAAGAGCGTATCCTTATAGAAAAAGAAGCGGGTGGCACGCCGGCGAATATCACTTCGTCTTCGTGGATTATCTGGAAGCTTCCCATCTTTAAGATACTCTATAAAAGGTTGTCTCCAATCTTCTTCATTAATTTCGTAAACAAAGACAGAATGGATTTCATGCCCTTCATCATCTTCATCTTAAAAAATAGGCGGTAGGACCCAAGTTTGACATATAGGAATTTGAATTTCTCGATCATGTAGACATAAAGTAGAAGCCAATTTTGCCAACGCATCAGCTTGCTTATTTTTTGCTTCTTAATACATGCTCGATCGTCACATCACCCAAATATCCCATAAGTCGTCTCGCATAATTATAATACGGGATCAACTCAGGCTTCTTAACATCATACTCACCAAGTAATTGATTAACAATCAATTGGGAGTCCCCATATACTTCAAGGTGCGATCGCTTCATATCAACGACCAACTCTAATCCAAGTATAAGGGCTTGGTATTCAGCCACATTATTTGAGCATCGTTTAGTCAAGGTGAAAGAGTACGGTAGTACATCTCCTTCGAGGGTAATGAATACTACACCAGCTCCAGCACCTTCACGATGTGCCGCACCGTCAAAGTACATCTTCCATGGTGGGAGAATCTCAATGACAAGAACATCTTCATCAGGCAACTCATCACTTAGTTCCCACTCAGCGGGGATAGGATGATCGGCCAAGAAATCCGCCGACACTTGTCCTTTGACGGCTTTACGTTGGACGAAGACAATATCAAATTGTTGGAGTTGAAGGTACCACCTTGCTAAACGATCGGATAGCACGAGGCTTTGTCATGACATACTTTATGGGATTAGCCTTGGAAATAAGGCGTACGGTATGTGCTTGAAAATAATGTTTCAATTTTTGAATTGCAAATATCAAGGCTAGGCAAAGCTTCTCAATTGGTGAATAATTTAACTCATTCGGTGTCATCATCCGACTTAAGTAATAGAGTGCATTTTCTTTGTCGTTGTCATTTTCTTGAGCAAGCAATGCCCCCACTGAGCGTTCTTGCGCAGCAATGTACAAAATCAATGGCTTATCCGGGATAGGTGCGGCAAGCACAGGAGGCTTCATCAAGTAAGATTTGATGCATTTGAAAGCATTTTGGCACGCTTCATCCCATTCAAATGGTACACCCTTCTTCATTAGACGAGTCGAACGGTTGACAACGTCCGGCAAGATTTGAGATGAACCTTCGGAGGTAGGCCAACTTTCCTTGTAAACTTTTTAATTCATGAATATTTCTCGGTTCGGGCATCCTCATAATCGCATTGATCTTTGATTGATCTATTTCGATACCTCGATGACGAACGATGAAACCCAAAAATTTTCCGGAGGTGACACCAAAAGCACATTTAAGAGGATTCATCTTCAATTGATATTTTCGGAGTCGCTCGAAAGTCTTTCTCAAATCTTGAAGATGATCGGCTCGTTTACGTGACTTGACCACCAAATCATCCACATAACATTCCACGATCTTGTGTAGCATGTCATCAAAGATCTTTTGCATTGCTCTTTAATATGTGGCTCCAACATTCTTTAGACCAAAAGGCATTACTGTGTAGCAATAGATTCCTTTTGGAGTACGAAAGACAGTAAGCTCCTCATCTTCGGGTGCCATTTTGATTTGGTTATACCCGGAGGATCCATCCATGAAAGATAGAACTTCATGACCGGTGGTTGCATCTACCATCAGTTCAGGAATGGCCAACGAAAAATCATATTTTGGACAGGCATCATTTAGATTCCTAAAATCCACACAAATTCGAATATGTTCATTTTTCTTCCTTATAGGGACAATATTTGCAACCCAAGTTGGATACTTGACCTCTCGAATAAATTTGGCTTCGATCAACTTGTTCACTTCTACTTCAATTAATGGAACTAGCTCAGGTCGAAAACGCCGTTGGGCTTGCTTTACTGGTAAATGGTGGACAGCAATTTTGATGTCTAAGCTCGACATTTCTTTATATGTCCAAGCAAAGACGTCTCTGAATTCCTTCAAAGGTCGACATAGGCCTTTTCTTCTTCAGGCGATAATAGTGCATTTATGTAAATTGGGCGAGGATCTTCAATAGTGCCCAAGTTTACTTCTGTAAGTTCATCAACTGTGGCTTTTACGCCTTCTTCAAGTTCTGCTGGAGCATGCTCATCATCCTCTTCTTCGGCACACTCTTCATCATAGATGGTAATGTGATTACAAGAGGCTACGCTTTCTTCATCACAAGGCACATCAGGTGTCACTTGTGTTATTATTTTTAAGATTCCATTGCAATTCACCACCGTTCTTGCCTTGGAGGAGACTTTCTTTGGAATGTCTTGCCTTTGAAGTGATTGTGACACCAAGCCTCTTGAAAACAGATTTTCTTCTTTTCTTTGGGCCTAATCTAGTGAAGACGGATGGACGTGAATTTGTATCCCCTATCCCACCAAAAACAGATCGCGGTTTTGATGTCACCTCATCTTCTACGAGTAATATACTGTACGTTGGCCCTTTTAATCTTGAGTCGATGGGAGATGCTTGTTTGTAACCCGAGCCGGCACGCTCTTTTCTGTTGGCATGCTTTGGATAGATCCCGAGCTTTGACCCTTTTCCTTGTTGATATCGGCGAGAAGCTTTCCCAACAAATGTTGACTTTGCGAGTTATATCCGGCCTTTGCTAGGAGCTTATAAGCATTTGGGTCAAATCCTTCCTCCGTACGTGAGGTCAGTAATTCATCATGCTCTACTTTTGCTTCTTTCTTCGGTCGAACAAATCCTTTTATAGGAGTATTTGATGACTTGACAAGATCAACCTTTGTAAGAGGCAAAGTGAGCCCTCCTAGTGGCTTATTGCATGCAGGTTGCTTGGTAGAGTTCTCTGCACGTATTGTAGCTTTAACATCTTTGGAGAAGGTAATTTTTTTATCTTCCTTCCCCCCCGATAAATCGATCTTAGTTGATTCGCCATCCTTTTTAAGGTAGTACTTAGCATCAGCAATATGCGCCTCAACTTTAGTGAATGGTTTATCATCCGCATCTATTTTATTCACCATGCCATTTCGACGGAATTTGAAACATTGATGCAGGGTTGATGGCACTACACCATTATCATGGAGCCATGGCCTTCCTAGCAGAATATTGTAGGAGGTCTTGGCATCAATAACATGGAAAAGAGCAATTGAAATCATATCTTCAATTAATATATCCAATCGAAGAGTACCACTAGCTCGTTGCCCCCCTTGATTGAAGCCTTGTATCATAAGGCGACTTTGAGACAACTCATCCATAGGAATGCCCAACTCTCTTAACGTTCGCGAGAGGTAAGATGTTTACTTGCCGATCCTCCAGTCTAACGAGTATCCTATTCACCCTCTGTTCTTGCATGTAGCCGGCCACAAATAATGGTCGGTTGTGAGGCGTTGAGCCAAGCGGCAAGTCATCGTCGATAAATGTGATCTCGGCCATATAGCTACTAAGGTCTGCTTTGAAGCTTCAATTCTCTCCGAGGTCTCCTTCATTTATACATTCATCATTGTCTTCTTTGCTTTCCTCATCATGTATGGCATAGCATGAAACAATGTTGAACTTTTCAGCAAGTTCCCTTGGTATGAAATCTTTTAGTGTGAGAGGCGCCGGAGATCTCTTCCGAGAAAGAATCATCTCTGTTGATGCAGATTTGGTCTTCTTACTTTTGACCTTCTTCACATTTTTCTTTGTGAATTTGCTTCGACCGGTGAAGCTCCACCTCTTGAGGCTTTGGTGC
The DNA here is from genome assembly GCA_026120185.1 of Voacanga thouarsii. NCBI lineage: Eukaryota > Viridiplantae > Streptophyta > Magnoliopsida > Gentianales > Apocynaceae > Voacanga > Voacanga thouarsii. The sequence goes on from JANUWF010001150.1 coordinate 1,424,547, forward strand.
GTTTCTTCCTTCTTGTCACAAGCGTCCGACCTTCATCTTCGCCATGGATAGAAGGTTCTTCAACTTCTTGTTGATATGCTTTGGTAGGAAGGACTTGTCTGTCAACTTCAACCTTGACAGGATCAAAACTTCCAAATTTAACCTCCAAAATATCGAGTTTAATGGGAGGGACGCTAACAGTTGTCAAATTTGCTGATGCTTTGTCTTCTTCAAGGACTACATGTCCTTCACGGACCAACTGCATGATCTTGTCCTTAAATACAAAACATTTCTCAATTGGATGACCAATTAGCCGATGGTACTTACAGTAGTTGGGATCTTTTATTCGTCCAACTTCATTCGGACGCTTTGCCTCCGGCAACTCTATAGCTTTAGCGACTAATAACTCATCGAACATTGAAGAAACATCGAGTCGAGAAAAGGATATTCCTTAGACTGCCTTTCTTCCAAGGTCACATTTTTTCTTTCCTGCGGAGGATCCATCTTCTTGGTCACCTTTTGAGTCACATTCGAAGAAATTTTTATTGGAGCCGCGACTGTGGCCATGGACTCCTTTGCTTCAGTTTTAGAAAAAGGTTTGCTCCCTTTTCTAAAATCTTGTTTTTCCTTGCCTTTGATGGGGTCTTGGACAGGTGCCTTACCCCCATGTGCGACGATGCTCAATTCCATATCATGAGCGCGAGTCGCCAATTCTTCAAAAGTCTTTGGCATGATCCCTTTAAGGATATCTTGGAGTCCCCAGTGCATGCCTTGAATGCACATCTCAATTGCCGATGATTCACTTAGACGATCTCTACAATTGAGGTTCAAATTCCTCCATCTGTTGATATAGTCCACCACTGGTTCGTCTTTCCATTGACGAGAGTTGGTGAGCTCTACCATATCGACGATTACGTGTGTCTTGTAGAATACGTTGAGAAATTCTTGTTCAAGTTGCTCCCAACTGTTGATGGAACCAGGTGCCGGATCGGTGTACCGATCAAATGCATTCCCTTTGAGGGATCGTACAAAGCTTGCTTCACTAGTAGATCCCCATAAGTTCCAGACATTGTTGCACGTCTCGATGAAGTGAGCCACGTGCTGCTTGGGATTTCCTTTACCATCAAATTGTTGGAACTTTGGTGGGCGATATCCAGTGGCATTCTCGGGTCATCAATTCTTTGCGAATAAGGCTTTGCATATGTGAAGGTGGATTTGCTACCTCCTTTATACTTGTCCTTAATCGTGCCCATGATGAAGTCTTTGAGCTGGTCCACAAGAATCATACATTCGGAGGATATTTGAATATCCTGTGATTTCTCAGAAGTTTTCACTTCCTCTTGCACTTCAGATCTCTTTAAAGGAGCTTGACTTGTTTTGCCAGTCTTCTCAAAGCGATTGATGAGATGCGCGATGGTAAGATCTTGCTCTTGGGAGCGTTTGGCGAGTCCCTCCACCAACTTCCTGAGGTGCGCGAGTTGCTCTTCCAAATTTTGTGTGCCCGTCATCATAACCGGTGCCACAGAAGAAGCAGTGGAATCTTCATTTGATGAAGCTTTGGATTTGAAGTCCCCATGAGGGGATTGAGGCATAGAGCCAGTACTTGAACTTTGGTCAGCTTGTTTGGAGGTATTGGTCTTCTTCAATGAAGGTGACATCTTGCGCATTGTAGAAGCAGCATCTTGTTTTAACTTTGCAGTTGCAGGCGATAAGATAATGCTGAAGTTTTGAGCCTCGCTTTGTGAAAGAGCTCGAGCCTTACTTCTTGTCAGCATGCCTTGGCTTGAAGCTTGTGGAGCCTTGCCAACAGTTGCAGCAGCCTCCATGATATCAGCAGCCTTTGAACGAGCAGATACAGTTGTGCTGTTCTTTGGAGCCATTGAGTTGATTTGTACTTGTACTTAAACTTGGTGTTGATTTGAAGAGAAGAGATGGGAGGCAGAGATAGTCCCACAGGGCGTGCCAGAAATTTGTAGACGAAAAATTTCAAGTCTGCAAATAAGACAAGAAAAATATCGAAATTTACAAAGTATTTAGTAAATATGAGAAGTGGTTACAAATCTCCGAAGAAGTCCTAAATTGCAGGATAAATCCTCCGATTCTTCTCTTTTTGAAAAATGTTGATTCGAGGGTTGAAGAGTTTGATCTCGGATCGAACGGGATTTGATGACGAACACTTGATTGCCAAGCCTTCGAGACTTGTTTGATGCAGAGCAAGATGAACGCCTTGAAATTTGAAGAAGATTCTGAACATTGATTTGATGACGATTCTGAACCTCGAATTTGATGACGATTCTAAACCTTGAATTTGATGAAGATTCTGAACCTTGAATTTGATGAAGCTTGAATGCTTGAATTTGCGATGCCTCTTGTTTGTTGAAGCTTGAGCTTGAGGATCTTGGGGTACCTTGAACCATTGAAGGAAGACCCTATTTATAGGCTAAAAATCCCTTGACTTTAGCATAAATAGTCGATGTGAGATTTTAGAAGAGCCTCCCAACAAACCCTAATGGACTTGGGTTTAAGATGACCTGGGCTTAATTTATATTTTGGCCCAATCTCATTTAATCCACATTATATTTGGATTATGAGACTTTTTACAAGTCCAATTTTAGGGCCTAATCCGATTTCATTTAATCCATAATATATTGGATTTAATGTAAAATGGACCATTAACAATAGCCCAATTTCATAATCCATTGGATTTAATGGGCTTTTAATGATAGCCCAATTATATTAATTCAAGAATAAATATATTTATTCATGAATTAATTTTAATTAATCAAGACTAAAATATATAATTTTCTTTTAATCTTGAAAATATATTTTATCCCAAAATTCCTTATCTACAGACCTAATTATGAGATAATCACATGGATAACTATTTAGTGTCACTGATAGAATTTTATTATAGCAAATGTGCAAATATCCTTAGATTTGAGATATCCAAGGTATTTTGTTTACTAAGCATTGTACTTTGATTTCAATCTCTGAAGTCCCTACAAGACCCCCTATGTGATGGATATTGGGTACAATGTAAAATAAACGAAAGTAGTTAGGAGGTTTAATAAATGATTCATCACTCTTAATAGTAGGGGCGTATATTTTATAGCCACCTATATGAAATTATTACTCGAGAAGTCCTTAGTCACGACGACTATGTATTTGGAAATAGTTCTGATTGATACACATATTGGGTAATTAATTTTGGAACAAGTATTAATAGATTTGGACTAGAATTAATTATATTATGGTAGGAGTTGACACTAATTCTATACTTTAAAACCGAATGAGATATAACAAGCTTTTTGGGACCAGATCGGACCGGCTAGTCGGACTGATCGGACTGTGATCTGATCCCTCAAACGGCTCGGTTCATGTGTTTAAACCGGGTAGCACAAAAACCGCACTGGATAGTGAAAATCGGAATGGACCAGCCGGTTGGACCGTGAACCGGCTGATTTAAATACAAATCGGCTAGTCTGATCTTCAAAAAATATTAAGGGTGCAGATTTTCTAATTCACTAAAATTTTGAGCCAAATTATACAAATTAATAAACGTTAAGACTTTTGAGTGAAAAAAAATAATCTAAATGACCAGTAACCACTGAGCCTCAAATCAAATCGGTGCATCCAATTTGGCAATTTCTTCATTCTTTCCTTTCCTGCTCCACGGCAAAATTCATTCCTACCCCGAAACGGCAAAATTTTTTCCTGCTGCTTCTCCGCCATTCTTCTTCTCCATTTTCTTCTTAATTTCAGCCACCATTCTTCCAGTAGCATAGCGTCGTGCACCGCTGCAGCTGCCAGAGGTCCTTCTGTACAGTAAGCAGGAATTTTTTTTTCCTTAAATAGGAAAATAGAATGTATATTTCCATGTAGTACCTTTTATGATTTTTTTAGTGATGTTATTTGTTGAATTTTTTATTATGTATACTGAACAGTAAGTGTATTGGACATTATTTGATTATTTGTTAGAATTATTGTTGTTTTGATTTGTGTTGTGGTGATTGTATTTAAAAAAAAAATTATGTTTAGAAATGTGGATATTAAATTTCAGATGGGGAGCATGACATAGTTAGAAGTTGATAATAGTGGATTTGTTTTAATGGATAAGAAACAGAAAAATTTAAAGATCAGAAGGGATGGACGATATGATTGTGTCGGAAACCTCCAATGGAATGAATTTATAGGAGAAGGAAATTCACTGTCTTAAGCGTTAGATAATGTTAAGATGGCTCCCTGCCTAATTTTATGGGCGAAAATTCAAGAATATTGTGGACTTATGATTCATAAACCACAAGAGGTCTATTTAGAAACGTGATTTTTAATGCATTAATGCAATCAACCCACTCCTAAAATCATAAATTTTTTGTGCATGCAATTAAATATATTTTTAATTTTTAAATTATTATATTACCAGTTTAATTACGGTTCAATTATGGTCTAATTACGACTGGACCATTAAACCATGAACCAGTAAATTTTTCAGTTCAATGACCGGTCCGGTTCTGAAAACATTGAGATATAGTATGATAAAAGAAGTTTATTGTATTGATATTTTTTTGTTGAAAGGTTTATGTCAAGTCACTTGACTTTCTGGACTTTTGGATAGTCATGATACATTACTAGATGCCGTTCATGATCTATTAAATATGAATTTATTAATTGAAGAATTAATAAATTAATTATAATTCAAATCAATAAATTAATTCTAATTATTAAAGATTATTAATTCTATAGTGATTAGAATTAATTTATATTTTCTTACCAATAAACTGAAAAACCTAATAGGTCACATATAATAGAGGAATTGGTATTCAAGATATTATATGATAATATTTGGAATTAATTTATGAGAAGAAATAACAATTATAAGCTAATTATAAAATGTTATAATTAGTTGGGTAAAATTATAATTATTTAAATGAATTATAGTTGATTATAAACTTGTTATAAATCAAGGGGCCTAATTACAATTAGATAAACTTAAACCCACAATTTGAAAAAGAAATTATTATTATATTTTGTTTTCTAAAACTTTTAGGAACAAATATTATAGTTGCGTATGATTGTGTTCAATGGGTTATACACACACACACACATATATATATATATATATGACATAAGATAATTTTGGTAACTTCACTAAAATTCTTTAAAATCGAAAACCAATTGAAGAATTCGTTGAATTCTTCAAAACGAAAACCAAAAGCAATCAAGATATACGCAGCTAAAATTTTCCTTTTAATTTTCTTTTGCAAATTAATTTCATATAGCCACTAAGAATTAATTTGACTAGTACAGGGTTTTGGTGCCTTTTTTTTTTTTTTATCAGTTCTTCATGTGAAATAATATTAGAGAAATTTTTACTTTTAGAATTTAGTGATTCGTGTTTAGACAAATATTACGGAAGAGTTCCATATGCGAAGAAAAATTTTAAAAATTATGTTTTTGGGTAACGAATTTTCTTTCCTCTCATAACTTGTTTAATTACATACGAGTGATTCTTTTGACTAAGTTCGTTTTAATTTTTACTACGCATTAATTGTTATTGCATAATCTAAATTCCAATCGTAATATCAGAGTTATCTCGTATGTATTTTATAAGTTTTATTTGTGTTATAAAATTGTTTCATAAATTTTCGACGGGTTTGAAATTGTTTCAAAAATATATTGAAGTCTGTGAAAATTTTGTTTCAATACAGATATATTTTTCAAAATGTTTCAAAAACAATTTTCAAATGCTTCGTTAATCTTTTTTACTGAAACCAATTTCAAAAATATATCCATATATTAATTATTGAAATTGGTTTCAGTAAAAAAGATTAACAAAGCATTTGAAAATTGTTTCTAAAATAATAATAATAAGGAAATTGTTTCTATATATATATATATATATATATATATATATTTTTGTTAGCTGTTAAGGAAACAGCGGATTTTTTTTTTTTTTCCGAATTGTTTGGTAAGCTGAAAAGTTCAGTGAGGAGGAAAAAAAAAAAAAAAACATTGCAATTGTTGTTTCCAGCAAAATTGTTTCATAATATGAAAAAGGTAGCGGCCGGAAATAACAATTGGAAATTGTTTCCAATTAGAAACACTCACAAATCGGTATTGGGTGAGCACACGAATTGTTTCAAATTGGAAACACTCACAATTGGAAACAGTTCCAATTGTTTCCATTTGGAAACAAACAATTGAAAAACCCAGACAGGCTTTATAACCCACCAACAATTGTTTCCATCAGGATTTTATTTTTTTTAAAAAAAATCTTTCTTTTTAATTTAATCCACAAACATTTTTTCCTTCTTCAAAAGGGATCTAAAGGTAATACAAAACTTTGATTTTGGACCCAGAAAGTTTTCAAAATTTGATTTTGGAACTAATTATTTTATTTTTCCAAAATATTGATTTGAAAATTTATATTTCATGTATATTTACTTTGATTTTTTTATTTTAGGTATGATTTTTGTATGTTGGCTTGGTTATGGACTTAGACAAATTAATTTTGATTAATTATTATTGTGTCATGCATTTTTTTTATTGCTTTATTTTGAATAAATAGGGCGTGCAAGTCCTGTCTTTCTCTATAATTCTCTTATAATTTATCTTCTCATCTAATTTCTCTCGAATGTAACTCAAGGTTTCTTTATTAGGAATTTATGTAATTAGATTACATATGTTAGATAGGAATAGAAATTATTTTATGAGCTTTTAGAGATGGCAATCAAGACAAAACAAGAAGATGGCGAGACTTTCTTCTCAAAATGCATGAACATATAGGTTTGACCAAAATTAATTTTCCACTTGACTCAAGGAAATTAATCTAGATAAGTCCAAAATCAAGCTATGTAATTGAGTCTATTACAATATTCCCAATATGTTGATATTTATGCATGCCAAATGTATGAGACCACTAATATAACAAATCCCTCAATTAGTATTAACCCCAATGCCTTCCATTAATATAGTAAGAATGAGAGCTCTTTTTCGAGATCAAGTTGTTGGACGAACCTAAGCCTACATGACATTGAGAATGTTTGAGTTATGGAATTTGAATTCCTGACTAATGGGTTGGGTTTAACTAATTTTTTTATCCCAGTTGAGTTAACTCAAGTATGAAGAAAATTAGAGACAAGATTGGACTAGTTTAAAGGCTTTAAGATTAAAAGATATTAATCACCTAACGATCCAGTAAATATATTTGATGTAATTAGTATTGGATATCTACTATTAAACTTGAGAATGGTTTGTTAGGCTAACCCAAGGTCATTCTTAAAGAATTTAGATACTGGTCCACTAGAAAAGCGTCCAACGAGTTTTTCTAAATTAGTAATGGGGGTTATTGATTTGAGTAAAATAGTAGAATAATTATGTGCTTAATTAAAAACCTAATTATGCATATCATGTGCAGATATATTTTGCTAATTTCTCTATCTTTACATCTAGGTCATTTGCATCATGTCGACAATTTGAATTTACATAGCATCTTGGAAACTAATATGCTTATTGAGTCGAATTTTCTGGACTGGAATAGAAACTCGAGAATCATTCTCAAGTCAGAAAATTTGCTTTACATACTTGATGCTCCTATTCCGCCACTACTAGCCTGAGATGCTCCTGCTAATGAGCATGCTGTCCATAAGAAGCACCAAGAGGACAGTGACACATTATCTTGTATCATACTGGCATAAATAAACTCTGAGCTACAAAAGTTGCATGAGCATATGAATGCTTATTTTATTATCTTCCATCTTAGGGAGCAATTTGATCAGCAAGTTAGAATAGAGAGATACGAGATCTTTAAACAACTGTTTCGATCTAAGATGGCCAATGGTGCTTCTGTGGCTACTCATAGGCCAAAGTTGCACATTCGAAACTTGCTTCTGGAAAACAATATCCAATTTAGAGGCTGTGATTAGGTGTGGTTGGTTCACGTGGACCATGCATGTGATTAGGTGCGACTGGTTCACGTGGACCAGGGATTTCTCAAAATTGTAATTTTTTAAAAAAATTTTAAATACTTTTGGCGAGGAAATTTTTTGTCGCTATTAAGCATTTTTAGCAACGATTTTATTTTATTTTTCCTTGGCGAGGAAACTTTTTGTCACAAGAGGTAATAATTTTTTTCCATCATATTTTAATATCTCAAATAAAATTACATTTTTACTGACGAAATTTTAGTGACAAAATTTTTTGTCGCAAAAAAGTATCATTAGTGATAAAATGAAAGCTTTTGGTAACAAAAATTACTTACTTTTAGCGACAGAATATTTCCTTGTTGGGGATATGCCCTAGAGTCAATTTGTACTTATACTATTGTCTTTATGTTTTATATAATAATATGAGGCTTTCCTTTCCATGAATAGTGAGTTTTGTTTTGTGGTCATCAAGTACGTGACTTGATAGTAAAACCCAACAATGAATATAATGACTATTCTAAATCTGTCCCTGGTCGTTTATTATTATCGGAACAATAACAAATTAAGATTGGTATGTTTGTGACTAGATGGCTATGTTTTACTGGTCATGGATATTTGTGATATTAAGTCAAAACATAAATAAATGTTAGAGAACATTGTATTGGACATGACCCACTGTGAGAGTATTTCATGGAACATGTCATAAGTACTTTCTAGCCATAATAATATTAAAAGTCATTCGACCTAAATTCATCATAGTTTCCTACTTGATAAATTCCATATTTTGACATTGTCTAAAGTTATCTTTAACTAGATAATAAATTAGACTACTGTTGGATATAGAATAAATCAATGAGAGGAATATGATTGATAGTGAAGGAATTTGTCCCTCTCAATTATGGGAGAGATAACCATAGGCCACTTGATAAGTTAGACTGTTAAAATGCATGGCCGTGCTCAAATATATCAATCTAAGATATTGATATCATTTGTTTGAACAATCTACTATGAAATCAAGAAATAATTGATTAAGCTTAATAAGGATGACATGCTCCGTGCCTTATGCTTAATCTGGATATCGTGTGACAAAATGACTAAATATAAAATTATGGTTTGATTTAAAGAGATCACCAATCTTCATTTAACCTGGATAATTATAATGTTTTGCTAGAAACCGCTTATTACTTGTGGGCCATTTAAATATGATTGAGGCACACTACTAGTGTTAAATGAATCTATAGGGTCACACAATAAGTGAACTTGTTAGATTATTTTTCTGGTGACCAGATTCGATGAATCTGGAAATATGTTTAAGTTAATCGAACTTAGAAAATTTGTCAGATACAATGAATTTGGAAATATGTCCACATTCGATGTATCTGGATGATGTCCAGATTATAAGAATCTGACTCGGTAAATTAATTAGTTAAAATACCGAGATAATGGCAGAATCTTATCATATCAATTTTAATTTAATTTGAATTTAAATTAAAATATGATAAGATATTATTAGGGTTGGACTCTAAGAGGTTCGGAGTGGGTTTTAAGAAAAATCCTAGCTGTCTTCTTGGGTGTGCCAATTTCTGTTGAGAATATTCGTGCCTCCATTGATTAGAAAAAAAACCTCTCAAACCCTAGGCGTTAGCACTCCCCGGGTAACGAGTGAGTTCGCAGTGTGTATCCGATAGAGGACGTTCGCATATTGCAGCGTCTGGTGATCGTTCGGGTTGCACGTACAATGACAGAATCAGAATCGAAGGATATTGATTACACCAAACAGAGGTAATTCTACAAACCTTCGATCTTCTTAATCGTTTACTTGGATCCTCGGAAGGGATTCATGAATGTTTTTCGCATTTAAGAGTCCACGAACACTACAAGAAAAATGCATTTTAGCGATAGAAATTAGCGATGGCTTTGTACCATCGCTAATTTATGACGGAATAGCGACGGTAAACAAAAAATTTTAATTTAAATTTATTTTTTAAAAATTTGTCAGAAGTCGTAGCTAATCCCTCACTAATTAGCGAGGGATTAGCTACAACATACGTAATTAACACTAATATTAATTAATTATTTAAATGCCGTAGCTAATCCCTCGCTAATTAGCGAGTGATTAGTTACGGCATACGTAATTAACACTAATATTAATTAATTGTTCAAATGCCGTAGCTAATCCCTTTCTAATTAGCAAGGGATTAGCTACGACATACGTAATTAAAAATAACACTAAATTAATTGCTTGAATACCGTAGCTAATCCCTCGCTAATTAGCGAGGAATTTCTACGGTCGTTAGTCCCTCGCTAATTTGCGAGGGATTAGCTACGACATTTATGATTATTCATTAATATTAAATAATTGTTAAAATACTGTGGCTAATCCGTTGCTAATTAGCGACAGCAAATTGGGTCGTCGCTAATTTGTCGCAAATCCCTTACAAATCCATCGCTAATTTGTAAGAAAAATACTATATAATTAATATAAAGAACAAAAAATCACAAGAATATCAATAGCCTAGTGGTGGAGCACATGCTCCCCCACAATAAGGACGCGGGTTCAAACCCCGTGTTCGACATAATCTCAAAGAAATATCTGGCGGGTCGGGTCGATGGTCGGGCCGAACCGGCTAGGCCGGGTCTTGACTACTTAAATTTTTTTAAATAAAATTCGTTGGCCGTCGTTAATCCGTGGCTAAATTTAGCGACGGCCTTAATTACAAATTTAATTATAAATATCATTACTTAATAGCCGTTGCTAATTCGTCACTGTTAGCGACGGATTCTTGTTCCGTCGCTATTTGCGACGCCAGTTTTAGTGAGGGTCAAAATCTGTCGCTAAACTCAATTCGCGACGGATTTGACTAGCGACGGATTTTGACCGTCGCTAAATTGTTGTTTTCTTGTAGTGGAATCCTAACATTTCTAACTAAAATTGAGGTCTTTAGCTAGAAAACTATTTTCTTCATTAAAGGGTACCTTTTAGTGAAGAAAATAGTTTGTGGCCTTTAGCGACAAAACTAAAACTTTTGTTGCCATAGCCTTTTAGCTATGGAGCTTTTGTGACGAAATGGCGAGTAAAAAATAAAAGCCTTCAGCAAGGCTTTAGTGAGGAAATTTAGACTATTAGTGAAGAAACTGTTTTATTGCTAAAGACTAATTTTCTTGTAGTGATTGAGAAGTTTGGGTCACTTGGGTTTGTAATGGATCATGAATTAAGTGTCGACTTAATTTTACAATCTTTATTAAGTAGATTTTTACAATTTGTGATTAACTATCAAATGAATAAGTTGAGACCACACTACTCAAGTTGATTAATCTTTTCAAGGCTATAGAAACTTCCTTGAAGAAGGAAGCTAATGCAATTATACTGGTAAATTCTTCCTCTTCTAAGAAAAAAGTTTGCAATAGGAAGAAGAAGGTTCCCACTAAACCTAAAGGTGGCGTGAAGAAAAAGGAAACAGTTGCCAAAAGCCCATGTTATCATTGTGGCAAGATGGGCCGTTGGAGGCACAACTACAAGGCCTACCTGGAGATCGTTAAAGAGAGGAAGGAGAAGGAAAAGCTTGGAGGCATTTCTACTTTCACTCTTGGTATGTTTATGATTAGGATTAATGTTATTTTTAAAAATAAGATATGTGTATTGGATATCGGATATAGATATCATTTGTGCAATAATTTGCAATGACTAAAGGATAGTAAAAGGTTTGAAAAGGGCGATATGGACCTACGTACTGTAAATGGAGCAAAGGTAGTTGCACTTACTGTGAGGATTTATCATCTATACTTGCCTACTGAATTAATTTTAGAACTTAAAAACTGTTATTATGTACTTGTTTTACTTAAGAACATTATGTTAGTTACTTGTTTGGACATGAGTGGTTTTCATCTAATTTTCAAAAATAAAGATGGTTCTTTTTCATTAAATGATGTTCAATATGGTACCGCAACTTTGATAAATGGTTTGTATGTTCTAGACATGAATGACAATATTCTCAATATCAATAATAAGAAATAAAGAAAAGATAACTCAATCTCATCTTACTTATGGCATTTTCATTTAGGCCATATAAATGAGAATTGCGTTTCTAAGTTACACAAGTTTGGTGACTTAGGGTCATTTAATTATGAATTATATATCATATTCAAGTCTTGTTTACTTGAAAAAATGGCTAAAATACCATTTTCTAGAGAAGGAGAAATGGCCAAAGAGTTATTAGAACTCATACATACTAATGTATGTGGCATAATGTCAATACAAGCAAGAAGAGATTATCAATATTTCGTTATCTTTATTGATGATTGTTCACGATATAAGTATTTGTATTTAATGAAATACAAATTGGATGCCTTTGACAAGATTAGAGACTTCAGGAATGAAGTAGAGAAACAACTTGGTAAAAGTATTAAAATTCTAAAATCTGAAGCAAGTGAATACTTAAGCCAAGAATTTCAAAGTTATTTAAGAGATAATGGTATATTATCTCAATGGACTTCACTATATATACCTCATCATAATGGTGTATCTGAGAGAAAGAATTAAACCCTTCTAGACATGGTACGAAATATGATGGCTTTTGCAGACTTACCAAAATCATTTTGGGGATATGCATCAGAGATTACTGTTTATATACTAAATAGAGTTCCATAAAAAATGGTTGATACTACCCCATTTGAGTTGTTCTTTGGTAAAAAGGGTAAAGTTATCTCATATAAGAATATGGAGTTGCCCTGCCTTTGTTAAAAGGCCATAGTCAGACAAACTTGAAAGTAAATCTGACAAGTGTTTGTTTGTTGGATATTCGAAAGAATCAGCTAGTTATTATTTCTATCTCCCTTCTGAAAATAAAGTATTTTTTTCAAAGAATCCCGTCTTCTTAAAGAAGGAGCACATTCTTAAAGGAGACAGTAGGAGCAAAATTGAATTTAGTGAAGTTTAAGAAAAACAAACCAACATGGATTAACTGTTTGATCCCACATCTATTAAAAGAATAGATAAACTTTTATCTTCACAAAAACTTTATAGGTCGAGTAGGATATGTGTAGTGCCTGAGAGATATGAAATTCTCATAAGTTACTATAATGACGTATTGCTCATAGATAAAGATGAGTCTACTACTTACAGGGATGTTCTAAATAGCTCAAAATATGATAAATGGCTTGAGGCCATGAAGTCAAAAATGCATTCTTTGTATGACAACCAAGTATGGACATTGGTTGATCCACCCGAAGGAAGTAAACCTATTGGGTACAAATGGGTTTTCAAAAAGAAAAATGACATGAACGGTAACGTAGTTACCTATAAAGTACGATTGGTTGCTAAAGGTTATCATTAACAACATGATATTGACTATAACGAAACCTTCTCGTTAGTTGCCATGCTGAAATCCATAAGGATGGTCCTAGCACTTGCTGCCCATATGATTATTATGTTTGATAAATAGATGTGATAATAGTTTTCCTAAATAGAAACCTAATTGAGAAAATGTACATGACACAACTTGAGGGCTTCACATCCAAAGATAGCATAAAAGTGTGCAAGTTGTAAAGGTCCATTTATGGACTTAAGCAAACTTTTAGGATTTGGAACATCAGTTTTAATGAAACAATTAAAGAATTTGCTTTCAATCAAAATATGGATGAACCTTGTGTATACAAGAAGGTTAGTGGGAGTGTAATAATTTTCCTATTATTTTACGTAGATGACATATTACTAATAGAAAATGATATTATGGTTCTTCAGTTTGTGAAGACTTGGTATCGAAGAAGTTCTCCATGAAAGACCTTGGAGAAGCAACCTATATATATATTCTAAGAATAATGATCTATAGAGATAGATTAAAAAGATTGTTTGGTTTTTATAGTTAACATACATAGACAAAGTGCTGAAGAGGTTCAATATTGATCAATCAAAAAAGGGATTCTTACTTATATCTCATGGGGTAAGCCTTTCAAAGTCGATCTTTCCCAAGACATAAATTGAAAAGGATTACATGAGTAGAATTCCATATGCTTTAACATCGGATCTATCATGTACACTATGATATGTATTAGGCCTGATGTATCTTGTACTCTCAGCTTTACAGTAGATACTAATTTAATCCTGAAGAGGGTCATTAGGCCGCTATAAAGAATATCCTTAAGTACTTGCGAATGATTAAGGATGTATTCTTGGTATATGAAAAAAGTAATTTGAAAATAAAAGGGTACATTGATTCCAATTTTCAGTCTGATAAGGATGACTTCAAATCACAATTAGGCTACGTATTCACGTTAGGTGGCGAGCAATAAGTTGGAAAAGTTCCAAATAAGATACTATTATTGACTTGACGATTGAAATAGGGTAGATAGCCACTTCTAAAGTAGTTAAGGAAGTAGTTTGGATCAAGAAATTCGTGACAGAATTAGGAGGTGCTCCCTAATATTGTTGATCCAATACTTTTGTATTGTCACTACAGGAAAATTGGTCTTTAGTGACAAAATAGTTTCCTCATGAAAAGTGAAAATTTCCTCACTAAAGCCTTACTGAAGGCCTTTAGCGACAAAACTCATTTCCTCGCCATTTTGTTATGGATGCCCCGTCGCCAAAGGGCTCGCTAAAGGCTATCTAAAGACCTCAACTTGAGCTAGGAAATATTTTGTCACTGAAAGTAAGTACCTTTTGTGGCCAAAAGCTTTCATTTTGTCACTATTGATGCTTTTTTGCGACAAAAAATTTCGTCCCTAAATATTTGTTGCCAAAAATATAATTTGATTTGAAAAATTAAAATACGACGGTAAAAAAAAAAATTACCTTTCATGACAAAAAGTTTCCTTGCCAATACTAAAAATTTCGTTGTTAAAAAGGGTCAATCGTGACAAAAAAAATTCCTAGCCCCATGGACCACGTGAACCAGCCGCACCAGATTGAGCCATCATGAAGCCGTCAAGTCACAAACCACGTGAACCAGCCGCACCAGATTGAGCCATCATGAAGCCGTCAAGTCACAAACCACGTGAACTAGCCGCACCAGATCGGAGCTGCCAATTGTTGAAAATCTGTGAAGACGGGATTCGAACCCGTGACCGTGTGACACCTTTTATTTCTCTCAACTACTGGGCCAAAGCAACTTATGGTCATATCATTTTTTTTTATTTTATTTAAACTACTTCTGATTTTTTTTAAATTTTTTTTATAAACATTAGTTTAATAACAAAATACAATATATTAAATTTACAATGAAACTACATTATTCAATATAATAAATTATTTTATATATTTATATAATTTTAAAAGTTTATATCCTATTATTTATATCATTGTATTTACTAAATGACTCTATACAAATAATTCGATTAGGAAAAAAAAAACTTAAATATATATACAATATCAATACAATATATAATTTCAATACAATATATCGGATATATTTTGCTACATAATCTAGTATAATTTCAATAAAAATACCTAAAACTTAACACATTTAGAAAAATATGCATATCAAATTGATGATCCAACTGTTAGATTTGATAATATCACTAAAAAAAAGTATTAGGACCAGATTTAAAGGTAATCAGATATGTTTTACGATTTAATCTAACATAATCTCTGTAAAAATGCTCAAAACCTAACACATATACAAAGATAGGCAGGTCAAATTAACGATCCAATCGTTAAATTTGTTGAAATTGATATGAAAAGTATTATGACCAAATTTAAATATAATTAGATATGTTTTGTCAGATAATCTAGTGCAATTACTATTAAAATGCCCAAAACTAAACCATTTACAAAGATAGGCATATCAAATTAACGATCTAACCGTCAAATTTATTAAAATTAATAAAAAATATATTATGACCAAATTTGAAGGCAATTGAATATATTTTGGCACAGAATTTAGCATAATCTATATAAAAATATAGAAATCCTAACACATTTAGAAAGATAGGTATAACAAATTAATAATCCAATTGTTATATTTGATAAAATCATTAAAAAAAATATTATGACAAAATTTAAAGGTAATCGAATATGTTTTGCCACTTAATCGAGTATAAACTCTATAAAAATGCTCTAAAGCTAACTCATTTACAAAGATAGACATACCAAATTAACGATCTAGCCGTTAAATTAATTAAAATTACTAAAAAATATATTATAATCAAATTTGAAGGTAATTGGATATGTTTTGGCATATACTCTCTAAAAAAATATAGAAAACCTAACACATTTAGAAAGATAGGCATATCAAATTAACAATCCAATAGTTAGATTTGATAAAATCACTAAAAAAAGTCTTATGCCCAAATTTAAAGGTAATTGGATATGTTTTGCCACTTAATTTAGTATAAATTCTATAAAAAATGCTCGAAAGCTAACTCATTTACAAAGATAGGCATAATAAATTAACAATTAACCGTTAAATTTATTAAAATTACTAAAAAATATATTATGACCAAATTTAAAGGTAATCGAATATATTTTGGCAGAGAACTGGCATAATCTTTATAAAAATACAAAAAACCTAACACATTTAGAAACATAAATATATCAAATTAATAATCCAACTGTTAGATTTGATAAAATAATTAAAAATATATTATGACCAAATTTAAAGGTAATCAGATATGTTTTTCCACTTAATCTAATATAAATTCTATAAAAATGACCGAAAACTAACCCATTTACAAAGATATACATATCAAATTAATGATTCAACCATTAAATCTGTTAAAATTACTAAAAAACATATTATGACAAAATTTAAAGGTAATCGAATGTATTTTATCGCCTAATCTTGCACAAATTCTATTTAAATGCCGAAAATATAATACATTTACAAAGATAGGCATATCAAATTAATGATCCAATCACTAAAACATGTTTCATGACTAAATTTAAAGGTAATTGGATATGTTTTTCTATAGAATCTAGTATAATCTCTATAAAAATACCAAAAACTTTATACATTTAGAGAAATAGACATATTAAATTAACAAACCAACCGATAGATTTGATAAAATCACTAAAAAAAGCATTAAGACCAGATTTAAAGGTAATCTAATATGTTTTACCATTTAATCTTGCATAATATCTATAAAAATACTCGAAACCTAACCCATTTACAAAGATTGACATATCAAATTAACGATCCAACCGTCAGCTTTATTAAAATTGCTAAAAAATATATTATGACCAAATTTTAAGGTAATCGAATATGTTTTACTGCCTAATCTTCCATAATCATTATAAAAATACCCAAAACTTAGCGCATTGACAAGGATAGACATATCAAATTAACGAACCAACCGTTAAATTTATTGAATTTACTAAAAAATGTATGATGGGCAAATTTGAAAGTAATCAGACATGTTTTCTACATAGTCTAACTTAATTTATATAAATCAGTCCAAAATATAATGAATTTATAAATATTTAAAAATTTAGGGAATGATTTGTAAATTCTTTGGGATTATATTTTAAATATTCTAAAATTTAATGACCAATTTATAAATTTTTGGTTATCATTTATAATTTACAAAATTTAAAGAGCGATTTGTAAAATTTGGAGTCATATTTTTCTATATTTTAAAATTTAGGGACCAATTTATAAAATTTTCAGGGTTATATTATAAATATTTTAAAATTTAGAGATTAATTTACAAAATTTTGAGGTCATTTTTGTTATACAAAATTTAAAGACCAATTTACAAAATTTTTGGGGCCATGTTATAAATATATAACAATTTAAAGATAGGTATTAGCTAGGAAATATAAATTTTGTGGCTAAAAGTGTAGTTAATGGTGATAAAAATTAATATTTTTAGTTAGGAAATGAATTTTTGTCGCTGATGATGTATTATTAGAGAGAAAAATTTAGTTAGGAAATGAATTTTCGTCGCTGATGATACATCATTAGCAAGGAAAATTTCCTTACTAATACACTTATTTCCTAGCTAAAGACATCACTTTTAGTTAGGAAATAAAAATTTTGTCACCAAAGGTCCTAATCAGTAGCAACACAGTTTTTGTCGCTGAAAAAAAAATTTTCTCGCTAAAGGGTACTTTTGGTGACAAAACTTTAGGCAGGAAAACAATTTTGTTGCCAATGTTATATTTTCTTGTAGTGTGTGATAACAATGGAGCCATTGCACAAGTAAAGAAACTACGTCTCATCAACGATCCAAACACGTACTAAGACGCTGTCACCTAATCTGGAAGATTATAGATAGAAAGGAAGTAAAGATAGAGAGAGTTCCCACAAATAAGGGCATAGCAGACCCGCTCACTAAGGTGCTACCTCAAAAGAAATATAATAGACATGTTGAGTTATTCGGTATTCGATACATGAATGATTGACTCTAGTGCAAGTGGGAGTTTGTTAGTGTTATGCCCTAGAGATAATCACTTGTACATTGTATATGACATATTTATTAATAATAAAAGGCATTCTTTATCTTTCAATTTAATTAATCATTTTGCATATATGTATTTAAAACTAATAGATAAAGTCTCTAATATAATATATAGTGTTAAGAAAATCATGATAAAAATCATGATATGAGATTCCTACTATACTATGTAGTACTTGTGCTTAAATTATCCCTAGTCATAGTATTAATGAGATAGAATATCATTAATGCGCAAAGACTAGTACGTGTTATACTTCTTGATTTGATCAAGTGGTAGTTTTTACATCCGTGAGTATTGTAATACTCAAAGTTAACATGTGGATGCTTATTAAGTGAACAAATTCATTGGATGACTTAATTATGAGATAATTACATGGATAACTATTAGCGCCAGTGATAGAATCTCATTATAGTAAATGTGCAAGTATCCTTAGATTTGAGTTTTCTAAGGTTCTTTATTTACTAAGCGTCATACTTTGATTCCAATCTCTGGAGTCCCTACAAGACTACCTATGAGATGGAAATTGGATACAATGTAAAGTAAACGAAAGTAGTTAAGAGAGTTAATAAAGGATTCATCACTCCTAATAATAGGAGCGTATATCTCACGGTCACTTGTATGAAATCATTGCTCGTGAAGTCTTTAACCAAGGCGACTATGTATTAGAAACAGTTTTAATTGGTACACATGTTAAGTAATGAATTCTTGAATAAGTACTAATAAATTCGGGTTAGAATTAATTATATTTTAATAGGATTTGACACTAATTTCATACTCTAAAACCAAATGAAATATAGTATGATGAAAGAAGTTTATTGCACTAATGTTTTGCTATTGAAAGGTTCATATCAAGCCACTCAACTTTCTGAACTTTTGAATGGTCATGATATATTGCTAGATGTCACTCATGATCTTTTAAATATGAATTTATTAATTGGAGAATTAATAAATTAATCTTAATTAGAATTAATAAGTTAATTCTAATTATTAAGGACTATTAATTCTATAGTGATTAGAATTAATTCATATTTGCTACCAATAGATTCGAAAACCTAACAGGCCCTACACAATAGAGGAATTGGTACTCAAGATATTATATGATAATGTTTGAGATTAATTTGTGAGAAGAAATAAAAATTATAGGCTAATTATAAAATGTTATAATTAGTTGACTGAAATTATAATTATTTAAAAGGCTTGTGGTTGAATTATAAGCTTGTTATAATTTAAGGAGCCTAATTGCAATTATATAAACTCAAACCCACAATTTGAAAAATGAATTAGTATTAAATTTTTTTTCCTAAAACTTTTAGGAAACAAATATACTAGCTGCATACGATTGTGTTCAATGGGTTTATATATATATATATATATATATATATATATATATATATATATATATATATTACACCCCTCATATTTAAAATTCAGCAAAAGTACCATTCTTAAATTTAAATCCTTTCAAATAAACTCCTCACATTTAAAATTTAGTAATAATACCCTTCTTAAATCTAAATCCATTCAAATATACTCTTCTGTCAAGAATTTAATGGAA
This sequence comes from Voacanga thouarsii, assembly GCA_026120185.1. Classification (NCBI taxonomy): domain Eukaryota; kingdom Viridiplantae; phylum Streptophyta; class Magnoliopsida; order Gentianales; family Apocynaceae; genus Voacanga; species Voacanga thouarsii. The sequence goes on from JANUWF010001150.1 coordinate 1,444,399, forward strand.
TATTCCACATTTAACCTTTTATAAGGATGTGATTACAATATGCTCATTATTATTAACGATAAATTGGTACTCTCAACTTTTGACTTCTCCAAACTATGAATATATATATATTTTTTTTGGGAAGAATGAAAGAAATTGCTTCATTTCTGTAAAATTATAATAAATCCCTTCTATAAAATGGTTTTGATTATAATCTTCAATATTTGTGAGATTTATAGAAATATAGCAATTTTTTTTTAATTCTCGCCAAGAAACATTTATTGTTTGGAGAAGACAAAATGTGAGATTACCAATTTGTCCTTAATAATAATGAGTATATTATAATCACATCCTTTTAAATAGTCAAATTTGGAGTATCCCATTAAATTCTTGATAAAAAGGGTATATTTGAAAGGGTTTAAATTTAAGAAGTGTACTATTATTGAATTTTAAATGTGAGGGATATATCTGAAAAGATTTAAATTTAAGAAGGATATTATTACTGAATTTTAAATATGAGGGGTATATTTGAAAGCATTTAAATTTAAGAAGGGTATTATTACTGAATTTTAAATGGGATGGGTATAATTGTAAAAGAATGTCTTTTTGAAGAGCATTTTTGCATTTAACCCCCTATAATATGTGAGTACGTATTCTTAGGATTAATTTAAATTTAGCACTTCAAAAATAGCATATTTTGCAATTAAGGTTCCCTTAATTATCAATTACTTATAAATTGATTACCTTTTTAAAAAACGAACCTATAATATGTATACATATTCTTAGGGTTAATTTAAATTGGCCCTTCAAAAATAGCATGTTTTGTAATTAATCCCCTTCGATCTAAATAGAGCGATTGCGTACTAAAAAGTTTAAAATTCTCAATTAAACTCTTTAGTCATTTTTCTATTGGATGGATCTAAATTTTGACTTTTTGATTAGACTGATAGGCAAAAAGAAAAATGCTTAGGATAATGTGTAATTTCAATTTAAAAAAAAATTATTTTTAACTCTTTTATTTGTTTTTGTTTTCCCTTCTTCTCTCTTTCTCCTTTCTTCTTAGGTGTGGGGGTTCAATTTGTTGAAAATCATTTTAGTTGGACCATGATGACATACTGTCCCAAAGATACTTTTCTTTTTGCATACCAATCTAGTCTAACGATCAAATCTGAATGAATCTATTAAAAAAGAGACGAAAGGACTTAATTGAGAATTTTGATTTTTTGGGGGGACAATATTGCTCGAATCATTTCAAAAGTGGTCTAGTTATAAACCACTTATTTTGGATGTCCCAAATGAAAGCTAACCCTATATTCTTAACTTTGATTTGCCTTATGTTCATCTGATGTATAAAAAAAATCAATTGTCAAAAGAAAAGGCATAAAAGGTATAGCCAGATTCAGCTACCCTTGAATAATGGAAGAAATTATGTAGAGAATAAGGTAGCAAAGAAGGAATATCATTTTTCATATGTTTTTGAGATTTAAAAGGAAAATGTTGAAGTGTGGAAGGGGGGGGGGGAGTGAGGAGTTAGAGAAGTTTTGGATAGAATCCTCTAGTGGGTTCTTCATGTATAAATTAAAGTTTATTCCAGTGTTATTTTTCCCTTATCCGTGATATTATTTAGAAAGTATGCATTTATCTTTTCCAACACAAAATTAAGTGGTAGGCAATACAAAATTAACTTTAACTTAGGGAGTTTCTCAATTTTGTCTTTTTTTTTTCTTTGTAAAAACTTGCAATTTTACCCTTCAAAAATTTATTTGAATTTGATTGATATTCCTACATTACTTTATCAAAAGTAAGTTATCCACTAATAAACGGTTTGATTGAAAATATCTAAAATATAGAGTCTAGCTAATATTAAAAAAAATTTGTTACTTTGAAAAAATTAAAATTATTCAAATAACAAGTGATAGAAGCAAAACTTAATCAAAATTAAGTGTTCATATTTCAGTTTTTTAAAAAGTAATAAAATATTTTAATTTATCATCTACATTCTATAATTTTTGATATTTTTAGTCTAATCCTTTAATAACAGTCAACCTACATTTGACCATTTAAAAAGTAAGAGGGCATATGACTGAAACTAGAGTAACCTTTTGGTGGGTAAAATTGAAAGTCGATTATAAAGAGATATATGATTGCACAAACTCTAACATTTGAAGGGTAAAGCCAAAATTGATCCTTTAATTTATAGAAGAATTTGATTTCTTTTATCTTTACCTCACCTGTGGCTTTGTCTGAAAATGGGAAAGTTATATAGAAACGTGAAGGAAGGAAAAGTGAGGTAAGGAAATGGAAATCAATTTTTGGTGTATGCTTTAAAAAAGTAAAATAGTTCATTCATGGTTATTTATTAACAAGAAAGACAAAATTCACACTTTTAGAATCTAAATCCACACATCTAAATTATAATTATTGCGTGTGATCTTTAGAACATGTTGACTCTTCCAACAATATCAAACTATTAATTTTTAATTGTTAAACTACCCTTTTAATTTTCTAATGTTCTAATTATGTGGCTCGAGGATGTGGGACTATACAGTTTATGTATGGAAATTGCAGGACCAATTAAAGGCCGAGATTATACTACTAGAAATTTCATTTTTCGCAACATAATATTTTGGCTGCAAAAGGGTCATTTTTGACCCATTCATGACAAAAAATAAGCCGTAGCTATTGCAAGCATGAGATATACACTACAAAAAACCTAACCAAATATGATGGTCACTAAATCATTGCATTTAGGGCTCAAAGCGTGATCCAATGACGGTTTAGGGACTGTCATAAATAAGTTAAACATTTTTACGAAATGACGGTCAAGAAACTATCGTGTTACTTAATACGATGGTTAATTACGACAGTTGTAAATCAGCATCATATAGGTTCATTCCATGCGTTAGAAAATGACAGCAAAAGAAACCATTATTTAACAAAAAAAATAAAAAACCATCATATTAGCCAAATAAAGAACAATTGAAAACATCATATTTTTTTGAACTAATATGATAGTGTAGGAACCGTTGTATTTGTTCTTACTAATTGCGATGGTTGCTAATTGTCACTGTGCTAATAACAAATATGACGGTTGTGAACCATTATATTTGTTTTCACTAATTGTGATGGTTGCTGACCATCGCTTGTGCTAACAACAAATATGATTGTTGTAAAGTCTTGTATATGTTTTTTTAATACAACGTTTCTAATTGTCATTTTTGAACACTAATTACGAGGTTTGTTACCGTCATATTTGAGTTTCTTTTTTTTAAACATTAATTTGGCTATTTGAGCCATATTCACCTGCAATTTAAAGCCAACTAAACTAAAATTTAAATACTGCCAAACTATAAACACAATCAAGCTATTTAAATATCTTCAACAAAGTCAACATTAATCAAACTGTTTGAATCCCTTAGCATCAATCATAAAAAAGCCAAACCACATACAATTTTCTCAACAATCAATTCATAAACAATCAAACCATAAGTAAATTATAATCTCCTGATAGGGGTCAAAAGTATCTATATTTTTAGAGTCATTTGTGTTGTAATTGTGGTGATTTCATGTTCAAATGGCTATTAATTCCCACAATCTTGCCTTCTTTTGTGTAGGATTAATAAAGTGGAAAGAATTGAGAAAGAAAGTGAATAAGTAACCAAAAACACAGGAAAAATAGGACCAAAACAGAGTATAGGCAGCTCCAGTTGGTCCAAACAAACTAGGGCCGCCTAATTGAGGAAAAAAAGCCACCGCTACTAAGGCAGTGACCAAGCGGTGCCGCCTAAGGCTTGGAGTTGTTTGCACACAACTAAATTCGTAAATTGAGCAGAGCCACTTAGTTGATCAGGCAGGGCTGTCCACTGTTCATAATTTGATGTGAAAAAAGGTTTTTGGAGCACTTTTTAGTAGTTTAAAACTTATAAATACAAGGAGAAAGAAACTCTAAAGTAGTTTTTAATCTTTGGGGCCGTGCACACACTTAAAAACTCCTAAGGAACTCGAGAAACACCAAAAAGAAGGAGAATCAAGAAGAATCTTGGAGAAGAAGAGGAGAGTTGTTCAAGAAGATCTCGATGAAGAAGAAAAAGGCTTGCTTATCTATGAGTGCTTTCTTCTTTTTTTTATTTGTGTTTTAGATTAACAATTTTGATTCTTAGTTTTAATTATAATTAAGGGATGAATCCTAATTTTATGTTCTTGTATTGAATTGTTTCTAGATCTTTTGAATTCTAATATTTAGTATTTGCTTATCTTCACTTTATTTTGTTAATTGATTATTTTATGCGTTTTCTTCTAATTAACTTGAGAGAGAAGTTAGGGGGTTGCATCTAAATCAATTGATTTAACATTGGTCATTCTTTAATTAACTCGAGAGAGAGGTTAGGGATTGAGAATTGGTAATCACTGAGAATTTGATGTTGCTTAGAAATAGGGGTATTGATTTCAGATGGGATAGCTTAGAGATAGAGGTATTACTTTGTCCATATTTAATTGGGTTGATCTTAATACTTTTTAGATTTAATTGGAGAAGTAGAAATACCTATTTATTAACTAAAAATAGGAATTTCATAGGCTAAGAGGGAGCGAATTTACCTTTGAAACTTATACCGATGCTTGGATTCGGAATTGATAGGTTGAAGGATATTTTCATCATTTGACAAAAAATTGGGCAATTTCTTCTTTGCATGGCCTTTTCTTTTTTCTTACTCCTTGATAATCATTGTAACTTTTCTCGTGTAAACTTGATGTGTTCTCTAGTCTACTAAGTTTATTTATTTGTCTCTTTATTTAGTCAAATAAATAAAGAGACAAATAAATAAACTTAATTGTCTCTTTATTCAGTAAGTATTTATTTAACTGACAAATAAATAAAGAGACAAATAAATAAACTTAGATTGTGAAGTAGGGCAATTATCGGTTTTTGTTGATTCGATACTTGCTATTTCCTATACTACATGATGGGTCTCCTTGCCCAATTATGTGATTTTAGTGTTTAACATTTTAATAAACTTAATTGAGTGTAACTTTTGTTGATAGTATTTTTAATACTAAAAAGCACGCAACAAGTTTTTGACATCATTATTGGGGATTAACAATATCGCAAAGAAATTTTGTTGATTTAATCATTTTTGTAATTGTAAATTTTTTATTGTTTCTATTTTAAGTTTGAATCTTTTTTTTCAATGTTTTCTTTTTTTGATTTTTGTATTGATTTTTTCTTACTAACTTTTCTTTTGTTTTGTGAGTTGTTTGCAAACATTATCATGGCAAGTTATTCATGGTGAAGTATGTGGCCATGGGCATCAGCTCAAAAAGCTATAATGATGATAAGTTGGCAAAATTGCAAGCTCATATTGATACTTTTAGTGAGACATCACTTGAAGCCTTAATGAATTCCTTTGTTGCTAATACAAATGCATCTATTAAGTGGCAAGAAGAATCGTGCCAATGAATTAGCCACCAGAGAGTACAACTTGTGAAGATAGTTAAGGAGATTCAGAAAGGAAGTTCATCAAGCACATTTGACACTATAGAAAGCTGAGGCGAGGAGCATAACAAGCAACCGGTACTGCCTGATAGGACTTAATTGGTGCTGCTCGATCAAGTAGAAGAAGAAATGAAGTAGAAGCAAGATGAAGTGAAAAAAGGAGATTGAGCCATCCTTGAGAATATCCAAAGAAAATTGTGTCATTTGAGTGATGAATCCACCTTGGCCCATACAATTCAAGAAAATAAGACTTTACCACAAGAAGATGAGGAGAGTGAGCTTATTGAGAAATCTTGTGAGAGTATTGAAGAAAAAAGTCCCTAAGAAGAAGAGAGAAGAAATAAGGAGCAATTGAACAATATGATGAGAAAAAAATTTTATTCTACTATATTAACTTCTAATTCTACTTTCTCTTTGTTCCATGATTTTTTAGGTACATATCAAGTCATGGAGCTAAAAGATGCCATTGATGACGTGAGGAGTTTATCATGCTCTAATGAAGGAACATTTTCAAGAACAAATTACAAGAAAGCCTAGGAATGTGCTCCATAATTATACCCTTCACCCAACTTAAGAGAGGTAACTTAGTTATTATAGACAATAAATGCAAAGTAAGTGTCTTTTGACTACTTCAAATGCTACACTACTAGGCTAAGTGGGAAGTTTTCATTGTAATAATTCTTTAGAAGGGTTAATGGGTGATCTAAGTATAGATGCATTCTTTAGATATCATGTGAATTCATGCGTTGAAAAAAAGTGTTGTCTTTGTCTAAAGAAATGCGAGAGAATAAGGTCTATGTATTTAATTCTATTGAGCATAGTAATTTCCATGTACTATATCCCCTACATAAACCTCCCTTATTTCTGCATGCTTTATTGTCCATACTTTCTACATTAAGCTTTAATTTTTCCTATCAAGAGAGGATGAGAAAGCATGATGAGTGGAAAGAGTATTCATCAGTGTCTTAACTTTGTTTAGTTCTTATTTTATTTCATTTTAATATTATTGTCTTGTCATGTTTAGTTTGGAGTTTTTCTAGTTGTTACATGCATCTTCCCACTCCCCAAATAAACAAACAGTTTTGTCTTAAGTGTGGGGAGTGTGTGTTCAGGTTCTTTCATTATGTTTAGCATATTTATCTTGTGTTTTTGCTTTCATGTGTGTGTTCTTTGTTTGTTCTTGTTATTTTGTAGGTTTGTAGAAGTTCTTCTTGGACAACAATGCTCTTCCTTCTACAAATTTATGCAGCTTCTTCTCTTTTGTGTTCAATTACTTGTGGAGTATTGCTTAACTTTTTTCGGTCTTTATTATTTTTAGTCCCATTAGATATGCTTTATTGTGTTGATTTTTGGCCAATAAGGACATTGTTTAGTTTAAGTGTGAGGGAGTGATTTTATGGTATTCTTTGTCCAAAATTTACCAATTACCTTGGTGTTTTCTAATTTTCAGGGGCTAAATTTTTTGTGTTTTCTAATTTTGAGGTTAAAATTTTCTATTTTTCGTGTAAGTTTGGCTATTATGGTAGGCTATTGGTTTTCTTTTAATATGGGAATTTGGTTTAAGATTTATTTGATTAAGTTTGGTTTTGTGTAAACTTGTATAGTTGGTGTAATTAGGCTAAGTCTTGAGAATTTAAATTTTCTTTGAGGATTGATATTAATTTTGTGATGAAGTTTAAGTAGGGAATTTTGGTTGTCTTTTGTTCTGTGATTTTTTTGAACTAGTCATTATTTTGAGTTTAATTAAATAGGCCGAAAAGTGAGAAGAGTGAAAAATATGGGGAATGCAAGTGCCTGAAAATAGTTGCATTGCCTTGAGTGAAAAAATGTAGAAAGGAATGTATGTGCCCATTCTGGCAAGAGAAAAAAAAAACAATGAAAAAATAATTTTGCTGAAAAAATAAGTTGGAAAAATGAGAATAAAAGAAAACAAGAGTACGAGTGAAAAAAAAAAGAGTGAAATAAAGGGGGCCAATACGGTGAATGTAAAGTGCATTCACTTGAGGCTATAAATTCCCAAGAGAGAAAAAGTGAGAATATCCCTAGTTTACTACTCAGATTGTAGTAGTTTGGAAATAATAGACCTTAAGTTGATTTATTATTCCTAACTTATATGAATCAAAATATTTGCATTCTTGTCTTGAGGAGTAAGGTGAAGCATATTGAATAAATATATCTTATTTAACTCAACTTCGATGGCTTTGGTTATATCTATCCTAATACATAGAGTTTACATAAGTTTGGCTTGGTCAAATTTTTGAGTTGAAAGAAGGATAATATCTTTACCATACTGGTCATTTTCACTAAAATCATTTTGTTAGTTGACTATTTGCTTGTTATGCTTTGTTCTAATTTGTTTGAAGACAAGCAAAAATTTAAGTGTGAGAGAATTGGTAGGGGTCAAAAGTATCTATATTTTTTGAGTAATTTATGTTGTAATTATGTTGATTTCATATTTAAATAACCATTGATTTCTACTATTTTGCTTTCTTTCATGCAAGATTGATAAAGTGGAAATAATTGAGAAAGAAGGTGAAAAAGTACCCAAAAATAGAGGGAAAATAGGGCTAAAACAAAATATAGGATCCACCAATTGATCTAGACAAACCTGGGCCACCTGATTAAGGAAAGAAAGCCATGGTCAATAAGGCAGTGACCAGGTAGTGCCTAAGGCTTGGATGCTATCTGCATGTAGCAAAATTCATAAAATAAGCACGATTACTTAGTTGGTCAGGCAGCGCCATCCACTGTTTATAATTTGAAGCGGAAAAGGGTTTTTGGAACACTTTTTTTGGTAGGTTAAAACTATAAATACAAGGAGAAAGAAACCTTAAAGTAATTTTCAGTCTTTGGAGTCGTGCACACCTTAGAAAACTCATAGAGATCTTGAGAAACATTGAGAAGAAGGAGGATCAAGGAGAACCTTGGAAAAGAAGAGGAAAGGCGTTCAAGAAGATCTCAAGGAAGAAGAAGAAGACTTGTTTGTCTATGAGTGCTTTCTTCCCCTTTTCTTTGTGCTTAAATTGACAATTTTGATTCTTAATATTTTAAGTGTAATTAAGGGATGAACTATAATTTTATGTTCTTTTATTAAATTGTTTCCAAATATTTTGAATTCTAATATTTAGTATTTGCTTATCTGAGCTTTATTTTGTTGATTGATTTTTTTTATGTGCTTTCTTCTAATTAACTTGAGGGAGGATAGAGGGTTGCATCTAAATCAATTGATTTAATATTTTTTATCTTTTAGTTAATTCAAGAGAGAGGTTGGGGATTGAGAAGTGGTTATCGTTGAGAATTTGGTGTAGCCTAGAGATAGGAACTTTGATTTCTTCTGGATAATTCATGGGTCTGTGATATCGCTTAGAGATAGGGGTATTATTTCTTTCATATTTGATTAGGTTGATCTTAATATTTCTTAGATTTAATTGGAGAGGTAGAAATACCCTTTCATTGATTAAGAATAGGAATTTCATTACCGAGAGGGAGTGCATTCATCTTTGAAATTCATACCAGTGCTTGGATTGAGAATTGATAGGTTGAAAGATATTTTCATTACTTGACATAAAATTGGATAATTTTTTCTTTGCATGGCCTTTCTCCTTATTCTTACTCCTTGATAATCTTTGTGACTTTTATTGTGTAAAATTGATGTGTTCTCTGGCCTACTAACTTTATTTATTTTGTTTTTTTAATTGGTCGACTAAACAATATGGTTAGAGTGAAGTAAGGTATTTGATAGTTCTTGTGGATTTGATATTTGCTATTTTCTATGCTACATGATGGGTATACTTACTCAATTATGTGGTTTCAGTGTTTATCATTTTATTAAAACTTGATTGAGTGTAACCTTTGTTGATAATATTTTCAACACTAAAAAATACATAATATCTCCTCTAGAGGAAGTTGAATGTATATAAGATTAATTGTACATATACAAGAAGTAAAAAAATGAAATGAATCCATCATAGGTAATACTTATATACAACAATAATGAAATGAAATATGTCAGTCTTGAGTGGCAGCATCCTTAGTATCGGACGGTCCATGTGGTTGAGATGTAGAACTAACATTAGAAGATGCTATAGATGCACTAGATATAGGAATTAGTGCTATGGCAAATGTACCTACATTGAATCTAAAAGGTAGGGCTTCTATAGTGGCTTGAAGCTGTGATATACGTAACTCATATGTCTCTCACTACATTGCAAGTGTTCCTCCATCTTAGCTTTCATGGTATGTATATGTGCCTCAACCTCAACCCTGACGACCTTCTCAATATCTCTAAAACAGCTGGATGATTGACTGACTGAAGTTGATGTTGGTTCTTTCCCTTACATCTAACATGACCTGTCGAATTTGGACTAAACAAATGCCGAATGATCTAATCTTTCGCCTTCTTAGTATGCTTAGACTTAGGTAGTGCCTGTTAATCTACCTCTAATCAGTCTTACAAAATTAAGAAATAACAAATCAAATTAATATTAAAGTTAGTCTATTCTATTTTTCATATTTTAACAATTTAAAAAAGTAATTATTTGAAGATTACTTACAATCATATCCGTAGTCAAACCAACAACCTGGCGACTTTGCCACCTTTGTGTCACAAGAAACATATCATATTGCAACTTATGAGGCCATCTGTGATCATGCACAAGGGTTAATTAGATAATCTTTACAAAGTAAATATTTTTGACTACTTACTAGTAAATTAGATAAAATTTAATGTAATGGTTTATAGGAGAAAATTAATAGGACAGTTGGCCGAAATTCAAAATATAAAAATTTCTTTGAGGAAAAGACACCTACACCTACATTTAATAATCCGAATGGTAAAGTTCGAACTTGCCAAGCAAAGACACATACATTCAACAATCTAAATACCTGATCTTGTATAACATAATTTGACATCCTCCTTGTGGCGGGTGGATATACAATATGCAATGGATTCTGTCTGTTTTGCTCGGTCTCTACCTATAAGTGTTTAAAATGGTTAATATGTAACACAAATATATCATAACCATTATGCATATGTAAACAACTTCAAGGAGAAATTTAAAGAAAAATTCAAAAATTTCTATTAGACTGACAAAAATTGACCAATTTCATGAATTTTCAGTTATGCTATTATGATATGCAAATTTCATGCCATATGTGAGAAAATAAGTAAACATATAGGTATATATGCTTATTTCAAGCTCTCTTAAAGCATTCCCATAGTACTAGTATATCCTTAGATATATTAGCTATTCTGGTAACCAATATACAATGGGGCTTCATTAAAGCTATGAAGCTTATGCTACTGTGCCATGCTCAAGATGTACAAATGTTAAAAAAAAAAAAAGAATTAAATCTAAGTATTAGAGCCTCATACCTATAATTTTAAGGAGAAGGAAATTTCAATTTCGAGAATTTATTTTGGGAATGAAAGAAAGTCATAAAACTAATGTTTCAAATTATAGTAGTAATCTCAAATAGCAACAAAATATTCTAAAGTAGAATTTTATTTCAAAAAAGTCAAAAAATAAAAAAGATAATAGAGTCAGTTATGGCATAATATGACCTGCATGTCTTCCAAGAACCAATAATCGACTAACATCCTCCATTGATCTTTATGAACTTGCTTATTCCTACAAATAATAGGCTCTATACTATACTGAAAAGGAATGTAGTACTTATACTTCAACTTAGGCTTGTAATCCTTTTAAGCTACGCAATGCATCTTTATTGTAACACTATGCCCTTCTGGTAGCGTAGTGGTATTGTACTTATATGCACTTAAAAAATAAACAGTTAAACAAAACTTTAACTTATAAACAAAGTACTCTTACATGTGTAGTGGGCTTTTAAAAAAATAAGGCAAAGTTAAAATAAAATTTTTTACATGTATTTTTCCCACACTGAGTCTTTTAAGTCACTAAGATATAAAATGCCAATTCCTGCAATTTAGAGGGATCTTATTGCATATTTGTGCAAAATAACCTACCACAGAACTGTAGCGAGAGGTATCCACCCCTACAAGCCCTTTGGATTAGTTAACAACAACCTTGTACTTTTTAAAACCCGGTTCACCCCACCTAGGGAGTAAAATTTCACCCTTGCAAGAAGCTTTTGACGTATAACCTGCAAATGACGATGTAGATAGTTATCAAACACTGATATCGTCAAAATAATAATTAAGAAATTAATGCAAAATAACTAAAAAAGTAAGTATTATTTCATTAGCCATAGAGCTAAAGGTTTAATATGATTTCATTAGCGACATTGACCAATTTCACTAGCCAACTTTAAGTCATTATCAATGTCAATATTTTAGATTCATGATTCTTTCTCCAAGATTGTTTCACAACAACTTAACAAAATTTCTATGAGTACTCTTTCGTTTAGACTGATCAACGTCACTAGCATCATCTAATTCACTACTATCATCACCGTCAAACCTTTTTTCCAAATCAAAATTATTAAGGGTGATGTTAATAATGAATCAGGTGACAAACATAGTGAGTAAACCATTTTGTGTGAAAGAGTACTCAAAGAATCTGCATAGTTGTAGGGAAGCAATCTAAGAGAAAAAAATTATGAATCTAAAGTTATTGAAATTGATAATGGCTTAAAGTTGAAAATATAAATTGATATATATGACTAATGAAATCTTACTAACACAAACCTGAGGCACTAGGACCTGAGGAAGTAGGTCTTCTGCTACTAGGACCTGCACCAAAATTAGCTATTGCTACTTCATGACTCGACCCTTGCTCCGTAGAGATTGTCTAGACAGTTGTCTTTGATCTTTATCTAGCAAAAAAATACCTAGCTATGACTCAAACACCTATGATGAACTAGTCTTTGATCTCAAGGCAGCTATAGCATCATGCATCAATGCATGTCGAAGACATTTGTTAACCACCTGCAAATCACAAAGAACAAACATAAATAATTTTATCATATTTAATTGCTTTCAAATATACACATAAATGAAACTTAAATCACTAAAAAAAAATGACTTTTAGCTACACTTTTATTTGTAATATAGCAAAATCAATGGCAAAAATTTTATTTTTACTACAGTTATGAATTCTATGGCATATAAATATTTTTTGTAACACTATGTTTTGCCATGACTTCATTTCCGCAGGCGAAAATTCTTTTTTACCACAAATTTAAAAATTTTGCGGGTAAAAATAATTTTTTGCCCCAGAAATTTAAAATTATTGGTAAAAGAATATAATTACCCACAGTTTTACTAAACTGTGAAAAAAGAATCTTTTTCTTCTTTCATCAAATATTAAAAAATATCAACATAAAATGAAATAAATCATTAGGTGCCATGGTAGGTAATCGTTTATATTTAAGTGGTTGTGTGTTCAAATCTAAATAAGTTATGCATTTTTTTAGAGGGAGGGTAGGGTGGTGGTTTTACCTAGATGAAAAATATTATTTTATATTTGTAAAATTTATATTTTTTAAAAAATTTTTATCATGAGATGAGGAATAAACATGACTTATATGTATGTGTGTATGTGTGTGTATTATATATATATATATATATATATATATATATATATATATATAATACACACACAACAAAACCTATCACTAATAATTTAAATTATATCTGATTACTTTCAAATTTAGTCACAATATTTTTTTAAGTGATTTTAACAAATCTTATGGTTGGATCGTTAATTTGATATACTTATATTTATACATGTGTTAGGTTATGGGCTTTTAAATAGAAATTATACTAAATTATGTGGCAAAATATATCTAATTACCTTTAAATTTGGTTATAATATTTTTTAAACAATTTTAACAAATCTAATAATTAGATCGTTAATTTGATGTATTTATCTTTGTAAATGTGTTAGGTTTTGGAATTTTATATAGAGATTACGCTTGATTATATGAAAACATATACCCGATTACTTTTAAATTTGGCCATAATACTTTTTTTTATAGAAATTTTAACAAATTTAACGGTTGAATCGTTAATTGATATATTTATCTTTATAAATGTGTTAGGTTTTGAGCTCTTATATAGAGATTATGTGATATGATCTTGCTTGGGGGTTGATTTTTAGGTGAATTTCGTGGCTATTTTTAGGGGATTTTTCAAGACTCAAATGAAGACCCAAGTCAGTGATTTTTGTAGAAAACAAACACACGCAATCTAAATACTCAAATCAAAGGTAAGGAGTAAAACCCTAAGATTAGTCTTGGCCTTTATGAAAGAACTTTAAGAAAACTCTTACAAGAGTTCTTTGATCTATTCTCAAATATTCAACTTAAATATAAAATGTTAGAATGACCTATATATAGCCCTTCAACCCTAGTTATGGTGAGAAGTAATCTCAACCATTGACATGTTTAAAAAACTTAAAATATCTCTATTACATAATAAAAGTCGTGAGAATTTAATCGGGAACAAAAACAAAAGAAAAATAAGAAATGCAGTAAAAATAGTGCATTGCCTGAAGTGGGTTGGCATTGGTTCAACTAGTGAAGTTGGCACCGACTTCATTCTGTTCAAATTTGCCCAACAATCGTGGCAAGCCTGTGCTAGTTTGGCTGTATGATCTGGCATTAGTTGTAGTCTATCCTCCTCAATTGGTGTTTTGATTCAGCTCTTCTTGCACTCCTTTAGCCATCTACACAATTTGTTAATCATTTCTTGTTTTCCTTGGCCCTCTTTTGATCCTCTATTGCTTGATGACCTTCTTGATTCTTGTCTTGTCTTCTCGAAGATCTTCCAATCTTTTCTTTGACACCTATTTTTTCACAATCTTCATATTCCTTAGCTTGGTGGCTTGATTTTCTTAAATCTTCCTTTGAAAGCCTTTATAATTTGAACTTTTTCTTGGCACCATGGAATGTAGTTTGAATCTCCATGCCCCTTCGTTAGCTTTGGCATGTTGCTTGGATGGATTTCTATCATTTCCCTCTTCTTGAAGACGATTCGTCCTTGAATCTACACCTATGTAAGATCTCAAGCAAGAATCCTTTTGTGAAGATAAAAATATAAGTTTATATTCTCCCACATAAAACTTATTTTTTCTCTCATCTTCTCTCTTCTTTCTTGTTGTTTCTCTCTCATTGTTTTCATCCTTCAAGCATAAGAGAGTTACTCTCATTTTATCCCTCCCATCTCTCCTTTTGTCATTCACTTCATTTGCTCCCTTATAATTTGAAATCGTTTTTACCATCCTTTCTTTTTCATCATCATTTTCCCTCTCACTCACATTTTTTTGAGGACTCTCATCCACACGATTACTTTTCTCTTTGTCTCATATATTTTTTTGTACTTCTCTCACCTCATTTGTTGGATTGTATGCCCTCTTAGACTAGGTTTCTGATGTAAAATCGAATTATTTAATAAAAGAATTTGTTTTCGGAAATTGTTTGTGAATTTACTTTTTGTTTGTGCACGATTTTCGTTTGGAACAGACCCATTGTGTTTAAATAAGTGATCCATGTGAATGGTGGTCTTTCACAGTAAGGTATGAATCACGGGTTATTTAACACATAAACATTTGTTCTTAACCTATTGATGAGACTGGGAACCTCATCATGTTTAGGTTATTATGTTATGAATTCCAAATGGGGAATGGCTTACCTTTAGCCAGTGGGTAGTCCACTCACTTCATGACATAAGCGTATTTCGAATACGTAGAACATGACCTGTAGTAGTGGTTTCTCAAAGTACTATATGGTAGAAACCTAGACTACTACCGCTACAGCGTGGACCAGTACTCTACGACTTGAGTATGAGTTGGTGGTCTAGCGAAGCTGGAAGCATATACTTTGATTTGCTGTAGTTGAGGTTCTATCATAGGGCCAATATACTTGCATGTTGGGTATGTGTGATTAGTTAGTTAAGACAGACTTATACAAGATAGTTTCTGCACTATATCGCCCCTTGTGGTTGTCCGAATGGTCTAAATTAGCCAGGGCCCTGGGAAACATGACTTGGATGTTTGCTTTAGGGTAGCTCCCTTGGAAAGCGGAAACACTCCAGGAAGTCGTGGATCATTGGACTAGAAGCCTAAGGATGGTAGATGTCATTTAGAGGGGTGTTAGTACACTTCTTCCTCTCTAAATGTACGGCGATGTGTGGAGGGGTATTTTAGTCATTTCACCTGTAGGTCGGAGACTTTGCGAATGCAGCATTGTCCTTGGGGTCAATATTTCCTTATGGTGATATTAGGAAATATTTAAAATGCAAAATACAGCTATTTATATAGCAGGGTATTTTGGTCATTTTAGCGACCAAGGCGATGTGTCTTTTTGGTCCTCGGGATAGCCCGTAAGTCCTAACTATTTTTGGGATGAGGAATTGGTCTCAGTTGAAGAGGATTTTATTTTATTTTGTTTTATTCTGGAAGTCTAATTTATTATTGGACTGGAATAAAATAAATAAATAAATAAATAAAATAGGAGTTGAGAGAAATTAATTATCTAGTTTATTTGGTTAATTAATTATTCAGGGCCTAGGTCCAAGTATGAATAATTAAGAAATTAACCTGGGCTTAAACTAGGGGAAATAATTAATGTTTAATTATTTATTGGGTTATTTATGTAGGCCCAAGAAATAAATAATTAAAGATTAATTATTATGGTTCATTTGGGCTCATTAATTATTTATTGGGTTACTTATGTAAGCCCAGAAAATAAATAATTAATATTTATTATTTTGGGCCTTTTGGGTCCAAGAAAAATAATAAATATTTATCTGGCCCAATGGCTTGGACCTTAGGGTTTTTTCCAGAGATGGTTAAGAGGAGTTTAAGGTTAGGCCAAACTGTTTCTCAGGATAATATTCGGATATTTTGAAATCCCGGGGATATGTTTATCAGAGATTGAGAGACCTAATTTTGGCTAAATATAAACAACTATTTGAAAAGAAAAAAACCCAAATTTTTCCTTGGCTAAGGAGACTCTCACGTGAGTCTCTCTCTCTCTCAAAGTCTCTTCTTCTTCTTCTTGTTTTTCTCTTGTTCTTTGCTAATCAATAGCGAACGAACCAAGGAGAATTGAGACACTTTCTCTTCACCATAGTGTTCACCGACTAGAGGTTAGGCTGAGGAATATCCCGAGAGCTGGAAAGCTAAGCGTTAATGCAAACAAGACGAAGTCGAAGGCTAGCGGGTGTTCAACCGGAAGCTCCTTCAACTGTGCAAAGCGAGGCGATTCCAGCCGTTCAATCTGTTCCTACGCAACCTAGGAGGGTTAAGGAACGCAAAGGTATGATCTTCACGCTTCCGCATGGCCTTTATGGCCCGCGTTTAATTTTTTTTTATCTCTGTTTTCCCGTCCATGGCTTCCTGTGCTGCGTTTTGCCATCATCATTAAGGGGTAGGAGTAGAAGGGTATATAACATACTTTACTTGATAACTGAGTATGAGTTCTTCCGCTCATCTTGTAGCACTCTGCTATCAAATTGCTATGGCCTTCCCAATATTAAGTGGCTAGCTTAGATAGGGACCACATCACAAATAATCTCATCTTGATATTTCCCTATTTCAATTGTCAACAACACTTGTTTGTTTACTCTCAACTTCCCACCATCTTGGAACCATTGTAATCATAGGGATTAGGGTGTTTTATCATATATAAGCCTAATTATTCCACAAGACCAGCACTTATCACATTTGTAAAGCTCCCTCCATCAATGATAGTAACATATGACTTTTGGTTGATAAGGCAATAGGAGTTGAAAATCTTATTTCTTTGTAGGCTCCTCTTAACTTCACTACTAACTCCAATATCCCCTTCACTACAAACACCTATTTCTTTGATAGCAACCCCCTGCTAAGGAATAAATTGGTGGCACAACAATCGCATCATCACTAGAATCATCATCATCCTTGCATGCTTTTTTTTGTTTCTCATCCACACAATCCTCTTATTTGGAAGAAACCTCTTCTTAGGTATTGGTAAAAACTAGCTTCTTGGTTGGACATTTATATGAAGTTGCCCATAGCCTAGGCATTTGAAATACTTAATGTCCTTAGTTCTTAGTAGCTCTCAACACCTTTGCCCTTTTTCTCAACCTATTCTTCTCTAGATTTTTCTTTTCCCCACTCTTCTCTAGGTTTGTAGGATTCTTTATGGGGTCTTGGTGGTTTTGGTAGTTCTTATTTCATATTTGGTGGTTGGTTAAAAATAGGATTGGTATAAATGGTTTCCTCAGGAAGAGATTTCTTTTTAAATTATCTGTCAACCTTTATGGCCATATGCACCATCTCCTCCAAGGTCTTATAAAGTGTATCTTCGTATGTGTAATCTTTCTATTCAAACCACTCAAAAACCATGTTTTTGTAAGTCTCATATCCTCAACAATATTAGCCCTCATCAGGGTCACCTCCAACTCCTTATGAAAATCATCTACACTTTTATTCTCTTACTTAAGCACATGTAATTTTTTTATCAAGTTCATTATAATAGTATAGGGGTATAAACCTCCCTCTCATCAAGTTCCTTGACAATTCCTAAGTGGTAACTGGTACATCTCCTATTCTCTTTCTTTGAGATGAAATTTGGTCCCACCATACTAAAGCATGCTTAGAGAAACTTGAAATAGCTAATTTAACCTTAGTTTGCTCACTATATTCATAGTACTCCAATAAAATTTTCATCCTCTGGGTAACTTTTGCCCTAAAAAGGGGGCACCTTCATTTTGATCTATCTTAACTCTCTATCCTTCTCATTATCTTCTTGTCTTCTTACTTTAATCCCATTTCCCTAGTTTTACCCTTGTCTTCTTCCCCTTAATCGTGTAGGTGGATAATTTTCCAAAGAATGTTTATCCCAATCCCCCTTGCTATTTATACAATGGGGTTGGGGCATTTTTCCCTTCTCTAATCCTAAGGCTATTGATGCGTATTTTTTAGTGTAGAAAATATTATCAATAAAGTCCACAATCAATCAAGCTTTAATTAAAATGCTAATCACTAAAATTATACATACGGGCAAGTATACCCATCATATAATATAGGGAATAGTAAGTATCGAATCCATAGGAACTTAGATTCCCACCTTACTTTACTCAAATCATTATTATTTAGCCAATAAAATAAGAAGAGATAAATAAAACTCTAACATAATATACTAGAGAATAGATCAAGTTCACACAAGATAAGTCACAAGGATTTCTAAGGAATAAGAATAAGGAGAAAAGACATGTAAATAGATAGAAATTCTCAAAGACATAACAATGATTGATTAACACTTATCACAATTAGTTATCATTTTGGCACCATGAAGGAATAAAATATAGACTCTACTTCTTTTCCAATCTATGGAATCACTATCTTCTAGTAAATTTAGTAGATTTTCCAATCAAACCAAAGCAACCAAAAGACGCACTAAACTCATATTTCATAAACATAAAATTAGCCAATGACTCTATGCTCTCGGCGAAATCAATTAATCTTTCATTACCTAAGTTTAATTCTTAACCTTCTTTCCTAATCCAGTTAAGATAACAAATGCAGAATTAACTTAGATTGAATTCCATCTAACTTCGTTTTCCAAGTCCATTAGAGTGAAAATCAACTTCATCAACTTACTAAATAAACAAGGAATCAAATACCAAGAATAACAATCAATTGATCAAATTACTAAAATCAATACAAAGTCGTAAATCCAAAAACATCCTCTAAATACAATTAAATAATTAAAACTTAAATTGTCAATAGATTACAAAGAAGAGAAAAAGAAACCACTCATAGATAAGTAAGCATTTTTCTTCTTCTTTGAAACCTTCTTGATCAACCTCTTTTCCTTCTCCAAGAATCTCCTTGATCCTCCTAAATCTTGGTGTTTCTCTAGGAGTTTCCTGTAGGTTTGCAAGTCTGAAAGGTAAAAACTAATTTAGAGATGTTACTCTCTTATATTTATAGGAGTTCTAATTGTCAAAAATCATCTAAAAAAGTCTTTTTCGTGGTTGAAAGAGTTCCCAAAAGAATCTAAGTGAAATTGTCAAAATTTGCTTGTAAAAAAAAATGCACTGCCTTAAACCCACATTAGGCCAGCACAGACTGTGCTCTGGTTGTGCCAGATATGGTCTATTTTTTGGCCTTTTCTCTTGTTTTCCAGATTAGGGCTGGTGCCAACTGTGCTCCCCATGGCCAGCGCCGGCCGTACACTGCAAAACGACATTTTTTTCTTCTTTTCTTGCCAATTTTGTACAAAAACTCCAAAATACCTTTTCAAAAGAAAAATATCAAGTATGAAGGAGTATAACTAGTTGTTGAATCAAATATATCACAAAAGAACCTCAAATAATTAGAGAAATATAAGTGAATTTAGCCTCTATTAGCTATCTTCCTCTCTAAATCCCCTTCTTTGTGCAACATTGAGACTTGGCCTTGGTTGGTTATGTCTCTCCTTATCTCATTTGATATGATCTGGTTGGGGGGGTTAATTTTTAGGTGAATTTCGTTCCTATTTTTGGAGGAATTGTTAATACTCAAATGAAGACCCAAATCAAAAATTTTTGTAGAAAATAAATACACCCAATCTAAATACTAATACTTTAGGCCAACTAGAGAACTTAGAATACTAGAAATAAGAATCAAGTCTACCAAACCAATCCCTAAAACCCTTGAATCATCTAAGAATTCAAGATAAAATGGAAGAAGGAATTTGGGCAACTAAGATCAACTCTTACTCTAGAACCTTAGGTGAACAAGATCATAAGACACTATCTTGGTAAGCTAATTTGATCTATCATTTTGGGTTTATTGACTTAAATCAAAGGTAAGGATTAGAACCCTAAGATTGGTCTTGGCCTTCATGGAAGAATCTCAAGAAAACTCTCACAAGAGTTCTTTGATCTATTCTCAAATATCCAACTTACGTCTAAAATGTTATAATGGCATATATATAGCCATTCAACCCTAACTATGGTGAGAAGTAATCTTAGCCATTGATGTGTTTAAAAAGCCTAAAATATCCCACATAATAAAAGTTATGGGAGTTTAATTGGGAACAAAAACAAAAGCAAAACAAGAAAATTCAGCAAAATTCGATGTGGGCCGACACTAGTTTAGCTAGTGAAGCCGGCATCGGCTTCATTCTATTCAAATTTTCCCAACAACCATGGCAAGCCGGCGTCGGTTTGGCTGTATGATTTGGCACCAGTTGCAATCTATCCTCCTTAAACGGCATTTTAATTCAGCTCTTCTTGCACTTATTTGGCCATCCACACAAGTTGCTGATCATTTCTTATTTTCTTTGGCCCTCATTTGATCCTCCATTGCTTGATGACCTTCTTGATTCTTGGCTTGTTTTCTTGAAGATCTTCCAATCTTCTATTTGGCATCTACGTCTTCACAATCTTCAGATTCCTTGGCTTGGTAACTTGATTTGCTTGAATCCTCATTTGAAAGCCTTTATAATTTGAACTTTTTCTTGGCACCATGGAATGTGGTTTGATTCTCCATCCCCTTTCTTTATCTTTGGTATGATGTTTAGGTGGATTCCTATTATTATGCTAGGTTATGTGGTAAAATATATCTGATTACCTTCAAATTTGGTCACAATAATTTTTTTTATAGCAATTTTAACAAAGCTAACAGTTGGATCATTACTATAATATACTTATATTTATAAATATGTTAGATTATAGACTTTTATATAGAGATTATGCTGGATCATATGACAAAATATATCTGATTCTATTCAAATTTGGTCATAATAAATTTTTAGTCATTTTAACAAATATAATAGTTGGATTATTAATTTGACATGTTTATCTTTATAAATACGTTAGGCTTTTGGCTTTTATATAGAGATTATACATGAAAAAAAATATATCTGATTACTTTCAAATTTGGTTATAATATTTTTTTAGTAATTTTAACAAATTTAATAGTTGGATCGTTAATTTGATACGCTTATCTTTATAAATGTGCTAAGTTTTAGACTTTTATATAGAGATTATGTTATATTATGTGACAAAATATATTCGATTACCTTTAAATTTAGTCATAATAATTTTTAAAATAATTTTAATAGATCTAATAGTTGGATTGTTAATTTGATAAACTTATCGTTGTATATGCATTAGGTTTTGGGCTTTTATACAGAGATTATGCAAGATTTTATGAAAAATATATCCAATTACTTTTAAATTTGGTCATAATACAGTTTTTTAGCAAATGTAACAAATCTAATAGTTGAATAATTAAATTGATATGATTATGTTTATAAATGTGTTAGGTTATGGGTTTTTATATATAGATTATGCTAGATTATATAACAAAATATATTCAATTACCTTCAAATTTGGTCATGATATTTTGTTTTGAAATTTTAACAGATCTAATGATTGGATCATTAATTTGATATGCTTGTGTTTAAAAATCTAATTTTTATACTTTCTTATAGTACTTAATTCATTTCATTTTATTTTTTAAGAATAAATCTTTTCTCTTTTTCCTAATTTAAATTTTTTTTACTAGATAACATTTTCTCTTATTTAAGTTAAGAGAAGACATAAAAAGGAAATATAAAGCTTTACTTTAATGGGTAGAATAAAATTTTGTCATAATTCAACCTAATTCTAAATGTACTATTTCCTTCACACATTAATTATCATTGTTTATCTTTTACAAAATTTATTAATATTTAATCATTTATAGAGGGAACTATATGAAGGTTGGAAATAGGTCGAGTATAGTGTGGTTTTCATTCCTTTTCTTATCCCCTCTAAGGATCAAACGATGCTGAGCCCTTCACTTAGGGTAAGAAATTGCCATCTTTAATTTAATTTAATTTTGAGGATATAAATGAAAATACATATATAACAATATAATCTTTTTATTTTATTTTTAACTTAAATAATTTAAAGTGTCAACTTGGGAAAGTGGAATGTTTATAATATTATTAAATATTTAAACATTTAACATATACTATTGGTTTAATTTTTTTTTAAATAGGGCCTAAAAATTATTAAAAAACAAAAAACAGCTTTCAAATTAAATATGGATAGTTAAATAGTCTTTTAATAGTTATTAGTGGATCGAATTCATACTATCTTCATTCCAATTAAATTGACAACATTTTACTTAGTATAAGATTTTATTCACAAGCAAAAATTATAATATAATAAAATATTAAAAATATATAAGACGCATAATATTTTATGTCAAATTCAAATATATAAAAGTAATATATAATAAGAATATTTATTATTTCATAACATAAAGATATTATATTTTTAATTAAAAGTGTAAACAATTTAAAATAGTAAATAAGTTTATTTGATTATGTCGTAGAGAGTTTTTTTTTTTTTCTAAAGAGAGGGAGGTGGGGGGAGGATGGTAAGCCAAATGTCCAAATTGAAAGATTGATGGAACCCATGAAGCATTTTCAAAAAAGTATCCCAAAAAAGAAGGAAAAAAAAAAAACACCCATTTACCTTGTTGGGGGAAATTGCTACTTTGATTAAACTGTAATGAGCCCTTCCCCTCCTTGTAATTTCTCCTCTTCCTACTCTCTTTCACCTCATTTCATTCTTGGAAGAGTCGTCAGCCTATGCACACAATTCACACTCTCACTACTATTGAGTGAAGCACTGTTGCAACCCCTGTCGCCTCTCTTCTCTGTCCATTTACCTCTATATACATCTGTTGCATCTTCTGAGTGAAAGCAATAAAGCCAAATAATTAATCTTTTCGTTGTTTCTTTTTTCAAGTCTAATGAGTTTGTAAGTAAGCTTTTCTATTTTATCTTTATTTTGTTCTTAAACCCTAATTTAATTGGTTGGATTATTATTGTTATTTGTTTGTTTACTATGACTATTGGAAGAATAAAGAGGAAACGTAGGATCAATTAGGTTGTATTAAATGGCTATGGTAGTGCCCAATCAGCTTAATATTAGTGAATGTCCAACTTAGGGTTCAAGAATTGTCAATTGCTTTGAGAAATTGGAATAGATTAGTGAAGGCACTTATGGGTTAGTAAATTTCCCATTTTTTTCTTTGTTTTGTGCTTGTTTGTGTCGTTGAAGTTACATGTTTTGTTATTGTTGACACAAAAAAAGCAGCTAGCTAGGCAAGTTAATTCTAGACTGGACAGACAAGTCACGACGTGACTGGATGGACTAATTAGTAGTATTATCTAGATGGGCCAAACAAGTGCTATCGGATCAGGCAAGCAAGCTAGGCCAAGCAGTCTCCAACAGAACCTAGGCAAGTAGGAGAAATAGCCAACTAAGAGTTTAATCGCAGTTAGAACACTTCCTATCTTTAAGGAAGTTAGTTGTGGCCAGGAGTTTGACTTTAGCCAGGACACTTCCTATCCTTAAGGAAGTTAGCCATGATAAAGAGTTTTGACTTTAAAGCACCTCCTATTTTCAAGAAAGTCAATTATATAGGGAATAATCAGGAATTTCTCTCCAAGTAATTCCCCACTCTGCCATTAAGATCATGGAGCAAAGGAGAATAGCCATAATAGCCATTTTCTACATTTCTAATCATAGAAGCGTGACCTGGATGCTTGGGAACTAAGGAATTCTGTCTATAAAAGCCAGAAGATGAACAAAAGAAAGAGACATCAAGAAATCATCTCAAGATCATATTTCATTCTTTAATTTCGTTTTGAAAGCTTGTTTTACTACTTTTCCTTATAGCTTTCCTTTTAGTTCACGTACTTTTACAGCTTTCCATGAATTCCAGCCAAGTCTTTCTTTCAAATTATTGAGTGTTTGTGTTCTTAGGGTTATTACTTCAATCTCCAGTTTATTCTTTCCAATTCCACCAAATTATTGCATTTACTTCACAACATAAGCTTGCTTGGAGGCTTTTTAGAGTGCTCCAAGGAACACTTTCATTTGATCTTCAACTTCCTACATGATTTTCCAGACATAATTACTTAGTAAAAGTGATAAGGAGGTGAATTACTTGATCAGTTGAGTGCAACCTTCGGCCAATCCAATCACAGCTAAACTAGTTTGGCTAGTTACTGACTTGATGACCAGAGAATGAAATTTAGAGTTAACATCTATTTTTTTGGCATGCCTAGTAGGATCACCAAGTGTTGGTTCTGTTGAATACAATTACGATCTGATCGCATAGTCAGCCAGATGGAAGGACATTTGGATGAAAATCCTATTTGGCCAGAAAGTGCACCTCAAACATTAATAGGGGTTGAGGCCTGTATATCTCTTTCGCCCATTCGATAGCAGTTCGATGAAAGTACAGGTGAGCTGCTTTAAAGTCTAGTGCAACAGATGACGACCATCTTTAAATAAATTACTTGCAGTAATTGAAGGGCATTAGCGAGCAACCAATCTAGTTTATTTAGCTACTTTGTAGGGATGGGGGCATGTCAAGTTCCTCAGTGCCTCTAGCACAATTACACTATGGTAGGGTGACAATAGCTCTGCTGAATCAGCCCTTGACAACAGAATAGATAACTCCGGTAGGGAACTCAAACCCGGTGATCAGTGCATTATCATCACCTATAGCCTGTGCCTACATAGATATCTAGGTACCCATAAATTATAGAATGGAGGTCTAAGAACCAGTTTACTTTAGAGGACAAAAATCACTATATGCTAGAGGGCAACAACTAACGTATACTAGGGGCCACCAACCAATATACCCTACGGGTCAGTATCTAGTGACTGGACTAGGGGGCAATGTAGTAGCGGGATCCTTTATACTAGCTGAGGTAGTCGAACCGTGCTATAGTACTGTCCTAGGTAGCCAATTGGTGTATGCTATAGCGTAGTATGTAGAGAATCCTGTAGTGAGAGGCTATCCATGACTAGCCGCAGTTCCTGTAACAACTTAAGAAAGAGTGTCAGCTAGTCAGTTCCCACAAGTTGCCTCAACTTCGCAGACCTACCAACCAAAGAGCTTAGTCTAGCCACACAATCCTTATGTTTAACAATTTGGTCTCGAAAAAGAACTCTCGTTCTTATGATATTAATGAAAGATATTATATTTAATATTAATTTGAGGGATTTGTGATTATAAGTGGTCTCATACATTGCCTGCATAATATCAACATATTCATACATCACCAAAAAAAAAAAAAAACATGGTTTGGTTATGGGCTTTACTATATTAATTTCTTTGAGCTAAAAAGGAAATTAATTTGGTCAATCGTAAGTGTGCATGCATGATTTAGGAAGAAAGTCTTACCATCCTCCTTTTGGTCTTGATTACTTTCTCCTTAACTTATAATAAATTCTAATCTTATCTAACCTATATAATCTAATTACATAAAATCCTAATAAAGAAACCCCAAGTTACATTCGAGAAGAGTTAGATAAGAAGAGAAATTACACAAGAAAAATAGCGAAGGTAGGATACGCATATCCTATTTAATTCAAAACCAAAGTGACAAAATGCATAAACAATTTAATTGGGTCCATAGTCCATAACCAAACCACTATGCTAATTTCATACTCAAAATAAAATTAAACATAGCAAATAATTCCAAAATCACTATTTTGGAAAAATAAAATAAATTTTAAAATCAACATTTTAGAAAATATATTAATTTATAAAATTAAATTTTAGAAAAATAAATTCTCTAGTCCCAAAATCAAATTTTGTGAAAACACTTGGGGTGCTTTCTAGAAAAATTGATTTTGTGGACCTTCTGGAAAACTGACAAGTTGAAAAACAAAAGAAAAGATTTTTTTTTTATATAAAAGGTGCCAAGCCCATGCGGGCTTGGTACTACCCTGCTGTGGCTTGGGCTCAAAAAATTACCTAAGGATAACTAGTTGTAGTTTTGCCCAAAAATATATATTTTTTTCACAAACCCTTTTTTTTCGTCGTCTTCTCCGGCAACTACAGAAGACAATTCCTCTATTAAACGCTAAAGAAAAACAGTCTTTCAACTTTCGATTTGTTCTCTAATGAATAGACATTCTATTCTCAAGGATTAAAATGGTTGAAGAACTTCTTTGTAGAAAAAAAAAGAAACACAGAAACATATTTTCTTTGTAGAAAGCTAACATGTAACTTTTTTAGAAGCAAATTTTCTGGGACCCCCATACTACTGTAACCATTATAGATATGCTATCCATCAATACACAACCCTACAAAATCAAAGTTTCAAGAAATCTAGTGTAATCAACAAATGTTTCCAGAATGCAAGAAAGACCCAAGAGCATGAAACAATTTCATAGAAAAATAGTGACTAGCATAAAATGATTTTATGGGAAAACAAAATCCATAAACCATATATACGGGGCTCTGATACCACAGTTAGATTCCGGTCATGCAATCAATATTACATGATGGAAATAAAACCGAGAAACCATCATCAGGATCACTTATATGCGAAATTACAAATTAAAGAAAGGTAGGAAATATACCTTCAGTGTAATCACTGCAATTAAAAAATTTTCCTTCTTGCTAATGGCATGATCTAGTAAGCTTTCTATCGTTTGTTTGGTCATAGCCACTGGCCCACTGCAAACCAAAAACAAACTTGCCTCCAACAGTATCCACACGAGGAAAGAATCTTGAGAGTCGACTTAATCTAGTGCTAGCAAGATGTGTGCGGCGGCTGGGCTTTTGGAGGAGAAGAGAAATCACAGAAAAGTTGTTTTTGTGTTTTGTGTGTATTTTTTTTGTGTAATCGATTTCCAGATAAACATCTAATACATGCATGAGAAACCTGCAACATGTATATCTATCTATATACATCTCACATGGTTCTCAGATTCCTAAAGTAATAGAAATTCCTTTAATTATAATTAGAATTTATCACAATTATAATTTGGCCCATAAATTATAACTAATTATAATTTGACCACAACAACTTCTTCCCCTTCTCACAAGTAAACCTATAATGTTATAAAATAAGATATCGAGTTCTTAATCCTCTATTGTGTGTGACCTATTAGATTTCCTGATCTATTGACAACAAAATATGAATTAATCTAAACATCTTTAGAATTAAATCCTTAATAATCAGAATTAACTTATTAATTCTAATTAGGATTAATTTATTTATTTTCTAATTAATAAATCTATATTTAGCATATCATCTTTCAATAGCAAACATCAGTGGAATAAACTCCTCACTATACAATATTTCATTCGGTTTAGAATACAAAATTAGTGCCAATTTCCTCTAAAATATTAATTAATTCTGGGCCAAATATTTTAGTATATGTTCCCATAATCTATGACTCATCATGTGTATCAATTGAAACTATTTCCAATACACAGTTGCTGATAGGGGCTAAAATCACCATTATTTTTCTAGTTATTTGAAGTTGTTTTGAGATACATTTGTTGTAATAATTAGACATATTCCTTCATATTTGACATTTTGCTTGTAAAAAGGATTTTTGGCAAATTTGTGCAGATTTGCATTAAAATCGACTAGAAAGTGAACAATTCCACAATGTACCTGGCGTTAAGCCTAGCCAAGGGACCAAGCACTAGGTCCATTTTGGTCCAGTGGAGGAATTTGAGCAACTTTCAGTACAAAGGCAGAACAGACCTAGTGTAACGTCTGGCAAGTGTACCTGGCGTCAGGCCCATTCTGTCTGCGGATAAGATCAGACAAAAAATAGAGCAAAAATAGGAAAAGAACAGAGTACACCTGGTGCCAGGTGGGTCGAAGGTACCTGACGCTAGGTACACTCTGGAAGGAGAAAAAGCTGTGCACGAATTTGGTATTTTTCAAAGGATTTTGGTATTTTCTGAATTCTACTCTGCTAGACTTCCCAAGAAATAAATTTTTGCATTAAGGAGGCTTATAAATATAAGAAAAACATAAGACAAAGGTGTGATTTGAAGGATCTAAGCTAGCTATTCAATCACCACTCAAAGGGGTATTGTTCAAAGAAGGTTTTGTAGAGAAAAAGAAGGCTTCGATGTAGTGATATTTCATTGAATATTTTGGGTGACTTTTGGATAGATCATGTAATAATTTAATGCAATATGAGGTTTATTTCGACAATTTACTCTCTTTTGTGGTTATTTGATTTTTCTAGGGACTTGAACGAAAAAAACACACAAGTTGCAGGGTTGAAGAAACAAATTTCGAAAGATCTCACGAGGAGAGTTCAATCAGGCGCCGGATTCATCAATCAGGGGCTGGATTGAGCTCTCCAACGGACTCCAGCGAAGATAAAAGCCGAAAAGAGCGAATTTTGGAGGGGGAAGCAATTAGGAACGACTTTTGTTCAATTGCTTTTGACATTAGCCTTAGGTATTATCATCCTAGATTTTTATGTTGTAATTTTGAGAGGGTTTTCCATTGTTGGACACATATTGGAGGCTACTCGTGGACAAACTTGGAGATTGTATTAGTATAATGTGATGTTTTCTCATACCTTCTCTTTTAATTTGTTCTTGAATTTTTCTTCAATTATGTATTAATTTCTTATTCTAAGGCTTTGATATAGCTAGTAATGATTATTATATTATCTTGTGATTTTGTTATTTGAAGGGTATTACTAAGTCTTTGCTTGATTATTGTACTTAAAGCAATTGAATGCCTGATTACCATTCAAATTGATTTATCATTAACTAGGAAAATTCGAAAGATGACTTAGTTAATTAGGTTAGGTAATCAGACCACAAATTATATGTGAAATAGAAATATATTTGCATGGTTTATGTGATCATTATAAGGTCATGTTCTTGAATGAGTTCCTGTGAATTGAAGTCAATATAGAAATATAGTTGGGTTATTTGGAGGAATAGAATTAATATACCTTGAAAAAGGATATTGGTTAATTTTAACATTGATTAACTGATAAGGTACACTCTAGAATAACGGGTCACGTTGGTAATATAAGAGTTTATCTAGTGAAATCATGTGCCTTAGATCATCTCATTACAATCTTTATCTGG
Source organism: Voacanga thouarsii (assembly GCA_026120185.1). Taxonomy (NCBI): domain Eukaryota; kingdom Viridiplantae; phylum Streptophyta; class Magnoliopsida; order Gentianales; family Apocynaceae; genus Voacanga; species Voacanga thouarsii. The sequence goes on from JANUWF010001150.1 coordinate 1,473,712, forward strand.
GGACAAGTGCTAGTTTAATTATTTCAATTTAATTCTCAACACAACAATCATTGAAATCTTTGTTTTCTTTTAATTCAAGTTAGAATTAATTTCATTGGACGGAATTTTAATTTCTAATCTCTGTGGGACGACCATGTTACTATAAACGAGATCTAGTACACTTGCTAGTGCTCTGAATTGGTTATCAGGCTTGTCTATGAGTTCTATCTTTTATCCATTGTTTATTTTTCTTTAACAATGATATGCTTAATGTTTTGATTGTATTTGGATATTGTTTTGGAGATTATGATTTTGAGTTAATTGGAATTTTTTTTATCAATCTATTGTTATCTTTGGTATTTGATTACTTGTTATTATTGGTTATTGATGCGGGATCTTCTAATTGACTTGGAAAATAATGTTAGGAGTTCATTGTATTGATTTCATATTTGTCAAATCTTAATGGGTTTGGGAAACGAAGTTAAGATTAAAGGACTACAGTGATAAAAAATTAGTTGATTTTACCTTGAGCAAAGGGTCATTAGCTAATTTGATGTTTATGAGGTATGGGTTTAATGCATCTTTTGGTTGCTTTGGTTTGATTGGGAAATCTGCTAAATTAATCAAAGGATAGTGATTTCATAGATTGGGAAAGAAGTGGAATCTACATAAGTAAGTTCACGACTTGAGAAATAATTGAATTTTACTTAAGTTCCTTCCTGATGCCAAGATGACAATTGATTGTGACGAATGCTAATTGATTCAATATTATATTTTCAGATAATTGTCTAATTATATGAAATTGCATCCTTGAGTTATATCTATTTTTATCTTTATTTATTTTTTTAGTCTCTTCTTATTTTATTAGCTAAACAATAAAGATTTGGGTAAAGTAAGGTGGGAGCCTAAGTTCTCGTGGATTTGATACTTGCTATGCCCTATACTATACGATGGGTATACTTATCCGTATATGTGGTTTTAGTGGTTAGTATTTTAATTAAGCTCGATTGATTGTGGAATTTGTTAGTAACTTTTTTTACACTAAAAAACATGCATCAAGTTTTTGGCTCCGTTACCGAGGATGGGCACTATCGAAAATACTCGAATCTTATTGATTTAGCCTTTGTTGTATTTGTACATATCACTAACTTTTGTGTTTCGGTAGTTTGTGAATATATCTATTTTGTGTATTTTTCTTTTCTTTGTTTTTTTGTTATTTTTGTTTATTTTTATTTTTATTTTCGATTTGATTTTTGTTTTTCTTTGAGTGTGATGTTCAAACTATCGTCATGGACAATTATTCATGGGCGTAATGTCAAAAGAACTATAATGATGATACATTGACAAGGTTACAAGTTCAAATTAATGCTTTTTGTGAGACTTCACTTGAAGCTTTAATCAAATCCTTTGTTGCCAACACAAACATGTCTATTAGGGGGGTATGAAGAATCTTCCCAATGAATCCTTCAAAGAACACATTTAGCCAAGTTGGTTGAAGTTGCCAAAAAGGCCCATACACTTGAACAAAAGGACTCCCAAATAAAAGAGAGAAGATCCGAGGGACAATCGCGCAATGTGGCAAGAGAGGTATTTGATTCTACTCTATATGCTAATAATTCTATTCTTTGTCACATGATTTATTTGGTTCCTCTCATCTCTTGGAGAACAATGGTCCCAATGATAATGTGTTGAGTTTATCATACCTCAAGGAGTTGGATCTTTCAACGCTACATCATAAGAAGTCCTTGGAGGATGGTGGTAATCTCTACCTTTCACCCCAATTTCAAAGAGATAACTTAGTTTTTGAAAACCATGCATTGGAAAGTAAGGATTTCTTGATCCTATCTTTGAGAACTCAAATACTAAGTTTTAAGGGGAAGTTTCATTGTGACAAATCTTTTGAAGGGTTAAATGGTGATTTTACCTTTGATGCATTCTTTAAAGACCATATGCATTTATTTGTTGACAAAAATATTTGTGTGTCTAAAGGAATATTAGAGAATGAGGTTTATGTGTCTTCCTTTGTTAAGAAAAATTGTTTTCATGGACCTTTTATTTTTCAAAAACTTCTCTTATTTCTATTTTCATCATCCTTACATTTTTCAATGAACATTAGTTTCTTTTTCAAAGGCTTGATAAGGAAGCATGATGAGTGGAAAGAGGTTGTATCTTTGTTTTGTGTTTGGAGTTGTTAGGTGTTATTTCTCCCAAATAAGGAAAATATTTTCCATCTTAAGTGTGGGGGAGTGAGTCGTGTCTTTATTTGATTTTTTAGGATTTTTATAAGTATTTTTCTTTAATTTATTTTCTTTTATTTAGGTGTGTCTTTATTTTGTTATTTTTCTTGTACTTTTATTTATGTTTTATTTTGTAGGTAAGAATAATTACTTCTTGGACAAGCTCTTCTATCTATTTCACATTTTTATATCTGTTGGAGCTTTGTTGCACTTGAGGAGTATTACTTAACTTTTCTATACCTCCCTTATTATTTTTGGTCCTTTTAGAGATGTTTTTACGTGTTAATTTTTGGCTAATGAGGACATTGTCCAGTTTAAGTGGGGGGGGGGGTTAGTAATATTATTTGTGCAAGTTTTTAATCAATTATCTTGATGGTTTCTTGGTAAAATTTTGAAAATTTGAAAATTTGGAGATTTGGAGCTAAATTGAGCTTATTTGTCTATAACGGAGTTTTGATTTTCTTTTTAACTTTGAATATGGATTTGTCATTCATTATGGTTTGATTTTTATTAAAAAAATTAAACTTAAATTAAACTTATGTATTAAGTTTGATTTTTGTTAAGTCTTGAGAATTTAAGTTAACCTTGGTTATATTTGGTATTTGAGGTTATTTTATTCTTTGAGTTTGAATATGGATGATATGATGAAATATGAGAGGAGTTGTTGATTAATTCTTGTATTATGGATTTAAAATTTGCTTAGCTTTAAGTTGAGAATAAGGAATGTGAGGAAATAAAAAAATTTTTGAGTGAAAAGAAAAAAATGTGAGTTGAAAAAACATGGCATTGAAAAATATTGCTTTCATCTTTTGAGAAAAAAAAAAAGAAGACCTTTTATTGAAAAGGGGGCTAGTACGGTGAGTGGAAGAGAAAAAACAAAGAAGCATCGCACTCTCTTGAGACTATCCCGAAGGCAAAAAAGTAAGGAAAGAAAAAAAGCAAGAAAGAGAAAAGAAAGAAAAAAATTGCTGAAAAAAACTGTAAATGATGACTAAAAGGGGGCCAATACGGTGTGTAAAGAGAAATCCATGCACTTGAGGCTATCAATTTCCGAAGTCGTTGAAAAAAAATTTGAGAGGAAAAAAAAGAAAGAGAATGGAGTGTTTTCATTATCTCATTACTTGGGTTGAGTAAATTTGACTTTATAATGCTTAAATTGGTTAAATGGCTTGATTTGTATGATTTATGTTGTCTATGTTTTTGCTTGAGGAGTAGGATGATTTTCTTGTACTAAATATAAACTTATTTAACTTAACTTTGATGGCCTTGGGATAGTTTGATTTAATATATGAGTTTACAAGGTTTTGAAAGGGTTGAATGAATGACAAGTTTGTGTTTAAGGTTGGAAGAAGGTTATGTCTTCATTGTAGATGGATTTGCTAAGGAAAATTTTGCTAATTTGTTTTATCTAAAGCAATATGCTTAGTGTTTTAGTTCTTGTTTGCTTGAGGACAAGCAAAAGTTCAAGTGTGAGGGTATGTGATAGGGGCTAAATTACCATTATTTTTCTAGTTATTTGAGGTTGTTTTGAGATATATTTGTTGTAATAATTAGGTATATTCCTTTCTATTTGACATTTTACTTGTAAAAAGGGATTTTGGCAAATTTGTGCAGATTTGAGTTAAAATCGAGTAGAAAGTGAACAACTTCAGAATGTACCTGGTGCCATGTCCAGCTAAGGGACCAGGTGTTGGGTCTATTCTGGTCCAGCAGAGGAATTCCAGCAACTTTCAGTACAAAAGCAGACAGACCTGGCACCAGGTCTGGTAAGTGTACCTGGTGCCGGGTCCATTCTATATGCCGATGAGAACAGACAAAAAACAGTGTAAAAATAGGGAAAGAACAGAGTGCACTTGGCGCTAGGTGGGTCGAAGGTAGCCAGCACCAGGTACATTCTGGAAGGCAAAAATCTTGTGCATGAATTTGGTATTTTCTAAAGAATTTTGGTATTTTCTGAATTCTACTTGGATTAAACTTCTCAAGCAATGAATTTTGGCATAAAGAAGGCTTATAAATACAAGAAAAACATAAAAGAAATATGTGATTTGATGGATCTAAGCTAACTACTTCAATCACCACTCAAAGGGGCATTGTTCAAAGGAGGTTTTGAAGAGAAGAAGAAGGGCTTATCTATGAGTTTTATCTTTTATCCGTTGTTTACTTTTCTTTAGCAATGATGTGCTTAATGTTTTGATTGTAATTGGATATTATTTTGGAGATTATGATTTTGAGTTAGTTGGAATTTTTTATCAATCTATTATTATCTTTGGTATTTGATTACTTGTTATAATTGGTTATTGATGCTGGTTCTTCTAATGGACTTGGGAAACGATGTTAGGAGATCATTGCATTGATTTCATATTTATTAAATTTTAATGGACTTGAGAAATGAAGTTAAGATTAAAGGACTAAAGTGATCAAAGATTAGTTGATTTCACCTTGAGTAAAGGGTCATTAGCTAATTTTATGTTTATGAGGTATGAGTTTAATGCATCTTTTGGTTTCTTTGGTTTGATTGGGAAATCTGCTAAATTAATCGAAGGATAATGATTCTATGAATTGGGAAAGAAGTGGAATCTACATAAGTAAGTTTATGACTTGGGAAATGATTGAATTTTACTTAAGTTCCTTCATGATGCCAAGATGACAATTGATTGTGATGAATGCTAATTGATTCAATATTATATTTTTAGATAATTGTCTAATTATATGAAATTGCATCCTTGAGTTATATCTATTTTTATCTTTATTTATTTTTTTAGTCTCTTCTTATTTTATTAGCTAAACAATAAAGATTACTTGTTTGATTTTTTAGTCTCTTCTTATTTGATTACTTGTTATTATTGGTTATTGATGCGGGATCTTCTAATTGACTTGGAAAATAATGTTAGGAGTTCATTGTATTGATTTCATATTTGTCAAATCTTAATGGGTTTGGGAAACGAAGTTAAGATTAAAGGACTACAGTGATCAAAGATTAGTTGATTTTACCTTGAGCAAAGGGTCATTAGCTAATTTGATGTTTATGAGGTATGGGTTTAATGCATCTTTTGGTTGCTTTGGTTTGATTGGGAAATCTGCTAAATTAATCAAAGGATAGTGATTTCATAGATTGGGAAAGAAGTGGAATCTACATAAGTAAGTTCACGACTTGAGAAATAATTGAATTTTACTTAAGTTCCTTCCTGATGCCAAGATGACAATTGATTGTGACGAATGCTAATTGATTCAATATTATATTTTCAGATAATTGTCTAATTATATGAAATTGCATCCATGAGCTATATCTATTTTTATCTTTATTTATTTTCTTTTTTAGTCTCCTGTTATTTTATTAGCTAAATAATAAAGATTTGGGTAAAGTAAGGTGGGAGCCTAAATTCTCGTGGATTCGATACGTGCTATGCCCTATATTATACAATGGGTATACTTACTCGTATGTGTGGTTTTAGTGGTTGACATTTTAATTAAAGCTTGATTGATTTTGGACTTTGTTGGTAATTTTTTCTACACTAGAAAATATGCATCAGTCGTTTTGGCTAAGGACTTCTTGAGTAATGATTCCTACAAGTAGCCGTAAGATATTTACTCTTACTATTAGGAGTGGTGAATCATTTATTTATCCTCTCAACTACTTTTGTTTACTTTATGTTGTATCCAATATTCATCCCATATGCGGTCTTGTTAGGACTTCAGAGATTGGAATTAAAACACAACATTTAGCTAATAAAGTATCTTGGAGATTTCAAGTTAAGGATGCTTACATATTTGCTATGATGAGATTCTAGCAGGTGACACTAAATAGTTATCCATGTGATTATCTTAGAGTTAGATAATCTAATGTACTTATTTTATTAACAAGCATCCATGTATTAACTTTGAATATCACAATACTCACAGATGTAAGAACCACCACCTGATCAATTTAAGAAGTATAACACATGCCAGTCTTACGCATTAATGATGTCCTATCTCATTAATAATATGACTAGGGATAATTTCAGTACAAACACTATCCAATGTAATAGGACCTCACATCATGATCTCTATCATGATTTTCTTAACATAGTGTTGCACTAGAGATTTTATCTAACAATTATATTCACAAGAAAGTATAAATAAAATAAATTGAAAGATAAAGAATGCATTGTATTATTAAATAAATGTGTAATATACAAAATATATGTGATTGCCTCTGAATCATAACACTAACAAACTACCACTTGTACTAGAGCCAATCATTTATATACCTAATGCCGAATGACTTAATACGTCTATCATGTTTCTTCTGGGGTACTGCTTTAGTGAGTAGGTTAGCTATGTTCTCATCCGTGGGAACTCCCACTTGCAAGCTGGTCACCTACTTATTGGGAGACCATAGTAATAATATGATAGGAGTGTGGTACACAATAGAAAAAAAAAACACTTACACCGTGTGTATGGAAGGAAAGAAATACATCCTCTAACCTTTAAGTCAGAGTGAAGTGAGTTTAAATCAAAGGATTATGATAGAGTGAGAAAAGAAAAAGAGTTTACAAGAGGGACCGAAAAAGGTGAGTGAGAAGAAGGAGCAAGAGACTGAAAAAGAAAAGAGTGCAAATGGAAAAAATTAGAACACAAGAGAAAAAAAGAGGTAAAACAAAAGAGAAAAGATAAGACAAGAGTGAACTTCTTTGCTAAGGCTAGTAAGGTGATAGAGGCAATTGAAGCAATGGAGCTGGTCCTACTTCTCCATTGCAAAGGTGCATATGTGTCTACTAATGACTCTACTCTTATCTTTCCTTTTGATATTGCAAGGATCATTAAAGAATTTCAAGATGTATTCCTGAAGGAGGTACCTGAAGGATTGTCACCAATTAGAGGGATCCAGCATCAAATTGACTTCTTACCTGGAGACATCATTCCAAATCGTCTGGCTTCTAGGTATAACCCAGAAGAGGCAAAAAAGTTGCAAAGGCAAATTGAGGAGCTACCCAAAAAGGTCCCGTGAGTGAAAGCCTAAGCCCATGTGTATTACCCGTGTTCCTAGTACCCAAGAAAGATGGAACTTGGAGGATGTGTGTTGATAAGTATCATTACCAGAATTCTTACCTTGATGATTTGTTAGATAAATTTCATGGAGCTTGCATTTTCTCAAAAATTGATTTGAAATCCTACTACCATCAAATTCAGATTAGGGAGGGTGATGAATGCAAAATTTCTTTTAAAATAAAATAGGGTTTATTGAATGGCTCGTGATGCCTTTTTGTCTCTAAAATGCACCTAGAACTTATATAAGGCTAATGAATTGAGTTTTGAAAGAATTCCTTAGAAAATTTGTTGTGGTGTATTTTGATGACATTCTTATTTATAGCAAGTCATATGATGACCATTTGCATTATCTCAAATGCATGCTTAGTACTCTTAGAAAGGAAATGTTTTATGCCAATATTGACAAATGTTCATTTTGAATGAAAAAGTTACATTTCATGGGTTGGTAAGCTTTTATGGGAGATTCATTAGGAACTTTAATACTATAGCCACTCTACTAATAGAGGTAGTAAAGAAGACGGTTGGGTTTAGGTAGGAGAAACTACAAGAAAAGGCCTTTAACACCTTGAAAGAAACATTGAGGCATACGCCACTCCTTTCATTGCCCAACTTTGATAAAAACCTTTAAGGTGGAATGTGATGAAAGCGGGAAGGGTATAGGAGCCATCTTGATAGAAGATAAAAAACATATAGCCTACATTAGTGAAAAGTTATTTGGAGCCACTTTGAAGTATTCAACCTATGGTAAGGAGTTGTATGCCCTCGTTCGGCTCTATTCCATTAGCAATATTACCTTTTGCCCAATTACTCACAGTAATCATGAGTCATTGAAGCATCTCAAGAAGCAACAAAAGCTCAATAAAAGGTATGTCAAATGAATGGAGTTTGTGGGAGCATTTCTGTATGTCATCAAATATAAGAAGGGTAAAAAAAAAATGTGGTAGTGGATCCTTTGTCACGAAGATATTTACTTTTAAACTCCCTTGATACTAAATTGATTGGTTTCAAATTTCTTAAATAATTGTATGGAAAGAATGAGGAATTAGGTAAAATTTATCTTGCTTGTGAGAAGGGTGGTTGTAATAATTTCTATAAGCATAATGGGTTCATGTTTAGAGAAAAGAGGCTGTGTATTCCTAAAGGTTCCATAAGGGAATTGTTGGTGAAAGAAGCCTATAATGGTAGTTTGATGGAACTTTTTTGGGTCACCAAAAGCTTGAGCATTCTCCAAGAGCATTTTTGTTGGCCTAAGATGAGGGGAGACATTGACAAGCATTATGACTATTATTTTGCTTGTAGGAAGGCTAAGTCCAAATCATGTCCACAAGGCTTATATACACCACTACATACCCCTAGTGCACTTTGGCTTGATATATCTATAGATTTGATTTTATGGTTGCTTAAGTCAAAAGGAGGGAAGGACTCTATATTTGTGGTTGTAGACAGATTTTAAAAAATGGCTCACTTCATAGTTTGCAACAAAACTAATTATACATCTTATATTGTATGGTTTTTTTCCAAAGAAGTGGTAAGATTGCATAGAATTCTTCAAAGTATTATGTTCAATAGAGATACTAAATTCCTTAGTTATATTTGAAAGGTCTTATGGGCAAAATTGGGGACTAACTTGTATGTTCTACAGTTTGTTACCCCCAAGTAGATGGTCAAATGGAGGTTGTAAATAGGTCTTTTTCACTAAAGGATCGAGGGAAAAATAAATACGCAGTGGAAGATAGCAACTTAAAATTTTTTCGAGTCAAAATCTAGGAATACTTACTTCTAGGGCAATTAACTTTAATAACCGGTCGGATTCGGGTTTGACAACATTTGTTGAATAGGAACGTCTACTTGTTTCGTAGGGCCACCAGCTAACCGTAAGCTCATTTGCATCAAACACTTACCATGTTTGTTGGCTCTTGACTTTTCAGAGTATTCTCTAACCCTTATGGACCTCTACCGGTAAAAGTAGAATCAGGGTGAAGAAATTTGGAACAAAACGGGAGAGCTAAATGTTGAGGAAAAATGAAGGAAACAAAATAACACAAAATCAGAGACTTTTTTCTTTTTCCTAGAAAAATCCGAAAAGCTCTTTACAATTTTTTGGAATTTGGTCAACTCACCAAACCACACGAAAATCCCTTTTAATTATTATTAGCTTTCTTTTTTTTTTTAGAAACAAAATTAGCCACCGTAATATCTTTGTTTTCTTTTTCCTTTTTCTTTTACATGGCTACTTCTATTAAAACCCTGATGGGCCATGCTTTCTTAATTAGTCTAATAACTAATTAATTAACTCATTAATTAATTAATTAATCCACTTGGACTCAATATTAAAATTACCCAAGATAATTAATTAAATTAACTATTTTATTAATTAATTAAACTACTTGGGCCCAATATAAAATTATCCAAGATAACTAATTTATAAACTAATTAATTAAATTGGCCCAATTAATTATTCTAGCCCAAATAAACAAATGATAGGACTCTTAGAATAATTCTTCCAATAATAATTCACCAAATAAGTCCATAGAATAAATAAATTTACTAAGGTTATTTGAGCTGCTCTGGGGACCAAAAGACATATTATTCTTGGTTATTAAAATGACCAAAATACTCCTACTAACAAATAGTTATATTTTAATCATTTTAAATATTTCATTTATCACTAAATGAAAATATTGACCCCGAGAATAATATTGCAAGTGTTGTGTCTCCGATCTACAGGTGTAATGACAAAACTACTTCTCTACGTAACACCCATCATTGAGATCGAAAAATAGTACTAACTCATTTCTCAATGACATCTACCATCCTTTGATAACTATTCTGATTATCTACGACTTCTAGTAGTATCCACTTATCATAGAGAACAACCCAAAAGTGTACATACTTAGTCATGTTTTCCAGGGCTCTGGATTATTAGATTATCCCGGACAATCACAAGGGGAGTGATTTCTTTACGTAATGAAGTATAGAAACTTTATTGTATAAGTCTGTCTTAATTAATTAGAGTCATACACCCAATGTATAAAGTTATTAGCCATGTGATAAGACCTCGCCCAATATACATTAAAGTGTACAAGTCCAGCTTCACCAGACTATGAACTTATACTCAAGTCCTAGGGTACTTGTCCACGTAGTAGTTGTGATAAACCAATCTTTGTTTATTTTAGTACTTTGATAAAGATTATTATTGCATGGTCCAATTCTACGTATTTTGAATACGCTTACACTATTGGTGTGAGTGGACTACTCACTGATTAAAAGTAAATCATTCCCCATTTAGAAACTATAGTGTAATGATCTAAACCTTGATATAGTACCCAACTTTATCAATTGAGCAAGAACATTTTTTCGCTTATGTATTAGTAGCCCATAATCTACACCTTACTATGAAAGCATGACCCAATCACGTGGATTACTTACTAACACACTTAGACCTTTAATGTGTGCATATATGTAAACAAACAACTATTAATGAATAAAACTTTTATTACTTTCCAAAATATAGAAATACATAGTACATTTTGGACATATACTCCAATAATCTCCCACTTGCACTAAATGGATTATGATAGTCCATATGAACCTACCCCTATGACATCCAAGTGTCTTTTAAACACCTTTTCCATCAAAGGCTTGGTTAATGGGTTTGCCAGATTGTTTGCTGTGGAATTTGATCAGCTACTATGTCCTATTTCTGGATGAACTCCCGAATCAAGTGATACTTCACTTCAATGTTCTTACTTTTTCTATGGTTTCATAGCTTCTTACATTGTGATACATCTCCAGAATTATCACAATATATTGTTATGAGCCTGTCTATGTGTGGCACAACTCCAGGTTCTGTGAGAAACTTTTGAAGCCAAACCGCTTCTTTAGAAGCTTTTGAAGCTCCTACATATTCAGCTTCCATGGTAGAATCAACAATGCAAGATTGCTTGACATTCCTCCATGAAATAGCCCTTCCAGGCAAAGTGACAACATATCTACTAGTGGATTTTCTTTCATCTTTATCGGCCTGAAAATCTGAGTCTGTGTAACCGGTAGGAACTAAGTCATCAGCTCTGTAAACTAACATATAATTCCTTGTTTCTTTTAGGTACTTGAGTATATGCTTTATAGCTTGCCAATGTTCTTCTCCAGGGTTTCATTAATACTTGCGAACCATGCCTACTGCAAAGTAGATATCCCGCCTAGTACAAAACATGGCATACATGAGATTTCCTACTGCCGAAGCATAGGGAGTCATACTCATCCTCTTATTTTCTTCCTGTGTCATAGGACACTGCTTAGAAGATAAGGTCAATCTATGCCTAAAAGGTATGATTGTCCCTTTGCACTGATCCATGCTAAACCTAGCTAATATCTTATTAATATAAGCAGATTGGGATAAGCCTGACATTCTTTGCTTCCTATCTCAAAGAAACTTAATACCAAGAATGTAGCTAGCTTCTCCCATATCTTTCATGCTAAATTGACTTGATAGCCAAACCTTTATAGATGACAATGTCATTATATCATTTTCAATGAGTAGAATGTCATTTATATAAAGTACCATAAATGACACATTATTCCCATCTGACTTTCTATATACACATGGTTCATCTATGTTTTGTGTGTGAAACTATAAGACTTTACAGTCTCATTAAAATGGATATTCCATTTTCATGATGCTTGTTTAAGTCCATAAATGGACTTCTTAAGCTTGCAGACCATATATTCTTAGCATTTCGCAATAAAGCCTTCAGACTGGGACATATAGATATCTTCGCTAAGAAAGCCACTAAAAAAGGTTGTCTTGACATCCATTTTCCACATCTCATAGTCATAGTAACATGCGATGGCCAAGAGAATACATATGAACTTAAACATGGCAACAGGTGAAAAGGTATTCTCATAATCGATCCTTTCTTTCTGAGTATAATCTTTTGCGACCAACCTTACTTTACAGGTTTCCACCTTTCCATCCACACATCTCTTTCTCTTGTATACCCACTTATACCCTATGGGTTTAATCCCTTTAGGTGCAGTGACAAGATTGTAGGCTTGATTGAGGTACATTGACTCAATCTCAGCATCCATTGCAGTTTGCCATTTGTCTGCATCAACATCAATAATGGCTTCATCGTATCTAGTAGGATCGTGTTCCTGATAGTCGGAGATAACTTCAAAGGCCTTTCTACTCCATCTCTTAAGAACCTTATATATCCTCCCACTACGATACGACTCATTATGTATAGGAACATCTGGATGTGTCTTTTTTGGTTCCTTAATCGGGGTGCTAGAAGTTGAGGCATCAATCAACTTTTCTTCAAATTTCACGTTACTCGAAACCTTAGTGGATACACTTTGTTCATCTTTGAGTACTTATAAGTACCTTTTTCTCTTGGGAATAATAAAAGTATCCACCTCTTGTTCCTTTTGGATACCTTACAAAAAAGCACAATTCTGATCTTGGGTCTAGCTTACTTCCTTTAGTTAGTACATAAGCTGGACAACCCCATACTTTAAGATGATTCATATTAGGCTTTCATCCAGTCCACATCTCATAAGGTATCCTGGGCACTGATTTAGAAGGTACCAAGTTCAGAATATGTGCTGCTATTTCCAGAGCATATCCCCGAAAAGAAATAGGAAGAGTTGCATGGCTCATCATGCTCCTAACAATTTCCATCAAAGTTCTATTTCTTCTCTCAGCTACTCCATTTTGCTGGGGAATTCTAGGTGCAGTTTGCTGAGATAATATGCTCTGATGTGTCAAGTAGTCCTTGAATTCACTTAGGAGATACTCTCCACCACGATCCGATCTTAACTTTTTGATTAGTTTACTTGTTTAGCACTCTATCTTAGCATTAAACTCATTGAATATATCAAATAAATTAGACTTGCACCTTATCAAGTAAACATAACCAAAACACGAGTAATTATTTGTGAATGTGATAAAGTAATTATAACTTCCTCTAGTTGGTGAAGACATGGGACCACAAACATCAGTATGAACTAACTTTAATATTTCCTTGGCCCTTTCTGCCTTTTGAGTGAAGGATCTTTTGGTTATTTTATGCTTAAAACAAGATTCATACTGAGGCCATTCCCCCAATTTCAATGATTCCAAAGACCTATTTTGAATTAACCTTTGAATTTGATTAGGATTTCTATGTCCTAATCTCAAGTGCCATAATAAGAGTTGTTTGATGTGGCCTTTCTCTTCTTATTATTAAATTCTATTTGAGTGTTATTTATTTGAAAATTAATAGGAATAATATGAAAAAGATTCTCATACATGTTTTCAGAATAAATAATATTTTCATTTCTACTGATTGAAATACCAGAATGGAAAGAAACAGAATATCCTTGATGAATCAATTTAGAAACTGAAATTAATTTCTGTTTAAAACTAGAAACATATAAAATATCTTTCAAAATTAAAACCCTATTACAATCAAGTAACAGCTCTAAGTCTCCCACTGCTTCGGCTTACACTTGTTCTCTGTTGCCTACTCTAAGTCTATGCTTTCCTCTACTGAGTCACATTATCTTGCTAAACCCCTACAAGGAGTTACAGATATGGTCAGTGGCTCCGAAATCACAATCAAAGTGGTTGATGATCTAACTATCAAAATAGACTCTAAGTAAAGAGCAATACCTGAGGAGGACTTGGCTAAGAAGTCCGGACAATCCTTTTTGAAGTGCCCCTTCTTACCATATTTAAAATACTTGCCATTAGGCTTGTCGATGGGCTTGTATGCCTTGGGCTAGGCCCTTCATTTTCTGGGCCTTTTTCTTTTTGAACTTTTTAGGCTTAGGCCCAGTTCTAGAAGATGAACTAGAAGGAATAACCAAAATCTTTAAGTTAGGCTTCATAATTTTCTCTGCAACTTGAAGTTCCTTTATTAATTCTGGTAAATATATACTCAGCTTGTTCATGTTATAATTTGACTTGAACTGAGAGTACGATTTTGGCAAAGTTTCAAGAACCATGTCAATTTAGTTTTCGGGATCGATTGTTGCTCCTAGGACCTCGGCCTCTTCAAAGTGGGCAATTATCTTGAGCATATACTTGTGAACCGATGCCTCTTCAGCCATCCTAGTAATCATGATTACTCTAAGAGCTTCTTGTCTTGCGGGCTGGCTCTTGTCAGCAAACATGGTGCACCACAAAACATCGATGTCGTAAGTAGTAGGCATGTTCTTATGCTTAGACTGGAGAATATTGGACATGGAAGCTAACATATAGAATCGAGCCATGTCATCTTCTTTCCTCCATACCTTCTTTGTCTCGTGATCTTGGTCTGTAAAATCTTCCCCAATTTCAGGATAGGGATCAGTCAGAACATACTTGTACTCCTCTACAGTGAGTACTATGTTCAGATTCTATTTCCAATCCACGTAGTTTGGTCTAATTAACTTATTCTCCTTGAGAATAATGGACAAATGATTGAAATCAGACATTTCTATTTATTGAAAAAAACTTCAATAAAAAAATATTTATTTTGAAAAACACATTTAAAAATGCACATTTGAAACATCATATTATTTCCATGATATTGTTAAAACCATTATAAAAAAATATGAATAATTTGGCTCTTAGAAAAATTGACAGAGCTTCGTAGGAAGGTTAATAATTTTCTATGTTAAGTGTATAACCATCCAAAATTAAACATCCTTAATAGGTAATGATCCAGAAATAGTTCCATTGATAGGATGATAATAGAGGCTAAAATCATCATTATTTTATTAGTTATTTAAGGTTATTTTGAGATACATTTGTTGTAATAACTATGCATATTCCTTCCTATTTGGCATTTTGCTTGTAAAAAGTATTTTTGACAAATTTATTTGAGTTGATTTCGAGCAAAAATGTGAAATTTCTAGAACAGACTTGGCTCTAGCCCCAGCTAAGGGACTAGGCGCAGGGTCCATTCTGGTTAAACAGCAAAAACAAAGAAGAACAGAACAGACCTGATGCTAGGTGGACTGATTAGACCTGGCACCAAGTCCACTCTACCCAGAGGCAGTTGTGCACGAATTTGGTATTTTTCAAAGGATTTTAGTATTTTCTGAATTCTACTCAGACTAGATTTCCCAAGTAATGAATTTTGGTATTAAAGAAGCTTATAAATATAAGAAAAACACAAGAGAAAGGTGTGATTTGAAGGATCCAAGCTAGCTACTCAATCACCACTCAAAGGAGCATTGATCAAAGATGGTTTTCAAGAGAAGAAGAAGGGCTTGTCTATGAGTTTTATCTTTTATCATTTGTTTACTTTTCTAGAACAATGGTGTGCTTAATATTTTGATTATAATTGGATGCTATTTTGGAGATTATAATTTTGAGTTAATTGAAATTTTTGATCAATCTATTGCTATAATTGGTTATTGATGCGAATTCTTCTAATTGACTTGAAAAAACAATGGAGTTTCATTGCATTGATTTCGTTTTTGTTAAATCTTAATGGACTTGAATGACGAAGTTAAGATTATAGGACTAAGTAATAAAAAATTAGTTGATTTCACCTCGAACAAAGGGTCATTAGCTAATTTCATACTTATAAGGAATTGAGCTCAATGCATGTTTTGGTTATGTTAGCTTGATTGACAAATCTGTTAATTTAATCAAAAGATAGTTCCATGGATTGAAAAAGAAGTGAAATTTATCTAAGTGGATTAATGGCTTGAGAAATCATTGAATTTTACTTTATATTCCGTCATGATGCCAAGATTACAATTGATTGTGATGAATGCTAATTGATTTAATCTTGTGTTTTCAAGATAATTGTCTAGTTACATAAAATTGCATCCTTGAGTTATATCTATTTTTATCTTTATTTATTTTCCTTTTTAGTCTATTCTTATTTTATTGGCTAAACAATAAAGATTTTGGTATAGTAAGGTGGGAGCTTAAGTTCTCGTGGATTCAATATTTGCTATTCCCTATACTATACGATGGGTATATTTGCCCGTATGTGTGGTTTTAGTAGTTGGCATTTTAATTAAAGTTTGATTTATTGTGTAATTAATTAGTAATATTTTCTATACTAAAAAACACACATCAAGTTTTTGGCGCCGTTACCGGGGATGTGCACTATCGAAAACACTCAAGTCTTGTGGATTTAGCCTTTGTTGTATTTGTAAATATCACTAACTTTTGTGTTTCGGTAGTTTGTGAATATTTCTATTTTTTGCATTTTTATTCTTTATTTTTTAATTTATTTTTATTTTTGATTTGATTTTTGTTTCTCTTTGAGTGTGAGGTTCAAACTATCGTCATAGACAGCTTTTCATGGGCACAATGTCAAAGGAGCTACAATGATGATAGATTAGCAAAGTTACAAGCTTGGATTAACACTTTTTTTGAGATGTCACTTGAAACTTCAATCAAATCCTTTGTTGCTAACATAAACATATCTATTAGGGGGTACGAAGAATCTTCCCAAACGAATGAACCATCAAAGAACACAACTAGCTAAATTGGTTGAAGATGCCATAAAGGCCCATACACTTGCACAAAAGGAACCCTAAAGAGAGGAGAGAGGATATGAGGAACAATTGCCCAATGTAATGGGGAAAAATTTTGATTCTATTCTATGCTCTCATATTTCTCAATTTTCTTTGCCACCTAAATTTTTAGGTACCCCTTAACTCACGAAGCCTAATGATGCCATTGATGATGTGTTGAATTTACCATGCCTCAAAGAGTTGGATCTTTCAACGTTACATCATAAGAAGTCCTTGCAGGATGGTGGTAATCTCTACCCTTCAACTTAATTTCAGGGAGGTAACTTAGTTTTTGTAGACCATGCATTGAAAAGTAAAGATTTCTTAATCCCATCTTTGAAAACTCAAATGCTAAGTTTTAAGGAAAATTTTTATTGTGACAAATCTTTTGAAGGATTAAATGGTGATTTCATATTTGATACATTCTTTAGAGACTAGGTGCATTTATTTGTTGGCAAAAATATTTGTGTGTCTAAAGGTATGTGTTTTGTTTTTCTAAGAAAAATTGTTTTCATGAACATGACCTTTTTAAAAGACCTCAATTCTTTCTACGTTCATCTTACCTATTTTCTATTTTAAGCATTAATTTCTTTTTCAAAGGTTTGATGAGGAAGTATGATAAGTGGAAAAAGTTTGTATCTTTGTTTTGTGTTTGGAGTTGTTAGGTGTTATTTTCCCTAGTAATAAGGAAAATATTTTCCATCTTAAATGTGGGAGAGTGAGTCGTGTCTTTATTTGCTTTCTTCGAATTTTTAGTTTGTTTTCTTTTATTTAAGTGCGTCTTTCTTTTCTTATTATTTTCTTTGTGCTTTTATTTGTACTTTCTTTTGTAGGTCAGAATAAAGTCCTTTTGGACAAGCTCTTCTCTCATTCCATGTTTTAATAGTTATTAGAACTTTATTACACTTAAGAAGTATTACTTAAACTTTCTACTTTTCTATTAGATTTGGTCCCTTTGGAGATGCTTTCTTGTGTTAATTTTTTGCTAATAAGGACATTGTCCAGTTTAAGTGTGGGAGACTGGTTTAGTAATATTTTTTGTCCTAATTTTTATCAATGATCTTGGTGTTTTGTTGGTATCAAACAATTTTGTTGAAAAATTAAAAATTTTGAAAATTTGAAAGTGTGGTGATTTTGGAGCTAAATTGAGCTTATTTGTCTATAATAGAGTGATGATTTTTTTTACTAATTTTGGATATGGATTTGTCATTCATTATGGTTTGATTTTTATTAAAAAGTAAACTTGTGTATTAAGTTGAATTTTTGCTAAGTCTTGAGAATTTATATTAACCTTGGTTATATTTGGTATTTGAGTTTTGTTTTATTTTTTGAGTTTGAATGTGGATGATATGATGAAATATGGGAAGAGTTGTTGATTAATTTTTATATCATGGATTTAAAATTTGCTTGACTTTGAGTTGTGAATAAGGAATGTGAGGAACAAAATTTTTTGAGTGAAGAAAGAAAACATAGAGTTGGAAAAAATTTGTTTTCATCTTTTGAGGAACAAAAAAAAGAGAGAGCTTTTGTTGAAATAGGGCCCAATACGGTGAGTGGAAGAGAAGAAATAAAGAAGCATCATATTCTCTTGAGGCTATCTCGAAGGAAAGAAGGTAAGGAAAGAAAGAAGAAAGAAAAAGAAAATTATTGAAAAAATGATGATGACTACAAGGGGGCTAATATAGTGCATGAAGGGAAATCCATGCACTTAAGGCTATCATGTCCCTAAGTTATTGAAAAAATTTTTGAGAGAAAAACAAAGAGTGGAGTATTTCCTTGTTTCACTAACTTAAGTTGTGTAAATTTGAGTTTATAATACTTGAATTAGTTAAATGGTTTGACTTGTATGATTTATATTATCTATGTTTTTGCTTGAGGAGTAGGGTGATGAAAAACTTTTTGGGGGGGGGGGGGGGGAGGGGGGTGAATAAGTTTTTTGGCAAATTTAAGATGCTCTTTGAAAAATCTGTTTTGAGGACAAGCTCCTCTAAATTTCTGATCAAAGAAAATTGCTACAATGAGAGCTTCTTGAAATGACTTAAGAATTAACTACACTCTGAATAAGACAAGACACAAGATAAAAATTAATGCTAGAGTGAAAATGAGTTGGTGAGAACCACAAAGATTTCTTTTGAGGGATTTTAAAAATTTTGTGCAATGAAGATTACAGCTGACTGAAATTGAATGCAGAGAGAGATTACTCAAGATTTATAGTGGTTCGATCTACCAAAATCTACATCTACTACCTTAAGCCCGTACTTAAAAATTTTCAACTAGATTTCATTTACCTACCTCAATGGTATCAACCTATATCAAATACAAAAGAGGATCACGACACTTGGTTTTACCAAAACTTCTCAATCAACCAACAAATCAAGGTTCACCCCAAATGGGTTTTATACCATAACCTTGATATACAAAGATAATTGAAGAAATGAAATGAGAACGACTCACTCTTTTGAGCAGATATACAAAGCAAATGAGTTCAAACAACCTTTACCTTTTTGACACAATTTGATTTCACTTTGAAGCACTATGAAAAAGGAGATTTTTGTATTCTATAGAGCAAGAGTGTTTCTTAGAAGGATTGGACAAAAATCTACTTTGAAATCAATTTTTAAAACCTTTTATAGAGGCACAAAATAGAGTTCTAACAGCTAAAAAATGGCTAGTTTTCGCTGGCAGATTTGCTAGAGTTTTGGACTTAAGGTTTGGATAATGGTGCATCCAAAAAGTAAGTCCAAAAGGGCACTTTTTCAGGTAGAATTGATGTGACACTGTTCACAGGATTTTGGATGGAGCTTTTGGATGTAAGGTCACTCAAATTACTTAATTCAAAATTCTGATGATTTAAAACTTTGAAATCTTTTGTTTTAGTGCTTCAAAGTAGAAATAAACTAAATCATAAGGTAAAGAAGATATATGAATTTACACAGAAAATACATTAAGGAAGATTCCTAGTCTAAGTTCTTCCATAATGAATTCTCTTGGTGTGCAATCTTCTAAGCTTGATCTTCTACTTGATCATCCATTCTCAGATTCTATTGCTCAATAGTTGTTTAGCAATCTTATTTGAATGCCTTAGAAGAACTGAGGTCAAACATGTCCTATAACATATAGATCACACAAGTTAGTCCTCATCAATGTTTGTCATAAGTCAAAACACAGGAGAACACCTTTGGCTAATAGATGATTTTCTTGTACTAGATATAAACTTGTTTAACTTAACTTTGATGGCCTTGGGATTGTTTGATTTAATACATGAGTTTACAAGGTTTTGAAAGGGTTGAGTGAATGACAATTAATTTTACATTTAACGTTGGAAGAAGGTTATGACTTCATTATGGATGAATTTTCTAAGGGAAAGTTTGCTAAATTGTTTTATCTTATTCTAAATGCTTAGTGTCCAGTTCTTATTTGCTTGAGGACAAGCAAAAGTTCAAGTGTGGGGGTGTATGATAAGAGCTAAAATTATCATTATTTTACTAGTTATTTGAGATTGTTTTGGGATACATTTGATGTCATAACTAGGCATATTCCTTTCTATTTGACATTTTACTTGTAAAAAGTATTTTTGACAAATTTGTACAGATTTGAGTTGATTTTGAGCAAAAATATAAAAATTTCAGAATAGACCTGGCGCCAGGCCTAGTTAAGGGACCAGGCGCCGGGTCCATCCTGGTTAAATAGTAAAAATACAGAAGAACAGAACAGACTTGGCGGCAGGTAGGCCGATTGGACTCGGCGCCTGGTCCACTCTGCCCAGAAAGTGGTTGTGCGCGAATTTGGCATTTTTCAAAAGATTTTGGTATTTTCTGAATTCTACTCGGACTTGACTTCTCAAGCAATGAATTTTTATATCAAAGAGGATTATAAATACAAGGAAAACACAAGAGAAATGTGTTATTTGAAGGATCCAAGCTAGCTACTCAATCACCACTCAAAAGAGCATTGTTCAAAGGAGGTTTTCAAGAGAAGAAGAAGGGCTTGTTTATGAGTTTTATCTTTTATTCTTGGTTTACTTTTCTAGATCAATGACGTGCTTAATATTTTGATTATAATTAAATGTTATTTTGGAGATTATAATTTCGAGTTAATTGGAATTTTTTTTATCAATCTATTGTTATCTTTGGTGTTTGATCACTTGTTATCATTGGTTATTGATGCGAATTCTTCTAATTGACTTGAAAAAATGATGTTAGGAGTTTCACTGCATTGATTTCATATTTGTTAAATCTTAATGGACTTGAACGGTAAAGTTCAGTTTATAGGATTAAGTAATCGAAGATTAGTCGATTTCACCTCGAACAAAGGGTCATTAGCTAATTTCATGCTTATAAGGAATTGAGCTTAATGTATATTTTGGTTATGTTAGCTTAATTGATAAATTCGTTAATTTAATCAAAAGATAGTTCCACGGATTGAAAAAAGAAGTAGAATTTATTTAAGTAGATTCATTACTTGGAAAACGATTAAATTTTACTTCATATTCCTTCATGATGCCAAGATTACAACTGATTATGATGATTGCTAATTGATTTAATCATGTGTTTTCAAGATAATTGTCTAGTTACATAAAATTGCACCCTTGAGTTATATTTATTTTTATCTTTATTTATTTTCTTTTTTAGTCTCTTTTTATTTTATTGGCTAAACAATAAAGATTTTGGTAAAGTAATGTGGGGGCCTAAATTCTCATGAATTCAATACTTGCTATTCCTTACACTATACAATGGGTATACTTGTCCAAATGTGTGGTTTTAGTAGTTAGTATTTTAATTAAAGCTTGATTGATCGTGTAATTTGTTGGTAATATTTTCTACATGATGCGTATTTATTTGGGTATAAAAATCATATAAAAACTAAACTCATTCCCAATTAAGTTTACATTAAAACGTTAAACCCAAATTACACATATGAGCAAGTGTACTCATCATTAACATAGCATAGGGTTCACACGAGTATCGATCCTCAAGGAACAAGTATGCATTAATCACTTTTCTTTCATTGTTTAACCGACTCAATAAAGTGAAAAAGAAATAAAATTAAAACAAAAGAAAATAAAAATAAAAATATATACATGTCAAGGATGGAGAAGTATGTAATTCAAGCCATTGTTTAGACAAACATGATCTTAAAGTACCCAACCATTATCATAACTAATCATTCCCTTGGCATCATGAAGGATTAAGATAAACTTACTTCTTTTTCAATCCATGAAATCACTACCTTCTAGACAAATTAGCATCACATATTCTGTCTCAACTAATTCATCCAAAAGATGCATTAAACACAATCCTTGATTAAATTTTCATATTCTGGCAAACTTAAAATATGAAATTAACCAATGAATCCATATTCTGGCAGACATCAATTAACCTTCAATTACCTAGTTCTTCGTAATTAACCTCTTTTTCAAGCAAGTTAAGAGACAACAAATATGAAACTAATGAATTGAAACCACTATCAACCTCTTTTTCAAGCAAGTCAATAGAAAGAAACAACCAATCAATCTCGTAATAGGTACAAGTAATTAAATATCAAGAATAACAATCAATTAATCAAAGGATTAAATAACTTTAAAAATTATAAATATCTAAAACAATGTCAAATTACAATAAAACAATTAATACATCATTGTCAAGAAAAAGAAAACAAAGTAAAAGAAAGCACTCATAGACAAGTTTCCTTCTTCTTCATTTGAAAACCTTCTTGCACAACCCTTCTTGAATTGAAGAATTCCTCATTTGATTTGAGTGATTTGCTATGATGATCAATGAATTCTCCCTTTTTTCCTTGTGTTTTCCATCTATTTATAGGCTTGGAAAGTGCCTAAACTCGTTGGTGTAATGTTCTTGGCTGAGTAGAAGTTAGAAGATACTAAAACTCCACAGATTATCAAAAAACTTGTAGAAAAATCAAAGCACCGCCTTAACTTCAGGGCACAGCCGGTGCTGCCTTGGCTCTCGGAGCCGGCGCCGGTTGTGTTCTATTTCTCCAATTGTTCTCCAATTTTTTCTTGATTTCAGCACTACGCAGTCCAGAGTACAACCGGCGCCGCCTTGGCTACTGGAACCGGCGCCGGTTCTATTTTGTTCCGCTCTGTTTTGACCATTTTTTTTTTCACTTCAAAGTTCGTGTAAATAGTGCATGGCCGGCGCCGGTTCCTCTATCTTGGCCAGCGCCACCTTTATTCTGTTTTGCGATGTTTTTGCTTCGTTTTATCCCAAAAATCTGAAATAATGAACAAAATATCTTTTCAAAGGTAAAATCTCAAATATGAAGGAATATGGCTAGTTATTGAATACAATGTATCACAAAAGAATCTCAAATAACTAGAAAAAGTATGACTAATTTAGCCCCTATCACTACACTAAAAAACATGCATCAGTTGGCTACTACTCTCACTATCTACTGCTAATCCAGCATTAGTGCCTCCAACGATAGGCTGGCCGACACTAACAATTATCCTAGGATTTAATTATAATTCCTCCTTTCTAGATTCTCAGGAAAATCCATCCTATAAGGGTCATGCTCAGAATGACGTGAGAATAACCACAATCTCTAATAGTAATAGGTGATGGAAGCCGTGGGGTCATTGGAACCCCTCTCCCACTTAATCTTTTGAGAAAAATAGATTTTTAGGAAAAATGTTTCTTCAAAATTAATTGGTTTTTATTAACTTTAGTGAAAATCCAAAAAATTTAACTATTATTTTCTATATCAAGGATAAAATCCTTTAAGAAAATAAATTATGAATTTTTAATTTCACTACTTAAGTTAAAACCATTTTCTAGAAACTAAATTTAGAAATACTTAAATTGAAAATTATTCTGCATGTAAAGGATAAAACCTATGGAAGAATAAACCATGAATTTATTTTTTAATTTACATAGCTCAAATTTAAAATATTTTCCTTAATTGTTTTATCTAGAGAAAAAAATAATTTCTCAAAAAACCTTTGTGCATTTGATCAAAATTAAATATAATAGACATGCTCCAAAAAATAAAATTTGTACATGCTATTTCTAACCTTAAATTCTTATGTGACCAAATAATGGATTAAACATCATAATAATAATAAAATTAAAATGTTCTTGTTTAATCCTAAGGTAGTTCCCCTTTACTAACCATTTTCATGCAAAATTATTTATTACAATGAATAAACTATTGCAAGAAAAATAACCTCAAGTGATATGGGCTCCAAAAGAAAAAGAAATACAAGAAAAATGAAAATAATATGAATAATAAAAAAAATAAGAAAACTAAATGACTCGCGAATCGAACCGAACCGAACTGAGTCTTGCATTTTTGTCCTTTTCCTCCATACAACCCTTGGGAGGCTTAGCATCATCCTCCAAGGATCATGAACTTTTCTTGGTCTTTGTCACAGCTCCAGGAACTTGGCCACGCGACTTGCATTTTTTTTTTTTCATTTTCCACTATGCCAGCCTTTTGGACCAATTCACATCCTTAGGATCAAGGCTAAAAAAGCCTTGATCTCTGTGGCTCCCAGGTCTCGAGCCATAGTGCGCCTAGCACAGCTCCAAGGAGACAATTCTCCAGAGCCGCGCGAGGTAGCTTTTCAGCCCTCCTTTTTTTTTTGGTTATTTTCCTGTACAATCTTCTTTAGGGATTTTGCGTTCAAGCACCAATTAATTGAATATTTTTTTTTTGTTACAGAAAAATCATAGATAAATGTAAATACAATTTCAAATGCTTATACATTTTAAAACGAGGCATATACGATTTCTACGAAAATGATTAAAAAATGTGCCAATGCCTCCACGCATAAGTCGTACACAAAATCTACCCATATAAAAACTACAAGGGCATCGCAAAGATTATATTTTTATTAGTAAAGGAACCACATTTTTCGGTTATTAACCCTAAGCATGCTCCTAGATTTAACCAAGGCTCTGATACCACTTGAAGGATCTCGGGAAAAATAAATATGCAGCGGAAGATAGCAAATTAAAATTTTTTCGAGCCGAAATCTAGGAATACTTACTTCTGGGGTGATTAAATTTAATAACCAGAGTCAGATTTGGGTTTGACAACGCTTGTTGAGTAGGAACGTCTACTTGTTCTGCAGGGACACCAGCTAATCGTCAGCTTCTCGCATCAAACACTTACCACGTTTGCCAGCTCTTAACCTTCTAGAGTATTCTCTAAATACTATGGACCTTTACCGATGACAGTAGAATTAGGGTAAAGAAATTTGGAACAAAACGGAAGAGCTAAACGTTGAAGGAAACAAAATAACACAAAATCGGTGGCTTTTTTCTTTTTCCTGGAAAAATTCGAAAAGCTCTTTTCAATTTTTTTGGAATTCGGTCAACTCACCAAACCACATGAAAATCCCTTTTAATTAATATTAGCTTTCCTTTTCTTTTTAGAAATGAAATCAGCCACCTCAATATCTTTGTTTCCTTTTTCCATTTTCTTTTACATGGCTTCTTCCATCAAAACCCTGATAAGTCATGCTCTCTTAATTAGTCCAATAACTAATTAAATAGCTCCATTATTAATTAATTAATCCACTTAAGCCCAATATTAAAATTACCTAAGATAATTAATTAATAATCTAATTAATTAAATTAGTTTTTTTATTAATTAATTAAACTACTTGGGCTCAATATAAAATTATCTAATACAATTAATTAATTAATTAAATTGACCCAATTAATTATTCTAGCCCAAATAAATAAATAATTGGACTCTTAGAATAATTCTCCCAGTACAAAATTCACCAAATAAGCCTATATAGTAAATAATTTACTAAGGTTATTTGAGTTACTCTAGGGACCAAAAGACATATTATTCTTGACTACTAAAATGATCAAAATATCCATACTAACAAATAACTGCATTTTAATCATTTTAAATATTCCATGTATCACAATATGAAAATATTGACCCTAAGAATAATATTATAAGTGCAATGTCTCCGACCTATAAGTGTAATGATGAAAATATCCCTCTACATAACACCTGTCATTGAGATTGAAAAATAGTACCAACACCTTTCTCAATAACATCTACCATCCATTGATAACTAGTTTAATAATCCATGACTTCCAGTACATATCCACTTATCATAGCGAGCTACACAAAAGTGTACATACTTTTGGGTAATCTTGTTTCTCAGGGCCCTAGATTATTAGATTATCTCGGACAATCACAAGAGGCTGATTTTTTCACGTAATGAAGCATAGAACTTTATTGTATAAGTCCGTCTTAATTAACTAGAGTCATACACCTAACGTACAAGGTTATTGGTCTTGTGATAAGACCTCACCCAACATACATCAAAGTGTACAAGTTCAGCTTCACCAGGCCACCAGCTTATACTCAAGTCCTAGGGTATTCATCCACGCCGTAGCTATGATAAACCAATATTTATTTATTTTAGTTCTTTGATAAAGATTATTATCGCATGGTCCAATTCTATGTATTCTGAATACACTTACACTATTGGTGCGAGTGGACTACTTACTGATTAAAGATAAATCATTCCCTATTTAGAAACTATAGTGTAATGATCTAAACATTGATAAAGTGCCCAACTTCATCAATCGATCAAGAATAATTTTTAACTTATGTGTTAGTATCCCATAATCTACACCTTACTATGAAAGTATAACATATTCAAATAGATTACTTACTAACATACTTAGACCTCTAATGTGCGAATATATTTAAACAAATAACCATTAATGAATGAAAATTTTATTAATTTTCAAAATACAGAAATACATAGTAAATTTTAGGCATATACTCCAGCATTCACATCTCTTGAGGGCCATTATCAAGAGAAATTTGAAGAATTTGAAAGAGAGCCTTCCTCAAATAGAGTTTGCATATAACCACACTATCTATTCGATACTTCTTTTTCTCCTTTTCAAATTTTCTATGGCTTCAATCCACTATCTATAGTTCTGTTGCCTACAAATGAGAGATTGAACCTTGGTGGCAAATAAAAGGTGAAGATGGTTAGATCGTTACATCAAAAGGTCAAGGCCATCATAAAAAGGCATAGCGAGGATCTTGCATTTAAACGTAACAATGGAAAGAATAAGGTGATCTTCAAACTGAGTGATTGGGTTTGGGTGCATCTACGCAAAGAAAGATTTTCCATGATTAGGAAGATATAACTAGACCCTCGAAGAGATGGACCATTCCAAGTCTTGGAGTGATATAGAGATAATTCATATAAAATAGACCTCCCGGGTAAGTATAATGTGAGTGCCAATTTTAATGTAAGTTACCTTTCTTCATGTAATGTAGGTGATGATTCAAGGGCAAATCAACTTCAAAAAGGAGTAAATAATAGGAATCCTCCAAGTGAGGAGCTAAGAATCACAAAATGAGGGAGAGAATGCACAATCGAACGCCTAAGGACCTCTAACATAGACTTCAAGCATTCTTAGGAGCACACTTGAGATGGGATGAGCTATGGACGTCATTAGAAGGCTTCTAAGAACATAATTGGATGATTATTCAAGTGGCCACTTAAAAGGAGATCGAGGGAAACTAAGGACAAAAGCTTGAAGACTAAATTACATTCAAAGGAAGACAAGGCAAAGACGACCCTGTGCCAGCTATAGAGGCTAAATTGACACCAGCTTATTGGCCAAGTTGGTGTCGGCTTGCCTTTGTTTAACATAACAACTAGATGTAGAAATGAACTTGCCCCGACTTAGGGTGCTGAACCGGCATCGGCTTAGGTCGCAGACAAGTTCACGATGTTTAATGTTTGACAGATTTGAAGCTAAACTTTGCTTTTTTGAACCCAACACTTGTATAGCCTTGAGGGGCCTTGAAGTGAAGATATTCTTCCATTGTTCTTCCTATTTCAAGACCAATCAAGAGATTAGTCCAATCTTAGATGAGTTCTTAAACTTTTACATAATTCAATGATACAATTAAAACTTGGTTCTTAGTTACTTTAGTTCTTCTATGGTTCTTGTTATTTATTTTGTTGAGTGCCTACACTCCCTATCCCACTTGTTCTTGGTTTTCTTGTAAAATCATGGGTATTTGGGTATTGTGTGGTAGATTTTTTACTCCTAAGTTTTGGGTTCTAGTAATTTTGTTCTACTAAGGCTATTGATTTGTAGCTAAAGATATTGTCTTCTTGTTTTCATGTTTGTTCTTCTTTCCTTCAAATTGTTTTTCGATGTTCTTTTCTTTGTGTGTTAAACCCAATAGTTCTAAGAAGACCTCAAAAAGGTGACCCCAAGCAAGATCACATTAAGGGATATCAGAGTAAGGCATAGCTTTGATTCTTATAAAAGCTTCAAGACATTGAAAAAGCTACAAAAAAAAGGCAATCTCCTCACTCAAAAAGACCTCCAAAAAAGGTCAATACTTTTTTTTTCTGGCCATTTCTTGTGTTTTTATGTGAAAACTTGACCCTTGATAATATGTTGATACTTAAGGATGAAAATTTTCTTGTCATTGTGATTATTTAACTTAAAAAGGGTAGAAAAATATGGTATTATTAAGCTACAAAACTGTACCCACAAAGTGTTTGATAAAAGTCATAGAAGGGATAATATGGCATAGTTGAAAACTTTTGAGCATACTTCTTGTTTTGTAACTACTCTTATCATTAAATTTTGTCATGATCTTGCCAATCTTGTGGTGAGTTTATAGAAAAAGTACGTAGCAAAGGGGGAATCATGTTTGAACCGATTTGCTCATTGATTGGAGTAGTAATAAAGATTGAGGATGCTTGTGATGGTGTGGAGAGGGGAGAAGAATTGCAAACAGAAAATATCTTCTTTTCAAGTTGTCGAATTAAGCAAAAACATGTAGTATCCTTATTGAGGGGGGACATTGTAAAAATATGATTAGGTCTACATTATGGAGAAGTTATGAATAGAAATATTGAGACACCCTATACCTTATAAGCTTTAATGATTGAACAATTGTGGAGAGGTAAATGTGAACAAACATGATAAGGTTGCAATTGATATGCAAAAGAACAACGATGAGGTGATTTGTGATGTATTTCTCATGCATGTAAGGAACAAAAGCACGACATTGTACCTACAGAACATTGTTCTTGTTTGAAATACTTAACAGGTATTGATTCAAGAAAAATCCTTTTCAAGAAGGGAGAAATGATAACAATCACCTTGGGCCTAAAGTTCAATCCAAAGAAAAAAGAAAAATTGATCAAGCCTCAACTCGTGGCTACTTGGATAAGGCTAACTTTCAAGAGGTTTTAAAGAGGATTTCAGGCTAATAAATCCAAAAAATCCAAGGGCCAACAGATTTGCAAAGAAGTAAATTGAAAAGAAAGGACCAAAAGGTGTGCAATAGGAACAATAATCCTTTTGGAAAATCGACCAAGCACATAACCAATGATTGGGCATCAAAAGGGATAAAGATACATTGCAATCCTAGAACACATCAAGAGGAAACAAGCATGGCTTCAAAACCATTTGGAAGGTCAAGGAAACAACGAAGACAATATTTGAGGTCAAGAGCAAGATTTAGATTGCATAACATTAATATAAAGGCAAGGAAAATGGAGCCACTAGAGCTACTCTAGAATAGCTGTCCAGTGAGCAGTCAGTGCCGACTTGTGGCTATTGAAAGGTGCTGGATTTCCAAAATACAGTTGGTGCCGGCTCACACCATCCAACCAGCATCAGCTCACATCGAACAACATTTAATATCTTTGTTTTGCTTAGTTCTGTCTTTGTTTTAATTTAATTCAATTGCCACGATTTGTGTTACATTTTAGGACCTGAAAATTTGTATTATAGCCATCTACTTTTATGTTTTGATTGATAATTAGGTAAGGTAACTTGGGGCCTATAAATACTCCATTATGGCTCTTGTAACAACTTTGGATATTAGACATTTGAGAAATTAGAATTTTCTTTCTTGAGAGAGTGTTTGAGGGTGATGTTCTTGGATGATTCATATGCTTATTAAGACCAAATCAAAGGGTTTAATCTCACCTTTGTTCTTGTCTCGTCTCGAACTACAATGGAATAATCTATAACTTCATCTCTAATCATGGGTACTAAGATTTCTAGTGTTCTTGTTAGGATTGAGTTTAGATATTTTCAAATTTCTATCTTTGGTGTTCTAATCTCTAGTTAGATTAGGTATTGGGGTATCTTTGAGGTGGGCTAGATTTACTTATATCAAGAGTGTTATTTACATTTTCATTTAGTTCTTGTGTTTGAGTTTAGTAAAGAGTTGGGTGACACATAGATCTACTGTGTTTTGAAATCCAATCTAAAAGGCTTTTGCGGATCGTATCATGATGGTAACTGTATGAAATTTGAGAATAGCTCCAACAAAATTGAATAGTTATTGACGACAACGATCTAAAAAAAAAAAAAAAAAAGAGGCCATGTTGACTATGAGAAACCTTAGAATATCTCCAATAAACTTGAATAGTTATCGAGTGATCAAGGTAAATAAATATATTACTTATCTTTAAATTTTTTTGAGGTAGTAAAATTTGTTTCGAGATAATAAAATAATAGATAGTCTTTTTTCAATAGATTGATGCACATTATATTATATTTTTTCCTTCAATAATGTATCGTCAATTCTTTTTTAAAATATTTAACTTGAGAAGATGATGATGATGATGATGATGATGATGATGATGATGATGATTATGATTAATAATAATAATAATAATATTTTATTCTTAGATAATCCAATAATCTTAACAAAATTGCTTATTTTTTAGTCTACTTACGAGCCCCCAACCCAACTCGGTATTGGGCTTTCTCCTTATGGATGTGTTGGTAGGCTTAGCCCATGTTTTTAGGGGTTAATTTAATATAGGAGGAATGGTTTTGGGGTTATTTTGTAATTAGATTTGTCAGAGGATCTTTAGTCTAATAAGGAGGATCAGTTACGTTCTGTGGCTAACGTACGTTGTTTTCTGGTAGATAAGTACTCCCTGCAAGAGAGAGCTTTGGAGAAAGGAAAAATCAGCGAGAGAGTAGAACCTGGTGAAGAGATTGTGCTGGAGTTTCGAATTTAGGTAAGTCTTTTGATATTCATGCTTCAGTTCAGGTTAATTTGCGCCCAGCACTTGATTATTGTTAAATTGGGCGTAAGGGTTTGATTTGGGGATTAGTTAGGAGTATGACAATTGATTATATTTTTAGGTTCTTGTAGGTGGTTAAAGACTCTGGTTGTGTTTGTGGATTGATTAGGTCTCTGAATTGTCTGGGAAGGGACTTATGGCTTTTGTGTGTTTTCTGACTTATTGTGATTTTGGTAAAATTGTGAATGTTTTGCTAATGGTAGTATTTTGTTATGAAAAATGGATTGAGCATGATGTATTTACAATATTTTGAGTATGATGATTTATTAGATGGAATAGTGTAAGTGAAATTCTGCTTAGTTATGTTTATGTTATGGAATTGATTGATGCTTGAGCTGGTTTTGGGGGAATTCCTAATCTCTGCTATAAAGCCCTTGGCTAGGGGGATATAATACCTAATTTTCAATTTTAAGGTCCTTGCTAGGGGGATACAATACCTAGTTTTAGTTCAGACCCTTTTCCTAACGGGATACAATAGTTAGGAGCTAATATCAGTAAACTGAAACCTTGCACTCAAGTATGTCTCAGATTCTATAATATGTTATGATTCAGTTATGTTTTGGGTGGTGAGTTCGATTACGTTTTGTTAAAACTTGGTGGTTGGTTGTGTTCTCTTTCCTGTTATTTGTTTGGGGTGTTGTTAATCTTGAAAAACCTGAAAACTAGGCAAATTGTACCCTATTCTACTCTAAAATTCGGAATCGTTTCATCAGTCCAGAGTAGACTCGGCACCGGCTCCACTACCCCCACCCAATGCTGGCCCCGCTCTGGAATCGCCGGCTTTAGCTGGCTGGCTCCGGGTCCCCTCTGTTTGGTTCTTGTACCGATTTTCCTTCTATTTAGGAGTTTTTTGTTCCCTTGATATGTTGCCATTATTTTTATTAAATAAACAACGTCGGTTCGATATCCAGGTGTTAGTTATGCCCCCTTCGATTTAGCATTGGGTAACACTAAGCATTCATTGTTTCTCCTTTCCCCTTTTGTTTCCTGGTGTGAATTTTCGAGATTTTCATGTTAGGTGACCAACCCACCAAGAGGATGTTCCGAAACCCCATGAGTTGGGTACTACAATAATTTGAAAGTTGATTTGAACAAATATTTTATAAATGTATATGTATATATAGCATGCTCAATCATAGAAAAGTTATAATTTCCTTATTGAGCTAGTGAGCTCACCCCTTTTTTATTACCATTTTTTTTGCAGGCCATTAGTTAGAAGAGGAAGAATTAGACGAGTGGTTTGAAAAAGACTTGGTGTAATAGTTACTTGAAGGTTTTTGAACTTCCCAAATTATTTTTAGTTTTCGACAGATGGATGATGATAGATTTTGTTAATGTTAAAGTTAGAATTTTCTCTAGTTTATATTGTGATTGAATTTGAGGAATTTGTACTTTGAGGTTCAATTATAATTTAGATTGATTAAGCAATTTTGGGAGTTATCCATGGTGTTCTGTTATGGGTTCAGTACTCTATTTTTTGAGTGCTGCTAGGTCATCCCCGGACTCGGGGCGTGACACTACTTATTCTTGTAATCATAGTAAATAGAACCATAGACACATTGTTCAAGAAAAAACATCTCCAAAATAAAGTTGAAACAACCTATCGAGAACAAGAGTTTTACTAAAATATTGTTAAATTTTAGTTAAATGATAAAAAAATTATAACTTTTATTACTCTTCTGAAAATATAGAAATTGTTAATAAAATATTATTTATTTATATAGTTTGCAGGACTGGCAATAAATAGGCTAAAAGCACCCTATTAGCTTGTTATAGAATTCCCTCATACTAGACAACCATATAATTATACAAATTTAAAAGATTTCAAATGGTGTAATTCCTAAATAACTTCAAAACAATTCATAATTATTATGTTTTCTTTCTTTTGTATGGGAGAGCATAGTGGGTTGATTAAGAAGTATTTCTTGGATAGTTAGAATTGAAATCAAAATATTGCAAATTTTATTCAAAAAGCTAAATTTAATTTAGAATTTTGAGGTTGGTAAATTATTTTTATACCATAAATGAAAACTAACATTTGCCATGGGAAAACCTTATTAAATTGAAAAATCATACTAAAACTCTATATATCAAATTGAATTATAAAAACTCTAGTTAAATAATGTTCTCAATGGATTAAACTTCTGTATAATATCCTAGTACTTTGTAATCGATTTTCTCTATTGATGATAGTTTCCCACTTTGAGTAATCTGCTATGTAACATTGACTTTTGTATTAGTAAATTTTTTGCATTGAGTATATTGTGAAAGTTCCCATTTTTGTTTCATCTTCTCTGTTTCTTTATATATTCTGATTTTACTTAGACCATTATTATTTCTTCAAAATTATAATATGTGATGGAGTGAAAGTAATATCCTTGTAATAGAGATACAACATTTATATTTTACTTTAAAACAAAGGTCTATATATGAAGGAAATGGAAAAATACATAGTCATGTGTTTTTATGGCCATGGTCATGTGTTTTTCTTACTCAATCCATGAATTAACTTCTCTTATCAAAATATATGACATTTTTCAAAATTTCATCCGTGTTTAATTATGATATTTTGCTAGTACTATTCTTGTAAAACTCTTCTTTTTAATCATTATTTAATCTTACTTATCTCTATTTCTCTCTCATTTTTTCATTTCCATGCTGCATTTTCTAATAGTTACAAGGAGATTTTAGAAATTTTAACTAATAAAATGTCTTATTTTTAAAATCTAAGATAACTTATATTTTGAGACTGGATGAGTGTTCATATATATATATATATATATATATATATATATATATATATATTAATTGATGAGTATGATGTTATTTAGTAAATGGATCTTTATTCTTTTAAAATTTTGCATTCAGAATAATTTCATACAATAATCTAACTTCTCATATTTCAATAGAAATTTGTAATTATGTGCACTATTTTGTTAAAGAATGCTTTTGAAAGGAATTATCAAACTTTTGACATTTTAAGAACTTGTGGAAAGTTAGATTGTAACACCTCTCATATTCATGCATAAATATGCCGGTAAAATGGCATTTCATTAGCACATTAGTAGATGGGTTATTATATGAATATTATATGGGAATATATTTTGCATATATTTATGAGCATTTATTTGAATAAATTACATGACTATTTTTTTTATGATATTTGTTTACGGACGAAATATTTGTGTAGAAAATTTATATACACTTAAGTGAATTTATTTGTGATACTTTATAGTGATTAATTTTATATCTAGAATAGTGAATTATTTACTAGAAAATATTCTATGTCTTTATTAAGTGAAAAAAAAATAATGTTTTTGGAGTAAATGTTAGAAATCAATTTTTAAGATATTTAATGTTGATTTTTTTTTTAAAAAAAATAAAGGCGCTATTTCAATATTTTGACTATTTTACTTTTTGACTTTAATTAATTTTAACTCTTGCTTGACCAAGACCATAAACTCTTTGAACCTTTTGACCTATGTGTGAATCTTTTGAACTCATACAAATTATTTTTGCACAAGACAAATTTTTATTGATTTAATTTTATTTCATTAAACCTTAGTGTGCCTAAAATGTCTAAAATTCCTCTTATACCCTTAATATGTACTACCTCCCTTGTGAAATTATGGCCATTGGATTGTTTTAATCTTCACTATCCAATTATATTAAATCATAGCCTTCTAAAATTACCTTTTTGTGCAAGATAAACAATCTACACCCTTAATTCAACACATAAAATGAAATTTTCTCAGCCATAGCCTCATTGTTTCAGCCAAAGCCTTCTCTCCCTTAGAAAATTTTCCATTTGCTCTATTCTCTCCCCTCTCAACTGCCACCCTGTTCCTTATTTGTTTCATTGATTTTTCTTTCCATAAACTCAAGAACCCTTACTTAATTGTTGAAGTGTGAAGCCTTTAGAAGCTATGAATAAAGAAATCAAGTATGCCCTTCAAGAAGGTAATGTCTTTGAACTCATTTCTCTTTGAAATTCAAGGTTTGAGAAAATAATCCTTGTTGGACAGATTTTTGCTTTCTTGAGAAAAATTAATTTTGGTTGTTTTGATGTTGGGGAAATACTGATAAATTGATTATAAAATATGGAGTTGAAGTTGTTTGATTGATTTTGGGTGATTTTGGTATATTGAAGGAGATTTGATGGTGAAAATTTACTTGGAAAGCAAGATACAGTGCTAAGTGTGTTGAATCTGGGAAGTTGCAACTTTAGTACGAAATATTATGCTAGGTATCTTAGTATAATTTTTTTCTATATGATTCTCCTATGTCATGGGAATAATTTTTTTCCCCATTGGAATCACTTAAATTGCATGTTTGGGTGATTTTATATGAATTTTTAAAGATGCTCTATATTTTATCTGATGAAATTCGAAATTACTGTAAATTTGGACCCACAATAGAACCCTTTTACTTTTTTGAGTCCTAACCTAAAGTTTTACACAAGAAACTATATTGTTTTAGCAGTAAATAGCAACTAGAATCACTTGATGTGGACTTGTAAATCGTTCACAATATTGCTTCTAGAATCGCTGCCAAACTAGATTTTCAATACTAATGTAGTATTGCATCCACTTTGAGCTTCAAAATAACACACTTAGACATATGATATTTTGATGAAATTTTTATAGTGTCTTCCCTACATATTGAAGTTGTATTCCAAAAAAATTTTATTAGATTTTGAATTGATTTGCTTAGTGACCTGATTTTCCCATTTTATAATCTGTTTTGCCCTATTTTCACTAACTCACTGATTTGATAATGCATTTGAAATTTGTGATTGATCTATAAATTATTTCTTATATCTACTTGACATGATATTGATATAGGACCGACATTTGATGATTAGTTGATGCTATCTTTTCATGCGTTGGAAATAGTATAACAAAAGTCACAAAAAATCAAGTTTTAAATTAAAATGCCAAACACTAAAACTACACAATATGAGAAGTATACCTATCGCATAATGTAGAGAATAGTAAGTATCGAATCAATGAAAACTTAGCAATTACTACTATTTTGCTCTAATCTCATTGTCTATCCAATTAAATATGCAAAGTACAAATAATTACACTACACAAGGAAATTTATCATGTTCTCACTCAAGGAAGAGTTACAAGTTCATCAAGGAATTAAAAAGAGCAAAATGCCATGTAATAAAGAGAATTCCCCTATTAAACACCTAAAAAATGAGTATCCCTTGAATCCATAAATTTCAACTTTATGTACCAGTGTGAGTCACAAATCAATCTTACTCTATCTCAAGTTATGAGATTCTTAATCCCTAAATTCGATTAATCGGTATCTCTACCTAATCAACCAAACGCAAGAAGGCATTAAACACCACTCACAATCCCAAACCATCTAAAGCTACAAAATCCATATTTCTAGGAAGTTTTATAAACTCTTTGGTTATTAGCCCTAATCCACAATCTCTCACTCGAGTTAATTGAAGATGGAAAACATTGAATTAGTTAAGTAGGTGTTTCAACCTTAACCCCATCTCTCAAAATCATTACAGTAGAACAAATAATTAAAAGATTCAAGTAAAACCCATTCAACCAAAATAACATAATGGATACAAATAACCAAATGCCATAGAGATAAAATCATAGATCTAAGAAAAATATATCAACTCAAGGTATAAAAATAGGGCAACCCTTTATTACAATTAAAAATCAAATTTTTAGAACATAAATTACAAGTAAGATAACAAAGAAAATGGTAAGAAAACACACATAGATAAGCCGTTTCTTCCTCTTCCTTTAGAGCTCCTTGCAATCCTCCCTTCTTCTTTCTTGAATCCTTTGCTCCTCCTCTTCATCCTGTGAAAACTAAGTCTCCTAGGGTTTTTTAGAAAGAAACCCCAAGTCCAAGGGTAATACCCTTCATTTTTGTATTTTAATCAACTATTACTTTGAATAAAATTAGAATTTGTATAAGTGAGTAGAACAAGAAATGATCAGTATAACGAGTGAACATTTTGGAGCAATAAAAATATTCAGGGACATCGTTGGAATTTTAAAATTGTTCTACTCGTACTTTTGTACTTCAATTAATGACTAATTTGTATAGAGTAAGGATTTAGGTGTAAGCTTAGCAAAAAAGTTGATCAGGGCAATGAGATGGCCGTTTTGGTATAAAGTAAGTTTTTAGCAGTATAGTCGTAATTTTGACCGTAATTGGAATTTTGACCACAAATTGAGAACAATTGAGAAAGAATTTGAGAATTTTAGTCCCTACCATTAACTTTAGTAAAAATGTTTAGATTGAATTGGTAAAACAAAAAGTTTTCCCGATTAGGATAAATAATGACTTGATAATGTGTACTTGTGAAGCAATATAATACTTTTATGAAGAATTATAGTGATTACGGTCAAAAGAGAACAAGTGGCATTTTCTGATTTGTTGTTGAAACTAGATGCCATAATATGATTGGTTGTGAAGACTAAGGGCTCTTATATGATTGGTTGCAACAAAACACATGCAAGATTAGGTAGATGATATAAAGTCTTCCTGAAGAATTAAAGTTATTTTGGTCAAGAGAAATCAAGTGTTGCATTTTCATTTGTTGAAAAAAAAAGCTAGGTGTCATTTGTGTATTAATGGATAAGCTATGTGTTGGGATATTATTAGTTACACGAATGCTTAGTCTAAATATGTATTCTAAAAGTGAAGAAGAGAGTGAATTGCACTTAAGAAATTATTTATGTAATTTTTATTATCTTTTTACCTTCTTAATTATTTAAATGAATGGTTTA
Source organism: Voacanga thouarsii (assembly GCA_026120185.1). Classification (NCBI taxonomy): domain Eukaryota; kingdom Viridiplantae; phylum Streptophyta; class Magnoliopsida; order Gentianales; family Apocynaceae; genus Voacanga; species Voacanga thouarsii. Next base: position 1,511,334 of record JANUWF010001150.1, read on the forward strand.
AATTTAATAAAGGATATGTATCTTATTATGAATGATTTAGATGTCATCAATATTTTTAAATAACTCTTTTAACGTTCAAGATTTGTTTAGTCGTCATGAATAATTTAGTCATTTTATAATATTTTTTATTTTTTAATACTAACTTTTGTCTTTCCATTTTTCACTAATAATAAATGCTAAGATTATTTAAAAAGATGAAAAGACAAAATCCTATGTTAGATAAACTTAACCCTTCAGTTCATCAATTCATGAGTTAATCGGTTTTACTAATATGGATAGATCTCATTATAACTGGGATTTTTGCAAGTGAGTGGATGAGAAGAGAAAATATGGTATCAACCACTTGCAACATAATCATGGAGAAAATGCAAATTGGTGGATCATTGACCCACTTAGTAGAGGTTGGTTGAATTTACTTAGAAGGCTCTTCTTGATTATTTGGCTTCAGGAACAAAAATAGAGAAGCTAATTCATGCTGGAACTCTTTTGTTAGTTACGCGAGAGTTGAAGAAGCAAAATTCTGCTGTTGAAGTTCACCTCAGTGATGTGTCTATCTCTTTCTATCATCCCTTTAATCTTTCTATATTTATTCTGTTTCTATGTGTCTTTAGATTAGGAAAGGGGTGGTGTTAGCACAACAATCCATAAAACTCACGGTTTGATTCTTTTTGTTATTTTGGTGTATCAGCTGAGAAATGCACTTGCAACACTAGCAAGTGAAGGTTTTGTTGTTGTGCATGGGGACAATGTGAAGAGAATATGAGTTGAGAGTTGAGAGAGGTGAGATAACTGATGGAATAGTTTCAATTCATTCTTCAATTGTGTTGCAAATAGAAAGGAGGACTATTATAGGCCTGCCTTTTACTCTTAGGAGGTGAAGCAATCTCAACAGGCTTAATCACCCTGTTCCGAAACCAGTTAAACTTCCAATGTCATGTTGATTGTAAAATTATCACTACCCCGTCTATAATCCTTTAACTATAATACTGATAGTGTGATCCTTCAAGGAAATGAGGGCTTGCTTCCTATACCTTACATTTGATTTTACTTGAATGACTTTAGAAAGATGAAACGCATTGGCATCTTCTTACTACTTTCCTTTTTGTCTTATTTCAACATAGTCAATTCTTCAACAGCTTCATCAAAGAGCTTCGGGTGTATGTTTTTTCAAGCATAGCTTACATAGCAATCGCTAATAGGCCGGCCCGCACGGTTTTGGGCCGTGCTGGGCTGGGCCCTAGGACTAGCCTGCGTGGAGTGCGAGCTAGTCCCAGAGAGGGGCGGGCCGGTCCCTGGGCCAGAGGCCCTAGGACCGGCACGGACCGAGCCCTTGGCCCGTGAGGCCCGTGGGCTTTTTCCTCTTTTCTTTTTCTTTTTTCCTACTTAACACAATTTTTTAAAATTATAAAAAAACCACCTTGAAGTGGTGGGGGGTTTGGCTTGGACCCCTACATGTTTTATTAATTAATAAAATAAAGATTACATAAGAAGGGGACTTGATGCCTAAACCTCTTAAAAATATTACAATGATTTAAATTTAAAAATATAATAAATATCCTAAAAATAAAATTAAATATATAATATTACTTATCCTAAATTCCTAATTACAAAAATACTAAATTAACTACTTGGTTCACCCTATTCATCATCTAAGTCATCATCAATGATCCACGAATTAGCCGTCCTATCTTCGGCTACAAACCAACTACTACAACACATTAACATCTCCAAGGTTTGAGGAGCCAATCGAGATCTTCTTTCATCGATTATTCGAGCGCTCTTATTGAAGACGCTTTCCGATGGCACTGTAGAGACTGGTGGTGTCAAAAGATCACGTGTCATTTTAGATAAAATGGGGTATTGACTTACATGAGCTTTCCACCAACCATAAATATCAAAATGTTGATCTTCATTTTCTATCAAGGGCTGCATCTCATAAATTGCCATCTCGTTGTAGGTGGTAGTCGATCTTTTTTTACGTTTCATAATATCCCATGGATTAAATACTGATGAAATTGAAGAGATAGATTTTCGTGGAGGTTGAAAGTGACTACTAGATGATGAATCTTGCCTACTTAAACTAGGAAAACTAGAACAAGAAGACTCAAACTCATACAAATTATACATGTCAGATAAAGCTTTAGTTGTTTTATCTTTTATATATTTTGTTATACATTGTTTAAGTGTTTGTGATTCATCAAAATCTAATGTTTCATATAAATATTCAATAATACTATGAAAACCAGGTGTCTTTACTTTAGGATCCATACACAATGCCATACAATATAAAATAGGAATATCTTCATAATATTTTTTATATTTTTCAAACATACTTCTCATAAAAAACCATATTGGGGATGATACATATATTCACAAAAAATATGTGCTACCTTAGCAAGTGTTGGAAAAATATGATGAGTAGTGGGATAACAGGATCCTGATAAAAGTTCAGTAGCTTTTTTGAAAGTAAATAAAAATGTTGAAAGTGCAGTACAATTTTCAAAATGAGTTTCAGTTAGTGGAGGTTGAAAATTATTACTATTACAAAATTCAATAAGTTGGTTTTGAAAAGGTATAACACTTTCAAACATATCTAAAGTTGAGTTCCATCTAGTTTTACAATCTAATCTAAATTTTTTAAAAGATACACCTTGTTCTCGGCATAATGTCTTAAAATTTTGTTGCCTAGTTGGGGAGGTTTTAATAAATAAAACAACATTTTTAATTATATTAACAATATCATCAATATATTTATATTCTTCTTTAACACATAAATTAAGTATATGATAAGCACACCTAGTATGAAATAAAATACCATCTAACATAGGATTCATAGTATTTTTTAAAATTGTTATGGCGGAATCATTATTTGAAGCATTATATAAAGAAATAGAAATAATTTTATTTAAAATCCTATATTCACGACATGTTTGAGTAATCATTTTAGCTATACTACTACCTACATGAGGATATTCAAATAATTTAAAACAAATAGTTCTTTTTTGTACTAACCAATCATGATCTATCCAATGACATGTAATGCACAAATAAGATTCATTAGTAATTGCAATCCAACCATCACAAGTAAGAGCAAATTTTCAATTACAAGAATCAAACATTGCAATTAGATACTCTTTCATTTCTTTATATATATTTATTATATCATTTTTTTAATGTTGTTCTAGGAATTCTTTTCCATGTTGGTTGACAATTATTTTGCATATATTGTTCATAATGTGGATTTTCTGCAAAATTAAAAGGTAATTTAGTTTGAACAATCATTTTAGCAAATGCATTTCTATTTTTTCTATAATCATATTGAAAATTACCAACCATTTGACCTCCTGTAGTACGTATTTGTTGTTATTTAAGAAGGTTTTCTAACCAATCATTATGTGATATTTTCATATGTCTAACTAATGTTCTCGTCCCTCCTCCCTTCTTATGTGCATATACCATTCTACAAATTTTACATGTTGCCCTATCATTATCATTATCTTTTTTAAAAAGATTCCAAACCATAGATGTTTTTGCTTTAGTTGTAACATCCGTTGTTTCAACATCATCCTCACCTATATTAGATTCGTCAGGAATGGGATTAATCATTGGAGTTGGTTGTGATTGTGAAACACTAACACTAGACCTACTTGGATCTTCATCTTCATTACCTATTTCATAATTTATTAAATTCAAAGCTGGATCTATATTAAAATCAAAATGTGCTGATGATTGGGATGAAGAAAAATGATGATATTGATTTGAATCCATTATTTCTTAAAAAAAAAAACAATCAAAATTCAAATAAACGTTCAAAAAAATAAAGTATTAACAAATAATGAAATAAGAGAATTGAACAATATAAAAAATAAATTAACTTAAAAATTAAACAAATAACTAAAACAAATAAATAATTAATAAAATCCAAAATAATTAACTTAAAAATTAAACAAATAACTAAAACAAATAAACAATTAATAAAAGTCAAAATATAAGAATGTAAGATTAAGAAATACTAACTCATTGATGACCAAGATTTAAGAAAGAATAACAATACTTTGTGGAGCTTTTTACTTCTTGTATCAACTATTCCGCTACTCAACAATCTTCCAAAATATGAAGACTTTCTTGAAGAATTTAAAAAATATAACACAAAAATAAATTATATTCTAATACTTTTTGTAGAGAAAATGGAGAATTGGAGAGAGTTTGAGAGAATGAGAGAGTGTTTGATGAGTTTTGGATTGAATTGGGGGGTATTTATAGAGTTTTAGGGGTTAAAAAAGAGAATATAACCGTTAGGGACCAAAATGCAAAAAAAAAAAACATTTCAACTGTTAGGGGGCTGAAATGCAATAAATGAACCGGCTCGGGACCTAGGCCCAGACTGGTGGCACAGTGGCGGTCCGCCGGCTCGGCGGGCCGAACCGGCCCACTGGCCATAGCTAAGCTTACATATGCAGTCAAAGTTGGAAGGTCTATGAAGTCCTTTGATTTCTACAAGTAAAGACAAGTAGTTAGCACAACAATTGAATTTTTGAAAAAATTCATTATCAATAAAAAAACTACCAAAATACAAGAAAAAACCTTAGGGTTTTCATAGTGTAGTGCCATAATATGCTTAGCAAGATGCATGCCTGTTTATCCACTTCATCAAGAATTAAGTAGATCAAATCAAACCTGGAAGAATAATGATAGGTTAAAAGGAGCTCTAATGCAAGTTTTAATCTAGCAAGAGCTCCAACATAAGTTTAGACAAAGCAAAGAAGAAAATGTAATTGAAATAAGGTAATGTTAAATATTTAAAACTATTCCAATGCATGGTAGATTGCCTTTTTATTAACTGCTCGGAGAAAAGGCGTAGATGGGAACCAAACCAATTCTTTTCATTTACTAAAACTATATCACATTAATAACTTTATGTGCTTTTGTGTGACAAATCATTAAATAGATTTTTTAAAAGTGGGATATATTTACTTTCTTGTGTAAAAATATTTGGAGAGAAAAATGAGTTACACTATTTAGTGAAGTATAATTAATTTTTAATTTTTTTTTCATATGATGTGTACATAGTATGTGCTTACACGCTAATAATTTAGCAACAAATGCACTTGTCAGAAGATGTGGGCTAGATTTGTCAATGAAAATGGTAAGAGAAAGGACCCAAGGTGCTCTTAACAAAGTAATGCAAAAGGTGCTATACTATTTGCCTATCTAATGTAAAAAGAGTTCAAGCCAAATATTAAGTTGGACTTATATTATGTTACACTCTTTTTTTTTTTTTCCATATTTGGTTTATAAGGCTTTAAATCATGCAATATCATTTTCCATTCCACTGATGGTAACATCTAATGTTTTTTGTCCCTAGAAAGAAGACGTGAAGATTAGGAATAATCCCTATTTCAATGTTTACTCTAGGAGTGTTGTACTAACAATATAATGTTTAAAGTGATTGAATTTTGGTTGCATTCTCTGATTGGCTCCCATAGAAACTTAGATGTAGGTTAACCTTCAAATTTTCATTACAACTATTTCATTTCTAAATTTATTTAGTTCTAAATTACTTGATTACTACCATATTATTTCTGGATCTTCCATATTGCTTATGTCCTAGTAGTTAGGTTCCTTGCAGAGCTAGAGGCATGTTCACTAATAATTTACAAGAACTGTGCACTAATAATTAGACATGCTATCAGATCCCCCATATAGTGCAAATTGTGCCTCCCATTTTTTTTTACCCCCAATTTATTTTTTCTTTTTTTCCTATAGCAGAGGCATGACTATTCTTAGCCTTTAAATGTCAACTATAATTTGATATTTATTGCATGAAGTAGTTGACAAGACTTCCAATCTCTGCTAATGCTTTGCTTTTATTCATTTTTTCATTCTAAAATATTTCCATTCATTGGGCTTGCTCTATTAAAACTGATACATACCGTCTTGTTGTTGGGGATATGCCCTAGAGTCAATTTGTACTTATACTATTGTCATTATGTTTTATATAATAATATGAGGCTTTCTTTTCCATGAATAGTGAGTTTTGTTTTGTGGTCATCAAGTACGTGACTTGATAGTAAAACCCTACAATGAATACAATGACTATTCTAAAACTGTCCCTGATCGATTATTATTATTGGAATAATAATAAATTAAGATTAGTATGTTTGTGACTTGATGGCTATGTTTTACTGGCCATGGATATTTTTGATATCGAGTCAAGACATAAATAAATGTTAAAGAACATTGTATTGGACATGACCTACTGTGAGAGTACTTCATGGAATATGTCATAAGTACTTTCTAGCTATAATAATATTGAAAGTCCTTCGACCTAAATTCATCATAGTTTCCTACTTGATAAATTCTATATTTTGACAATGTCTAAAGTTATCTTTAACCAGATAATAAATTAGACTACTGTTGGATATAGAATAAATCAAGGAGAGGAATATGATTGATTGTGAAGGAATTTGTCCCTCTCAATTATGGGAGAGATATCCATGGGCCCCTTGATAAGTTAGACTGTTAAAAATGCATGGCCGTGCTCAAATATGTCAATCTAAGATATTGATATCATTTGTTTGAACAGTGTAACACCCCGGAAAACCTAAGCCCGCCAGGGCTGGGGAAGTCGCCCCGTCCAAAGGACAAGGGGTCTTTATAACTAGGTCACAAATAAAAATTGCTGAAATAAATAATACTCATGCTAAAAGAATTTATTACAGCCCAAAAATACTTCAAAGGTACATGCATGAAATTTCAAAACAAAACCCATAATTAAAATAATCCACACTCGTCTCCCAAAGCAGTACATAAAATAAAAAAAAACACATTCTCTTCCAAGGTAGCTACTCACCCACATCAGGATCGACCTGAAGTCATGATAAAATGTGGTGAGACAGAAATCTCAGTAAGTCCGTGTGTGCTTTGGGTATTTAGCAGAAACAGTTCGTGGATGCAAAGTGTGAAATCTTTATAAGAGAAACATTGGTAAGCAATAAACATTAGTCAAAAGCAAGAGTGGCGTTTTGGCTCTTCTAGCCATACATAAGTAATGAAATCAACCACTCGAAAGAAAGGGATATGGGTTACCACACTTTGGGCCCCATAACCGGTCAGAATGCCTAACACGTTGTGCAAACTGACAAAAGTAAGTGATCGGCCTACTGGGCAAGATACTCTTCATTCTCTATACCTAAACAACCACCATTCCGGTAAAAACACAGTCACTTGACTGAAATAAAATAAACTGCTAGCTCGGACCGGCACGACACACTGGAACTGGCATCTTATCCGGGAAGGACTCACCCCTCAGAGGTGGCCACCTACTGAGAGACTCACCCTAACCCTTCAAAGACTAGTCTTAGTAGTCCACCCTTATTGAGTACTCAACGACATTCCCCACTTGGGATAAAATGAACAAAGCATTGTTCTTCATGAAAACAACAATTTGAGGGTTTCCAAAGCTTTGCGAGAAATTAGTTTTAGAAAGAGTTTCGAGTTTGGAAAAATCCGCTCATTAACTTTGGAATAATTCCAACGTTGGAAATAAAGATGAGTTCAACCCTCAATTACCTTCAAATAAAAGAGTGTCCATACACTCCATATTTAGCTTGCCATAAGAAAACATTTCACATTGATAGGTTTTATGCAGGAGCTTACCTGATTATTGCTCACAACAACAAGGTCTCGGACAGATGACCTAACCCCACATGGGCAAATACAAATCTTAATCAGATTCAATCCACAATCCACTTTCTCAATTTTAAATCAACTCAATTCACTACTACCATGATCCTAGTGTCCCAAGCTTTAAGGCAAAACAATAATTGAATAGGTTTATAAGCTCAGTTTAATTTGTTATTTAAAATAATTAATGGATTAGGAAATAAATTCTAATAAGTGGAAAGTTTAAATCTTGTTAAGGAAAATTTAGAGTTTATTTGATCAAGAGCCATAGGTGATACTAGGTAAAATAGTAATTTAATGGTAGCTTAGTTGTTAGAAAGTAATTGAGAGCTAAAACTAGTTAAGATTAAATTTAATAAGTCTTCCTTGGAAAATAATAAGTAAATCCTTTAGGGTTTTGATCTAGTAAATATTTTATTAAGTATAAGTCTTTTTCATAAGGGCTTTAATTAATTTGCTTTATTTTAAATAATATTTATTTATTTTATTTTCTAGAAAATTCATTATTTATTTGACTAAAATATCCTTTACATATATTATAATTCCAACTCTACCCTTCCTAGGGTTTTTGAAATTCTTTAGCAAAAATCATTAGTAAATATTTTATTCATGAAATAAAATTTGCTTAGGGACAACTAGATCATGATCACGATTCCATGGTCATAATCAATAACATACTCAATCCTTCAATTCATCAAATCATCCAAGTCTTGCACATAGGCATAGATCTAAATTTATTATTACATGATTTAACATCTACTAGCATAAACATGATCATGGCTTCAAAATCTAATCATGCTCATAAATCCTATTCACCCATGGTGACATAATCTCTAGCATGCTTCATCACAAATACTACCTATGACATGCATCAAATCTCAACTCATCATTAAATCCACCAATATAATCCTTCCATGCATAAATCCCATCTCCATCTCAATCATACATATACTCATGCTTCAATCAACAACATCACATACACAACCCCATCGCCATTCATCAACCTAGACACATGATTCTAAATTTTAAAAAGAGGATTGAAGGTACTTACTTGATTAATGAATGACTTGAAGGAGTTTAGAGAAGATCTCAACTCCTAGATGGCTAATCTTGTTCAAGAAGGGTGGCGAAAGCATGGTCATGGAACAAGAGACCATTCGGCCAAGGGAGGAATTTCGGTCCATGAGAGAGAGAGAGAGAGAGAGAGAGAGAGAGAGAGAAGTCATTAGTGTGATTATTCATATAGGTTTTCATTGGAGATTAAGTTTGAAGAGGATGAAGTTGTTAGAATAAGTTTACCTTGAAGATGTTCTTGTTCTTCACAGAAATTTCTGCTTTTTGATCCAAAGTAGCAAGATGATTTGAGGAGTTTGATGTTAATAAGGGTGTTGATGAATGCACAGTAAGGAGTAGATCAAATCTGGAGGTTTTCGTGAGGGTTTGAAGTGGTTTGGAGGGGTATTAGGTGTGGAGAAGGAGTAGGTGTTCTTGGTGTAGTGTGTGTGTGTTCTTGTTGCTTGAAGAAAATCGATAGAGAGAGGGAGAGTTTGTGCAGCTGCCGATTTTTCTGAGGGAATAGGTCTGGCCGAATTCTAGTAGGGTTTAGAGAGTTGATTCTCTGATTTGGAAGGGAAAAGGAAAGGTTAGTTGTTACAATACTTGAAGAATATTGTTAGGAAGTGAATTTGGAAAGTAGATATCCTAAGAATATCTTGATTTGTTTGGACAGCTTTGAAGTCTGCCATGGCTGATTGTTTGGACAGAATTTCATGGGATTAATGCTGACTTATGGAGGCTTATGGTGGCTGAAAGTAGGGTGTACAATGATAAAGAAGAAGTCTGGTCCATTGAGCAAAATATTATGGAAGGTTGCTAAATAAGATGACCGAAATTTTGGAAACCAATCAAGCTTAATTGCAGGAATTTTGTAGAGAGGTTTTTGGACAGCCATTGATGGAATTTCGTGCAGAAGTTTAAGGGGCCCAATGGTGCTCTGTTGGGGGAGGTTTAAGGAAGGTTTTTGCAGAAGTAGCTTGGTGTTTCAGTTGGAAGAAGAAGAGAAAACGAGCTGGACAAAAATCTGCACAGGAATTTTCGCTGTATAGTGAATTTTCTGGCAGATTTTCGTCTGCTACTTCCAGCTGTTTTACAGCGAGTTTTGAAGGGGATTTCAGGGGTATTCAAGGCTGGTTTCCAGCCTTCTTTATGGAGGAAAAACATGGCTAAGGTTCTGTACAAATTCTGGAAGAAAACAGCTTGGTTTTGAGTTCTCAAAACCGATTTTCGTACAGGAATTTTTCCTGCTTTGCTCCAGTTTGAGCAGTCCGAATTTGGTCAAGAACTTTCAGGTTTCCAACTGATCCTAAAGACCATTTTTCTAGCAGCATTTGGGAGGGAATGTTAGCTAAAAATTTTTCCCTTTTGAAGGTACAACAATGCTCGAAAAATTCCAGCTCATTCATGAGGAAAGATGAACTAAGCTAGAGGAAAATTTCAGCAAGCTTACTAGGGATTTTTCCTCTTGAAATTTCCCACAACTCTACCATATTTTCCAGACCATAGGGAGTCTTTTACCAAGACATTTTGATCCTAAAAGGCCTCAGTACTTTACTGAATTTTCTGGAAAGAAAAGGCTAGAACATCTTGATAAAACTAATGAGTTGAGAATTGTGGAAAATCAAAGATCAAGGAAGAATGATTTTCCCTATAAGAATTTCGAGAAGAGGGAAAAGAGTGGAATGGGATTCCTTCTATCATGTCTCTCCTAGAACATCATCACCACGTTAATCTAGGCCCTTAAGGCCGAAACCATCATTTCCCAAGCAAAATAAAATTTACTCAAGCTAAAGCTTCTATGATGGACTTTGAACCTTAGACCTCAATAATTTATTCCCAAGCTCTAACCACTATTCCCCAATAATTCTTGTTGATATTTCTACTAGAAAAATTATTCCCAATTCAATCCACAAGCTATCTCCTTATTTTCACCTCGGGCAAAAATTACCATTTTGCCCTTCTCACACATCACTCACCAACAAGACTTCAAGATAGTAAAAATCAAATTCAAAGTACATAGAAATCATATGAAAACATATTTAATCATGAAATAAAGCATGATATGCATCCCAACCCCCTTACTCTAAGGTTGGTCTTGACTAGGGTTTCACAAACAGTCTACTATGAAATCAAGAAATAATTGATTAAGCTTAATAAGGATGACATGCTCCGTGCCTTATGCTTAATCTGGATATCATGTGACAAAAGGATTAAATATAAAATTATGGTTTGGTTCAAAAAGATCACCGATCTTCATTTAACTTGGATAGTTATAATGTTTTGCTAGAAATCGCTTATAACTTGTGGGCCATTTAAATATGATTTAGGCACACTGCCATTGTTAAATGAACCTATAGAGTCACACAATAAGCGAACTTGTTAGGTTATTTTTCTGGTGACCAGATTCGATGAATCTGGAAATATGTCCAGATTCGATGAATCTGGAAATATGTCCACATTCGATGTATATGGATGATGTCCAGATTATAAGAATCTGACTCGGTAAATTAAACCGAGATAATGGCAGAATCTTATCATATCAGTTTTAATTTAATTTGAATTTAAATTAGAATATGATAAGATATTATTAGGGTTGGACTCTAAGTGGTTCGGGGGTTTTTTAAGAAAACCCTAGCCGTCTTTTCAATAGTCCAATTTTTCGGTTAAGAACATTTGTGCCATTCTCTACCAGAAGAAAAAAAAAACCTCTCAACCCTAGGTGCTAGCACTCCCCGGGTATCGAGTGAGTTCGCGGTGTGTATCCGATAGAGGACGTTCGCATACTGCAGCGTCTGGTGATTGCTCGGATTGAACATATAACAGCGCAATCAGAATCGAAGGATTTCGATTACAGCAACCAGAGGTAATTCTTAAACCTTAGATCTTCTTAATCGTTTACTTGGGTCCTCAGGAGGGATTCGTGGATGTTTTCCGCGTTTAGGAGTCCACGAATCCTAACACTTGTGAATTGGATATTGTTTTTAGGTGCCCATTCATCATAGCCTTAATGAGAGAATATCTCTGGAAGTAGCTATATTATATAATATAATTAAAGAGATTCTGAATTATAGTTTTTATCCTCTTCATTTATTGTTGAGTGCTCTAATCATCTAAGCTAGAATCTAGAAATCACAAAAAACTAACTTTAAAAAAAAAAAAAAATCTGTTTGATTATACTTTGAAGATTATAAGACATGTTTTGATTATGAAAAGTGAATATGTGAGTCTTCTTTTTCTAAGACTACCACTGAGCGTTCAGACTGTACTACAGGGTGTCACTTCTTTCTCTATTCCTACCCTCCTAAGAAGAAAGAAGGAAAATAATGAGATAAAAGTACCTAAGATATTATGTTTTCATGTTGCATATGCATACTACTACATATTGTGTACCTAAGAGTTTGATATGATGAATCATGGTTGAATATTAGAAAAAGATATGATTATTTAGTCTTGAAGGAAGAGTTGGCCTTTCAAATGAGTCAACTATTCCTATATGCACATCTATATTCTATCGTACTTGTGACAAAAAGGCTATTAAATAGAGGTGCAAGCTGATTTGCACAAGTGATTCTTTAAATCATCTACCTTGATTTGGTATTCTACTAATAGGAGGACAAATACTATAAGTTGTGTATTTCTTGATTCCTTAGAGGATGACGTGCCTGGGGATGGGGATATAATGTAAATTTATTGCTATTGTATATAGTTTTAGTTGTGGAATTCTCTAAACCTTTTATTGTAGACATGTAACAGAGTAAAGTACAAATACTTTATGTATAAGAGTACTTAGTTTGAGAATTAGTTTGCAGTAAAATGTCTAGTTGCTAATGTGGTTCTTTTTATTTTAAAACTTTTACAAGTAACTCTTTATTATTTGCAAATTTGTATAACTAAAGAGAGGTTTTTTTTAAAAAAAATTGCATATTTATAAGAAAACTTTTGTAATCGCATTGTATTATTTGCATTGTATTATAAGAGAGCTCAAGTAACTCTTCATTACTTTATGGTGATACTTTCAAACGTTTGTAGCTTCTGAATTAGGATGTGTCAAAGGCGATGGGGTGTGATGAGTTTACTAAATGCTTTATTAATAACATAAAAAATCTTAAAAAAAAAAAAGAGTGCTCCAAATAATTTTATGAAGGGTGTTATGCTTATCATGGCAAGCCACATATATTGGAAGGTGTAGTTAATTTATATTTATAAAATTTTAATTTTTTATAAAATTATATTTAATCACGGGCGAAATCTCCATGTATAGTGCAGAGTGGCCTACTAGTCAACCTCTAAAAGTTTCTAAGGGACATCTAATGTAACACCTCATAATTCCATAACGTAGTGGGTTATAACTTTGTGGGATGTCACCCCGTCTGATTGCTCATACAAGGGGCTTTTATAACAAACTTCACTCAATAAGTAGAGAAAAATTTTTCAAAATAGAAAAGTACAAGAATTTGGCTTCTGATACATATACTTATTGGGCTAATAGGTCCAAGATGTAGCATGAACCTCTAGAAGTCCACCGCACTTTTGCTACTCATCTGATCCTAAATTATTCAAAAAAAAATAGCACACGTGTGAGCGTAAAGCTCAGTGAGTCCCGTGTGTGCTAGTGTTTTCAACTAAAAGGATCTCATGAAGAATAATCTCAACATAAGCTAGTTCAGAAATTCTTGTGTGAAAACATTCTCAAAACAAGTATATAGGGATTTTGAGTGAAAACACGCTGATTCAAGTATTCCAGAATTCCAGTATAAAATATTCTGATTCAGGTATTCAAGTATTTGAGTATTCAAGTAAAGTAAGTGCTTATGCTAAGTATTCAAGTCAGTGTTTACACAAAGTATTCAAGTTAGTGCATATGCCAAATATTCAAGTTAGTGCATACACCAAGTATTCAACTTAGTGCTTACGCCAAGTATTCAAGTTAGTCATGTTTTGGATTTAAGGATAGACAAGTTCAAGAAATCAAGAATTCAAGATTCATATTGTTCCTCGTGTTTCTAAATCCATATAGGAAGCTCGCACTTGAGCACATCAAGAGATTATTTTCCATATCAGGAAAACACGTTACCAAAATTGGGATTTAGAAATTGAAAAGATCATACGAGATATTTCATATCCAAGATATTCAAGAAATCGAGTGCTTCATAATGCTTTCAAATTCAAGTGTAATATTTATCTCATAATATATTAGAAAAGTATTACTTGTATCTGAAAAGTACATGATTGTTTCAAGAAAATACTTAGCTAAAACAAGATTTAAAAAGCAATGGGACTCACCTTGTGTTCTAATTAACTTTTCTCGTTCATGGCCATTCAACCACCGTTTTCAATGTGTCCTTGGCTGTTTACCAACAAACCTACATCAAACATCGTTTCTAGGTTTAGTCGTGTTTGGTTGAAAAGTAGTCGATGGTTAGCCGACGTCCAGCCGATGGTCAATGGTCATTCAAGAAAATGCACGACGGTCGTTTTTCCGTCGTTTGTCCAATTCTTTCATTTTTCTTTTTCCATATCCTTCTTGTCTTCATGAATAAGGAATTATGTTCATGTCTTCCATTCATTTCACCCCAAAATCACGTAATTAATCATTTTTAAGTTCATTCATTTTCCAACCACTTTTCTGGAATTTTGCTACTTGACACACAAATTTTGTTTTGCACATAATTTTCAATCTACAACTCTAATTTGGCTCTATGATATACCAAAATGACTGTAAGATTCTTAAATTTAATTCTATATAAGCACTTTCCTAAGTTCAGGTTTTTCTGATATAGTATAGAAGCAAAAAACAGCCCTAGTAGTTTGCCAAATCTCAACCATTCATGTTATCTTTTGATATCCTTTAACCTTTAACACCTTGAGAATGTTACATTCATTCAATTTTCCCTTCAAATCAGATTTGATCCTTCAATTTTTGATTCCAACAACTCATTAAATTCATGTTTATTCAACATAACTTCACTTCTTTCAATCAAAAGCTAACATAATTAATCCCTCTAACCAATTAACAATCATTTTTATTCCATTTTGATCCTTATTTCATCAACCAAGATCAACCCTTCAAACTACCACGAAAACCCATTCCTTTATCACACAAAATAATATCCATAAATCTTCTAGGCAGTCGACACACATAAAGTTCACAAACAAAGTTTGTAAACCCTAATTTTTTTATCCAAAATCAAGACATGAAAATCATGCTTTCATGTTAAAATTGATATCAACATGATTACCATTCACCCAACAACAACTTTAATTCAAGTAAGGTAGGATTTTACCTTGTATTTAGAGCTCTTTTGTGTGATTTGCTCCAAGAATCTCTCAAGAACTCGCAACACTACACTAAGAACACACACTAGCTACCTTTTTCTTTCTTTTTGCTATTTTCTTTTGATTTCTTTTCTTTTGTTTCTCTCACCTTGAGGCTACCGAATTCTTTTGGCTGTATAATAGTCTTCCCACTGCCATTTCTCAACAGATTTTGGCTAGGAAAAATTTAATTCAACTAAGAATTTGGTGGAATTCATGTAGATGTGTTCCAATCCCAATTTAACATGCCATTTTTCTTAATTTTTATTCTTTAATTTTTATTCTTTAATTTTTTTCTTCTATTCACTCTTGTGGCTGCCGATTTTCTGGACAATTTTCATCTATTCCACCACAATCTCCATGTCAAAATATTGGCCAAATAAATTGCTCAAGGTATTAATTGAAGGGCTATTCCAATCATAATTAAACACATCATTCTTGTATTTATTTTATAATGCTTTAATTTCATGTATCTTGCATGAATTCTACATGAAACCTCTTATAAGTTGACACATGTTCATAGCTACAAATCACAAAATGCCACACGTCCAAATTTTCAATTGCATTTTCAATTTTTTTTCTCAGAAATGACTAAAATCGGATCCGAAATGAAAAAAAAAAAAAATTCATTGTACCATCCAGCTCTAAAAATTCCACCGAATCCATTGGTAAAGCTCAAATTCTTCAATTCTTTCTGCATTTGTTCAAATTCTTAGTTAAAGTTGTAGATGCGGTCAAAATGACAAAAATGCCATCCATAACCCGAATAACATAATTCATACCAAATCGTGCCTTTCATTGCACTGATCAATTACCTTTCTTAGTAGACCCCTAAATTCTTATTCTACTAACAGTAGTAGCCTTTCGAAGATTTAGGGTACGAGTAGAACAAATCTAATAATTCCATCCAAGTCTCGACAAAATATTATTAAACCAAAATATTCGCTTTATTATGCTGATCATCTTTTATTCTGGCCATTGATACAAATTCTCATCCTATTACAAGTAGTAGCCAATTAAAGTATAAAAGTGAGGGTTATTACATGAAGCATACAACCTAAGGCATATTTGGACTAATAGGATCCTACCAAGTTATTTGAGCAATAAATGCATTAGGTGACTAGGATGGAAATTCTTCTATAAATAGAAGATGAAGAGTGGCAATTGGGCCTTTTTGCAGCCAGAAAAATAGAAGGCAAAAAGGGGGGAAATAAGAGAAAAATAAGGAAAAGAAAAAGGAAGAGAAAACAAAAGAAAATAGAGAAGAGAGAGAGAGGGAATTTTTGAGAAAGAGAGAGAAGGAAGAGGAAGAAAAGTTTAGGCCATTTTCAAGCAAGATAGCTTCAAATCAAAGGTAAAATGCTTCCCTCCAAGAATTAAATTTATTCTATAGTTCATGAGGATGATTTTGTTGTTAATTTTGCATGGAAAATAGCTAAAGTTATGAAATATTCTTGGTGAAGAATTCATGTTGCGATGTTGTTTTATGGAGGCTTTGTAGGTTTTTTCTATGATTATTTTGATGATTAAGATGATTTGATGAATTTTTCATGGGTTATATATGGCTGCATATTATAATTTTGTTGGAAGCAAGAAATAAAGTTGGAAAATATTAATTATTGAAGAAATATGCAAGGCTATGTAAGTTATTTGAGGCTGTTGGTTTTATTGTTGTTCAAACATGAAAATACTGATTTCTAGATGACTGAAAATATGAATATTTGATGTTGTGAAAGAGAAGAATGAATTGGATTAAGTGTTATTTATATACTATAGTGAAGGGAGAATAAATGGAGAATGTTATTTTGCAAGAAAAATGAATGAATTATGGAAAAATTGAATTGGTTTACTCTCAGTAGTTTTGTGCCAGCTCTAAAACTGAGTGAATTAAGTTCCTAAGATCATAACTAAGGATTCTAGGAGTATATTGGCAGAAGTTTGAAGTGATTTGGATATGTAAATGAAAAGTTATGATGAAAATACTAAAAGTTGACAAAACAGTGACGGGATTTAAAGTGCTGAGACTTTGTCATGAAAACTTTAAAAAAAAATGGAGAAAGGAAAAGGTATTACATGAATTGAAAATTATAAAGGAATGTCCTAGGGAGATTTTGGAACTAGTTTAACATCATTTGAATTTGTGGATTGAAAGTTATGGCATAATTATGAATGCATTACATGAAAGATAAAATGTGAAATTGTTAAGCTAGTAGATTATGTTTGTTTTATTGAGTTCAATGAAGTAAGTAAGGTCATAAGGCTAAGCGAATGTCTTATGATTACATGGAATACAAGAATGAAGAAGGATTGTGTAAAAGAAATATTATTCCTTCAATTACTTCAAGTAATTATGTGCTTTTGTGGGGATGTGAATATAAGAAATGGATAATATATACCCTTGTTAATCATTTGTTAGTGATGCATTAATTTAAAAGATTAAAATACTAATAAAGAGTGAATCACTCTTGTGATGTAGACGCGAATACCACAAGGACTTTGTGAAGTCTCGAGGGCAACGAATCGCTAAGTAATAGCATTAGTTGAGGTGAGTCCCGTTATTTCTAAAATCATTTTAACTAAGTGTTTTTTTGATAAAGCTAAATGCTTTTCTGATATAGCTAAATGTTTATGCTTAAAGCTCAAAGCATGGATTTTTATGCGTAAAGCTACATGCTTTTTGAGTTTACTCAATATATATATAGATATGCTAAATGTTTTCCATCATATATATATATGGAAATGTTTTATTTAATATCATAATCATGTTTATAACTTGGAGGCTTTCATTCAAAATGATACGAAGTTTTATGTTAAATGTCGAAATGCTTTCAAAGCACTCTATGCATTTTATGAAAGACATGTTACTTTCTTTGTTGAAGAACTTTGGAAATTATTATAAAGAATATAAGGAACACTTGGAAAATAATATTTTGGGCCGGAAAATGATTTTTCTTATGCTCGGATATGAGCTTATGTTATGGGAAAAGAATATTGTGGATCCTTGAGTACTCAAGAGGGATTATGCACTTATACTAACTTATGTGGGTTTGAGAATGTGGTCTGGGTGGTGAGCACCTCCGAACTGTGATATCTTATTTCATGGGGTACTAGTATTTGATGTTTAGTCATCCTTAGTTGGCAACACATTTTTCAATTGTGGAAACGGAGGACGGGCGTGGGATACCTGGGTCAGTGTGACCAAATAAAGATGGTAGGATTAAAATCCTTTTTGGATCCGTATGACTGCGGTAGTATTATAAATCCTATTTGGGTCAGTGAGACCAAATAAAGGCGGTAGGACTATAAACCCTATTTGGGTTATTGAGGCCAAATAAAGGTGGGCGGACTAGAAATCCTATTTGGGTCATTGTGACCAATATTTTTATTGATGGGACCTTATCCCATTTTCTTTAAAAGGGTAATAGTTCTCAATAAACCATGTTTTTTTCCCAAATGTGCATGAACTCTTTAACAATAATTATTAAGGTTTTCATCTGCAATGTTTAAAGAGTCATTCTTCAGTAGAAAGATACAATAAAACCCTTTTATGTGTTTTCCTAGAAAAAACACTAGTATACACGGGACTCGCTGAGTGTTTTTGCAGTTACATGTTTTCTTATATGTTTTTAGGCTCTGTGGTCTAGGTTGGTGATCAGAATACATTACATAAGTATGATAAAGTAGAAATAGTGCACTTGATATATTGTGAGTATTAGAATATTGTATGAAAGAATTGAAGACCATGTACTAAGAAATTTTCCCAAGAATAAATTTTTGTTTTGAAGTTATAGTGTGATTCCACTACTAATTAAGTTGTTGATTCATTATAAAGACCCTTTATTTGTGATATCTGACGAGGTGACATCCCACGAAGTCAAGGCCCACTACGACACGGATATATGAGGTGTTACAAGTGATATCAGAGTCTAGGTTTAGGCATTCCTTCAACTTACTGGGTTCGATACGACCTAGTAGCTAGTAAAGTTATGTAATCCGAAACTATCGGATTTGGATAAAATTGATCCTTAGAAATCGAAGGATGATTAATATAGATTTGATTCTCAATAGCAGAGTTTATAGTATAGCAGACCTATAATAGCATTTACAGTTATAGATCTATAAAAGTAGAAAACCTTGTGGAGTAAGATATAGAGATAGGCATGATATCTGAATATGAGACACTTAAATTGGTTATAATCCCTTCTGATGAGTCAGAAGAAGAGATAGTCGAGATACTTATGACATATTTGAACAAATTTAATGGAGTAGCTATTGATGGTGATGTAATAACAAATTATGCAGCAAGCAGTGACCTAAACTCTGATGACAATGTAAAAATTGAGGTTAGGGAATCCTTAGATTGGATACCTGAGTACCATTTTGTATACTCTAACTCTGGACCCCAGTTTCTGGGACCAGTAGTGATGATGAATAGAGGACTTTTGTGCAGTCGAAGGTTTGGTGTGCATATAGTATGATTGGAATAGTAGTTATAACTTGTAGCTAAGGACATATGCATTGGTATAATGTGCTTGCATAAAATTTTGTGTACTGGAAATCCCATATTGTGGAAAATACAAAGGGGTGCGATTATACCATAACTATGCACCAGAAACTTCAAAGTTAAGCATGCATGGGTGAGAGAAGTACTATGATAGATGACCACTGGGAAGTGACCTTAAAAGTTGAAGGAGAAGATTTGGGAGAATTTATACAAATAAATAAAGGGGAATTCTAACCTTTTGACTCTAAAAGACTTGGAGGACCTAGTTGGTAGAAGAGACAAAATTTCTAGAAAAAAAACAAGCTACTGAAGAAAGGTAAGTCATTCGTTGATTCAAGTATGAGAAGAGGAGTATAAAGCCATAAATTACCCCATCCAAATGATCTATAGGATGAATGAATCTAAGAAGAAAATCATATAGGTTAGAGAATAGGAATTGTAAGGGATAATCAAGGCCCAATCTCAGCTTCTAAATCAAGAGCAAATAAACTATTAGCAAAAACAAAAGTGATCACTTTGGATAAAGTGGATCTCAGAATAGTAGCGAACAATAGTGGTTGTAGAAGGTAAAGTCTTACTGATGGCAAGGAGGCTAAGATTCTGATAAATCCAAATTCTCTTCCTATTGCTTATCCTTTTGCTCAAGGTAAGGATTAAGGATAGGGAAGTTCCCTATGAATTGGCAATTAGCAATTCTTTAGGGGAACAGATGAATAGTGATAAGAAGTGTATGGAGCGTGTGTTGGAATGTATACCCTCTTAGACTAGGTTTCTGATGTAATTTTGACTTGTATTAATAAAAGTATTTTTCTAAGAATTTATTTGTGAAATTTTCTTTATATTTGTGCACGATTTTATTAGAAAAGACCCATTGTGTTTAAGTTAATGGTTCATGTGAATGGAGGTCTTTCACAGTAAGGTATGGTCTATGAGATACTTAACACATAAACTATTGTTCTTAACCAAATGGTGAGAATGAGAATCTCATCATAGTAAGATTATTATGTTATAAATTCTAAATAGGGAATGGCTTACCTTTAGCTAATGAATAGTTTTCTCGTTTCCTAACACAAGCGTATTTCGAATACGTAAAACATGACCTGTAGTAGTGGTTTCTAAAAGTACTATGTGATAGAAATCCAGACTACTACTGCCACATCATGGACTTGTACTCTAAAGTTTAAGTATAAGTTGGGGGTCTGACGAAGCTGGAAGCGTATGCTTTGATATACTATAGTTGAGGTTCTTGAGAAGGACCAATATACTTGTATGTTGGGTATATGTGACTAGTTAGTTAAGACAGACTTGTACAAGATAATGTCTACACTATATCACCCATTGTGGTTGTTTAAATGATCTAATTATCTGGGGCCCTAAGGAACATGACTTGGATATTGGCTTTAGGGTAGCTCCCATGGAAAGAGAAAATATTCCAAGATGTCGTGGATCATTAGACTAGAAGTTTAAGGATGTTAGATATCTTTTAGAGGTGTGTTAGTACACTAATTCCTTTCTAAATGCATGACGATGTGTAGAAGGGTATTTTGGTTATTTTACATATGGGTCAAAGACATAGTTAACGCAGAATTGTCTTTGGGGTCAATATTTCTTATAGTGATATTAAAAAATATTTAAAATAAAAAACACAACTATTTATATAGCAAGGGTATTTTGATCATTTTAGTAGCTAAGACGATGTGTATTTTTTGTCCTCAGAATAGCCCGTAAGTCCTAATTATTTTATGTCGAGAAAATGGTCACAACAAAAAGCATTTTATTTTATTCAGAAGTCTAATTTATTTTTTAGACTGGAATAAAATAAAGAAACGAGAGAAATTAAATTTATTATCCAGTTTAATTGGTTAATTAATTATTTAGGGCCTAAGCCTAGATTAAAAATTTAAAAAATTAACCTGGGGCTTAAACTAGTTAATAAAAGGATTAATAATTATTTTAGTTCAT
Organism: Voacanga thouarsii; assembly: GCA_026120185.1. NCBI lineage: Eukaryota > Viridiplantae > Streptophyta > Magnoliopsida > Gentianales > Apocynaceae > Voacanga > Voacanga thouarsii. The sequence goes on from JANUWF010001150.1 coordinate 1,532,857, forward strand.
TTGGGCTTATTAATTATGTATTGGGTTATTTTAATAGGCCCAAGAAGTAAATAATTAATGGTTACTATTTTTGGGCTCATTGGGTCCAAGGAAAATAGTAAATTATTTTGGGCCAATAGCTTGGACTAAAATTTTTTTATTATTTATGGAACAGAAGAGTTAAGGCTAAGCCAAACCTCTTCTGTTGATTACATCAAAACCACAGGGGTTGGGTTATCTAGTAGTGAAGAGTCATGAGTTGTGATAGGGGTTCTAGTCATAGAAGGCACATGACATAGGAAAAAAACGAATAGTGTTTGTTCCCTCTGCTCTCTCTCCCTCGTTCATTCTTTTTCTTTATGTAACCTTCTTGATTTTGCTAATCAATAACAAAGTTCAAGAAGTGTCATTCCTTGCCTAGGTTATTTCACCAACACAGATTGGGCGGAGGAATATTTTGAGAAGTGGAAAGCTTTGCGTACAAGCCAAGGAGAAGCTGAAGGATTGCTAGTTTTTCATTAGAATCGGAGCAAGACAAGTAGCCACTCCAACGGTTAGGACGTCGTCTTCTCAGTCAAGGAGACCACGGACACACAAAGATATTGTTTTTGGCCTTCCGCTGTGCCATGTCTTTATTTTTCTGGGTTTATTTTCACTGCATACATGGCTTCTTCTGTATTCATTGCCTTCAAGAGCTATCAGAGAGTGATGCTTTGAATGGCTTAGGATTGATGCATGCTAGTTAATAAAATTGGCAAGACTAATGTGATAATTATGATAAGATTCTTTGCTGTTTTGGTATGGGTAGATGCGTTGTAAACCTTGCAGTTGAGGTATTAGATCTCTGTACAAATTTTCATTATTGCTTTGTTTAGCTTTCGTGTAAACCCGATTTGAAAGGTATAGGTGGATGTCATGCTTTTGTTGAAAAAATGAAACAAGAAACTGCTTTGAATGATTGCAAAGCGTTGCGGAGATGCCCATAGAAAAATTGTAGAAGAAATCAGCGAAAAAAAATTTTCTAGTGGAGAAGATGAGCTGAGCCACAAGCCCAGCCCAGCTGAACCGTGCTCGATGGTGTCTAGAGTCTAGGCTGTGCCTGATGGAAAACGAGAAACAGGGGCATGCTCTGTAAGTTAAAAAAAATTGCAGAAAAATAAAACGTGAGCCTTAAAGGCTATACGGAAGCGTGAAGATCATACCTTTGCTTTCATTAACCCTCCTAGGTTGCGTAGGAACAGATTAAACGGCTGGAATCGCCTCGCTTTGCACACTTGAAGGAGCTTCCGGTTGAACACCCGCTAGCCTTCTACTTCGCTTTGTTTGCATTAACGCTTAGCTCTCCAGCTCTCGGGATATTCCTCAGCCTAACCTCTAGTTGGTGAACACTATGGTAAAGAGGAACGATCTCAAAACTCCTTGGTTCTTTCGCTATTGATTAGCAAAGAACAAGAAGAAACCACAGAGGAAGGAAGAGGGAAAAACGTGAGCTACCAGAGAGAGAGTGACGTGAGTCTTGTGAGGCTAGGGAAAAATTAGAGTAGTTTTCTTTTCCAAAGAGTTGTTTATAAGTTAGCCTAAACTAGGTCTCTCAATATCTAATAAACATATCCCCGGGATTTCAAAACACCCGGATGTTATCCTGAGAATCAGTTTGGCCTAAACCTAAACTCCTCTTGACCGTATCTGGAAAAAACCCTAAGGTTCAAGCTATTGGGCCAGAAAAATATTTATTATTTTTCTTGGACCCAAAAGGCCCAAAATAATAAATATTTATTATTTATTTCCTGGGCTTACATAAGTAACCCAATAAATAATTAATGAGCCCAAATGAACCATAATAATTAATCTTTAATTATTTATTTCTTGGGCCTATATAAATAACCCAATAAATAATTAAACATTATTTATTTCCCCTAGTTTAAGCCCAGGTTAATTTCTTAATTATTCATACTGAACCTAGGCCCTGAATAATTAATTAACCAATTAAACTAGATAATTAATTTCTCTCAACTCCTATTTTATTTATTTATTTATTTATTTTATTCCAGTCTAATAATAAATTAGACTTCCTGAATAAAATAAAATAAAATAAAATAAAATCCTCTTCAACTGAGACCAATTCCTCAACCCAAAAGTAGTTAGGACTTACGGGCTATCCCGAGGACCAAAAAGACACATCGCCTTGGCTGCTAAAATGACCAAAATACCCCTGCTATATAAATAGCTGTATTTTGCATTTTAAATATTTTCTAATATCACCATAAGGAAATATTGACCCCAAGGACAATGCTGCATTCGCAAAGTCTCCGACCTACAGGTGAAATGACTAAAATACTCCTCTACACATCGCCGTACATTTAGAGAGGAAGAAGTGTACTAACACCCCTCTAAATGACATCTACCATCCTTAGGCTTCTAGTCCAATGATCCACGACATCCTGGAGTGTTTCCGCTTTCCAAGGGAGCTACCCTAAAGCAAACATCTAAGTCATGTTTCCTAGGGCCCTGGATAATTTAGACCATTCGGACAACCACAAGGGGCGATATAGTGCAAAAACTATCTTGTATAAGTCTGTCTTAACTAACTAGTCACACATACCCAACATGCAAGTATATTGGCCCTACGATAGAACCTCAACTACAGCAAATTAAAGTATATGCTTCCAGCTTCGCCAGACCACCAACTCACACTCAAGTCGTAGAGTACTAGTCCACGCTGTAGCGGTAGTAGTCTAGGTTTCTACCATATAGTACTTTGAGAAACTACTACTACAGGTCCTGTTCTACGTATTCGAAATACGCTTATGTCATGAAGTGAGTGAACTACCCACTGGCTAAAGATAAGCCATTCCCCATTTGGAATTCATAACATAATAACCTAAATACGATGAGGTTCCCAGTCTCATCAATAGGTTAAGAACAAATGTTTATGTGTTAAATAACCCGTGATCCATACCTTACTGTGAAAGACCATCATTCACATGGATCACTTATTTAAACACAATGGGCATGTTCCAAACGAAAATCGTGCACAAACAAAAAGTAAATTCACAAACAATTTCTGAAAATAAATTCTTTCATTAAAATATTCGATTTTACATCAGAAACCTAGTCTAAGAGGGCATACAATGCAACAATCTCCCACTTGCACTCTAAGACTAGGTAAGTCCATAGGTGCCCACCCCTATGGCGTCTAAGTGTCTCTTGAAGACTCTCTCAGCCAAAGGCTTGGTGAATGGATCTGCTAGATTATTTTTTGAGGCAATATGCTTCACCACGACTTCCCGTCTCTGGATGAAATCCCGGATCAGGTGGTACTTTCTCTCAATGTGTTTCCCCTTCTTGTGGTTCCGAGGTTCCTTAGATTGCGATACTGCTCCAGTGTTGTCGCAATACATCACAACCGGCCTGTCCAAATGTGGTACGATTCCAAGTTCTGAAAGGAACTTCTGGAGCCAAACTGCTTCCTTGGATGCTTCCGAAGCTGCCACATACTCAGCTTCCATGGTTGAGTCAGCAATACAAGATTGCTTGATACTCCTCCATGAACTTGCTCCTCCAGACAAGGTGAAGACATATCTACTAGTGGATTTTCTCTCATCCTTATCCGCCTAGAAGTCTGAGTCTATATATCCTGTAGGAACCAAATCATCAGCCCTGTAAACCAGCATATAATCTCTCGTTCCCTTGAGGTACTTGAGAATATACTTTACAGCTTGCCAATGAACCTCCCCTAGGTTTGACTGATATCTGCTAACTAAGCCCACGGCAAAGCAGATATCTGGCCTAGTACACAGCATGGCGTACATGAGACTTCCCACAGCCGAAGCGTAGGGAATCCTACTCATTCTGTCCTTTTCTTCTTGAGATTTAGGACAGTCCTTCGAAGAAAATGACAACCCATGTCTGCAAGGGATTAGAGCTCCCTTGCATGAGTCCATGCTGTACTTGGCCAGCATCTTGTCAATGTATGTCGCTTGGGATAATCCTAACATTCTCTGCTTCCTATTTCTAAGAAGCCTAATCCCGAGAATGTAGCTAGCTTCTCCCAAGTCCTTCATACTGAATTGACTAGACAGCCAAACCTTTGTAGATGACAATGTCCCTACATCATTTCCAATGAGTAGAATGTCATCCACATAGAGGACAAGAAAAACCACATTAATGCCTTCAAGTTTCCTGTACACGCATGGTTTATCTTCGTTTTGGATAAAACCATAAGATTTTACGGTCTTATCAAAACGAATGTTCCATGCTTTCGATGCCTGCTTAAGTCCATAAATGGACATCTTAAGCTTGCAAACCATGTGTTCCTGGCCTTCAGCAATGAAGCCTTCCGGTTGGGACATATAGATGTCTTCGCTAAGATGGCCATTCAAGAATGCCGTCTTGACATCCATTTGCCATATCTCGTAGTCATAGTGACAGGCGATGGCAAGTAGGATGCGGATGGATTTAAGCATGGCTACCGGGGAAAAGATTTCCTCATAGTCGATACCTTCTTTCTGAGTATACCCTTTCGCAACAAGCCTAGCTTTGAAGGTTTCCACCTTCCCATCCGCTCCTCTCTTCCTCTTGTATACCCACTTGCACCCAATGGGTTTTATCCCTTCAGGTGAAGCTACAAGATCCCAAACCTGATTGAGGTACATAGACTCAATCTCGGCTTTCATTGCTTCATGCCACAGATTTGCATCGGCATCAGCAATAGCCTCCTCGTATCTAGTGGGGTCTTGTTCCTGATGGTCAGAGACCAGCTCAAAAGCTTCTCCAGTCCATCTATCCAGAACCCTAGACACCCTCCCACTACGACGAGGCTCCATATGCACAGGCTCTTGAGGCTGTGCCTCTTCTTGTTCCACTATCGGGTTAGAAGAAGTTGATTCCGTAGATAACTTCTCCTCAAGTTCCAACCTCGTTGAACCTTTAGTGGAAGTATTTCGATCATCTTCCAAGTATCTAGCATTGGTACTGACTAGTACCTTCTGCTCCTTAGGATGATAAAAGTAGCCTCATTTTGTCCCTTTTGAATACCCAACAAAATAGCATAATTCTGATCTTAGTTCCAACTTGTCTCCCTTGATCAGTACATAAGTTGGATATCCCTAAATCCTGAGATGATTCAGACTTGGCTTACGCCCAGTCCACATCTCATAGGGAGTCCTAGGTACTGATTTGGAAGGCACCAAGTTCAGAATATATGCCGCTGTTTCCAGGGCATATCCCTAAAAGGACACTGGAAGAGTAGCATGAGACATCATACTTCGGACCATTTCCATCAACGTCCTATTCCTTCTCTCAGCTACTCCGTTCTGTTGGGGGGTTCCCGGCGCAGAGAGCTGGGATACTATCCCATGATGTACCATGTAGTCCTTGAATTCACCTAGGAGGTACTCTCCACCACGATCCGATCGTAAGGTTTTGATTAATTTACTTGTCCAACGCTCCACTTCAGCCTTAACTCTTTGAACTTGTCAAAAGAGTCAGACTTGCGTCTCATCAGGTAAATGTAGCCATACCTCGTACAATCATCCGTGAACGTGATGAAGTACTTAAAACCTCCTTTCGCTGGTGTAGACAGTGGACCACACACATCGGCGTGAACAAGACTCAACACCTCCTTGGCTCTATCTGCCTTTGGTGTAAATGACCTCTTGGTCATTTTTCCCATTAGGCAGGATTCACACTGAGGCCAACTTTCCAATCTCAATGAGCCCCAAAGGCCCATCATGGATTAGCCTCTGAATCCTGGTTGAGTTAATATGACCCAAACTTAGATGCTAAAGGTATAAATCATTGATATTGGTCTTTCTCTTCTTAGTTAAAGGTTCAGACAGAGCGTTATTTGATTGGTTGTTAATAGGGTTTAAAAAGAACAGATTACCATACATGTGCCCAGTACATAAAATTTCTCTATCTCTACTAATAGAAATACCAGAATGGAAAGATACAGAATATCCTTGATTAATAAGTTTTGCAACTGAAATCAAATTCTGACGAAAATTAGGTACATATAAAATGTCTTTTAAAACCACTATCTTATTACAATCAAAGATAAGATCCAGCTCTCCCACTGCAAGGGCCCAGACATGTGCTCCATTACCCACTCGAAGCCCATGTTCGACCTTCTTGAGTCTTCTTATCTTCCTAAACCCCTGCAAGGAGTTACAGATATGATCAGTGACTCCTGAATCAACAATCCAAGTGGAAGTTGATCATACCATTGATATGGACTCTAGATAGTAAACATTACCTGTGGGGATTTTTTTGGCCTGAAGATCTGGACACTCTTTTTTCCAGTGTCCCTTCTTTCCACACTTGAAGCACTTGCCCTTTGGTTTGTCCTTGGGTTGGTTCTTGGGCTGGGCTGCTGCATTCCCCTTCTTCCTCTTGAACTTTCTGGGCTTAGGCCCAGTTCTTGAAGAAGAGGCCTTAGCAATCATGGCCTTAGATTGCGGCTTCATGACCTTCTCCGTCATCTGGAGCTCATTCATCAGTTCAGTTAAACTCATGTTCAACTTGTTCATGTTATAGTTTAACTTAAACTGAGTGAAAGAGCCCGGTAGAGATTCGAGAACCATGTCCACTTAGCTCTCGGGGTCAATGACAGCCCCTAAGATTTCTGCCTCCTCGAAAGCAGTAATCATCTTGAGCATATGCTCTCGGACTGATGCTCCCTCAGCCATCTTAGTGTTCACAATAGTTCGAAGAGCCTCCTGCCTTGCGGGCCGACTCTTATCTGCGAACATAGTTGCCAATGATTGACTTATGTCATATGCAGAAGCCATGTGCTCGTGTTTTGACTGGAGCACATTAGACATGGAAGCTAACATATAGCAACGTGCTATTTCGTCAGCTTTCTTCCATGCCTTTTCAGCCTCTCGCTCTTGAGCGGTGGAACCTTCCCCGATAACAGGGCAGGTCTCGTAAAGGACATACTTATACTCCTCAGCTGTGAGTATTATGTCCAGGTTCCTTTTCCAGTCCACATAGTTTGGACCCGTTAACTTATTCTCCCTGAGAATAATGGCCAATGGACTAAAAGAACCTCCCACCATTTCTGAAAATCGAAAATAAAAGAAAGAAATTAGTTTGTGAAAACAAAATGAAATTTGTGCACTGAAAATAATTTGGCTCTTAGGAAAACTGACATAGCTTCTTGGGAAGATTAACAGTTTCCTAAGCTAAGTGTATTAACCACCACAAATTAATTTCCCTTCTAGGTAATGGTCTAGAGAATAACTCCATTGTGGGATGGCCATTTCCTCTCATTTCCTATGGACATACCTCGCACTATAACCTCCAACGTGGGCTGGCCGATTATAGTACATGCCCCGGGTTATTAATTACATTCTTCCATTAGATCTAGATCCTTATGGTAACCCCATCCTATACGGGTTCACTCCCAGGGTGACGCGAAGGGATCCACGATCTCTAATGAGGACCGTGATGGAAGCCGTGGGGCCGTTGGAACCCCTCTCCCACTTAGTCTTTTAAAATAAAGGTTTTATGGAAAATATCCTTTTGAAATTTCCATTAAGTTTTTCCTTAACTCAAAAAATAAAATATCTAAGTCCAATAAAATCTCTATGTCAAGGCTTATATCCTTTGAGAGATTTCCTCCATGGACTAATTTTATTCAAGTTAAAACTTAATGATTTCAAAAATTTTCCAATTAAAACTTTCTAGAGACTTTGGTCTCAAGCTTATTTGACAAAATCATTTTTCTAGTCCAAAACAAAACAAAATAGCTCTCCATTTTAATTTACAAAAATATCTAAATCCAATATATTTTCTATGTCAAGGATTAAATCATCTGAGAAAATATTCAAGGATTAATTTTTGTACCAATTAAAATAACCATTTAGTTTTTGAAGAAAAATATTTTTTTCTTGCCAAAACAAAAGTTCCCAAAGACTTTGGTCTTTGACGAAAAACACACATAGGTACATAAAAAAATAGCATGCTCGAAAACAGTAAACGTTTTCATGCTTTTCTATTTTTAAACCTAAGTGCCCAAATAATAGAATTAAACACATTAATTAATTAATTAATGATCTTGTTTAATCCTAAAATCCCTTACTAATATTTTTCATGCAAATATATTTCAAGAATATAAATATTGCAAAAATATTAACTTCGCTTGGTATGGGACCCAAAACAAAAAAGAAAAAAAATAATTAAAAATTTTGACTGGCGGTCTACTGCACCGGCCACACCGGATCCGCGCCCGCGTGGCCTGCGGTCCACCGCGGCCGCTGTGCACCAGCCGCACCTGATCTCCTGCAGCTTCAACCCATGGAGCCGCCCCGCGCCCGCGTGCCCTCCGCTGCCGACCCGCGAACTCGCCCGATTACCTGCGCATTGACCCGCGCGCCAATTGAATTTCAATTGCAACATCAGATTGATTCCGGCTTCAATTCACTGGCAATTGGCTCGGCTTCGCGGCTCCAGCAGCACGGCTCCACTCACAGAACAGAAGCGGCTCGGCTCCAACGCGGTGGCTTATGAACAGTATCATCTTCTTCGTTTTTTCACCCGCGCGATTTTTTTCTCTGAGAATTGCAGAAACTCTTCTGCTTCATTTTTTTCAGCCTTCTTTGGCTTCTTTGGACATTTTTACTTACAAAAAACATCCAAACCAAAAACACAACCACCTATACACATTTAAATTAGGTTTACATGATTAAACTTGAAAGCCAAAAAAATTTACAGAGAGCTCCTATTCTTCAACGGTGAAGCTTACAAAACCATCTATCCCATACCAAAACAGCGAAGGATCACAGGTATAATCATCTTCTCCATTTTATTAACTACCATGCTCCCTATATTGATCAAAACCAGTGGCTCTGATACCACTATGATGGAAAACGAGAAACAGGGGCATGTTCTGTAAGTTAAAAAAATTGCAGAAAAATAAAACGCGAGCCTTAAAGGCTATGCGGAAGCGTAAAGATCATACCTTTGCGTTTCTTAACCCTCTTAGGTTGCGTAGGAACAGATTGAACGGCTGGAATCACCTCGCTTTGCACACTTGAAGGAGCTTCCGGTTGAACACCCGCTAGCCTTCTACTTCGCCTTGTTTGCATTAACGCTTAGCTCTCCAGCTCTCGGGATATTCCTCAGCCTAACCTCTAGTTGGTGAACACTATGGTAAAGAGGAACGATCTCAAAACTCCTTGGTTCTTTCGCTATTGATTAGCAAAGAACAAGAAGAAACCACAGAGGAAGGGAGAGGGAAAAACGTGAGCTACCAGAGAGAGAGTGACGTGAGTCTTGTGAGGCTAGGGAAAAATTAGAGTAGTTTTCTTTTCCAAAGAGTTGTTTATAAGTTAGCCTAAACTAGGTATCTCAATATCTGATAAACATATCCCCGGGATTTCAAAACACCCGGATGTTATCCTGAGAATCAGTTTGGCCTAACCCTAAACTCCTCTTGACCGTATCTGGAAAAAACCCTAAGGTTCAAGCTATTGGGCCAGAAAAATATTTATTATTTTTCTTGGACCCAAAAGGCCCAAAATAATAAATATTAATTATTTATTTCCTGGGCTTACATAAGTAACCCAATAAATAATTAATGAGCCCAAATGAACCATAATAATTAATCTTTAATTATTTATTTCTTGGGCCTATATAAATAACCCAATAAATAATTAAACATTATTTATTTCCCCTAGTTTAAGCCCAGGTTAATTTCTTAATTATTCATACTGGACCTAGGCCCTGAATAATTAATTAACCAATTAAACTAGATAATTAATTTCTCTCAACTCCTATTTTATTTATTTATTTATTTTATTCCAGTCCAATAATAAGTTAGACTTCCTGAATAAAATAAAATAAAATAAAATAAAATCCTCTTCAACTGAGACCAATTCCTCAACCCAAAAGTAGTTAGGACTTACGGGCTATCCCGAGGACCAAAAAGACACATCGCCTTGGCTGCTAAAATGACCAAAATACCCCTGCTATATAAATAGCTGTATTTTGCATTTTAAATATTTTCTAATATCACCATAAGAAAATATTGACCCCAAGGACAATGCTGCATTCGCAAAGTGTCCGACCTACAGGTGAAATGATTAAAATACTCCTCTACACATCGCCGTACATTTAGAGAGGAAGAAGTGTACTAACACCCCTCTAAATGACATCTACCATCCTTAGGCTTCTAGTCCAATGATCCACGACTTCCTGGAGTGTTTCCGCTTTCTAAGGGAGCTACCCTAAAGCAAACATCCAAGTCATGTTTCCTAGGGCCCTGGATAATTTAGACCATTCGGACAACCACAAGGGGCGATATAGTGCAGAAACTATCTTGTATAAGTCTATCTTAACTAACTAGTCACACATACCAACATGCAAGTATATTGGCCCTACGATAGAACCTCAACTACAGCAAATTAAAGTATATGCTTCCAGCTTTGCCAGACCACCAACTCACACTCAAGTCGTAGAGTACTAGTCCACGCTGTAGCGGTAGTAGTCTAGGTTTCTACCATATAGTACTTTGAGAAACCACTACTACAGGTCCTGTTCTACGTATTCGAAATACGCTTATGTCATGAAGTGAGTGGACTACCCACTGGCTAAAGGTAAGCCATTTCCCATTTGGAATTCATAACATAATAACCTAAATACGATGAGGTTCCCAGTCTCATCAATAGGTTAAGAACAAATGTTTATGTGTTTACATTCTTATCATATTGCCAAGGTCTCCCTAAAATCAAATGACCCGCTTGTATAGGCACCACATCACATAGTACATCATCTTTGTAGTTCCCTATCTTGAAAGACACCAAGACTTATTCATTGACCCTCAATTCTCCACTATCATTCAACTATTGTAACTTGTAGGGTTTGGAGTGTTTAATCCATTTCATTCCCAACTTATCAACCAAGTTTGCACTAATCACATTAGTGTAACTTCCACTATCCACAATGACACTATAAGGGATCTTGTTGATTAGACACTTTGTGTAGAATATGTTCTCCCTTTGTTGATGGTCTTGGTCTTCAATGGCTTAGGAGTTCAATGATCTTCTTCTGACTCCAACTAAGAATACTCTTGGCCAACCATTTACCCTTCATCACTTTCCTCTTTCACATTTTCTTCTTGGTCTTCTTGGCATCGTTCTTCCTCATCTTCTTCATTGGTTATGACTTCTCCAAAGGGGTTAGTGTACATAGCCCTTTTATTTGGACATTCATGAGAAGTATGCCCATAGCCAAGACACTTGAAGCACTTAATATTTCTATTTTGTTGTGGTCTTTTCATACCTTTTCCCTTATCCTTGTTCCACCCTTCCCTAGGTTTCTAATCTTCCCTAGGCTTGCTGTACTCCCTTTAGAAAGGTTTAGGAGCATCATCCTTTTTGATTTGCATCTTGAAAATGGTGTTCAGACTTTGAAATGTAGGCTTAGCAAAAGTCCTCTTCTTTAGTTTCTTTTCAATCTTGGTGGCGGCATGGACCATGTCCTCAAGTCAATCATAGGAGTGCAATTCTACCAAATTGGCTGTTTTCCTATTCAATCCACTCAAGAATCTAGCCCTTGTTGCCCTATGATCTTCTTAAATTTGAGCTCTCATCAACGTCATCTCCAATTCCTTATGATAGTCCTCCACCCCCTTGTTACCTTGTTTAAGGGTTTGAATCATTTAGTAGAAGTCTTGGTAGTAGTAGTGTAGGACAAACCTAGCCCTTATCATGTCTTTTAACAAGTTTCAATTACCCATGTCTTCTATTCCTATTTACTTCCTTTGATTGCCAACATGTTCCCACCAAACCAATGCATACTCCGCAAACCCCAAGATAGTTAACCTCACATTAGATATTTCACTATAAGTATGGTATTGAAAGTATATCTCCATTTTACTCTCTAATTCAAAATAGGCTTTAGGATCACTCTTCCCATAGAATGTTGGAGGCTTCAACTTGATATGGTTCAACTCCCTATCCTCATTGTTTCCTTACCTCCTCTATTGCCCATCCTCTATTGGATTCCCCATATGCATCACTATGTTCTCCCTTATACCATTTATCAACTCCATCAAATTCTCTTTCCAACCCTCTTGAATTGTTTCTCCAATTCCTTCCTTGACCCCTAGCTCGTCCTCCCCTCATACCATATTTATCCCCTCTCATGGAAACTTTTTGAAATCCCTCAATTGAGTGCTCATCCCAATCTTCATTTTGTTGAACATTGAGTAGAGGGGTATGGGCATCACTTTCCATCATTCTAGGGCTCGGAGCTTCAAACCTCTTTTGACCTCTTTTTTCTGCAACGATAGAAGAGGTCCCAAATTAATTCTTTAACCCTGTTAGCTCTCTTGTCATGTGTTGAAACTCACTTTGCATAGTTCTCATCATAGCTTGCAAATCATCTCGCAAACCCCTAGTATCAAGTGGTTCTTCTTGGGGTCTACTAGGACCACTTGGATTAGGTCTAGGAAGTTTTTGTTCATGGGCCATGTCAATGGAATTATTCAAGGAGTTAACCTGCAAAAAAGATTAATAGAATAAAAGCAGTAGTTCCTCTCTTCACTCCCCTACGTGTTTATACTCAATAGTTTTCACTCTACACTCGTGTTTTCCCTCTTTGGCTTTTTTTTATGTCAATCTCTCCCTCTTACCTTTTCCTCAACACTCAAACCTTCTTGATCAATCTAATCCTCCCCAATAGCCAAAGATTTAGTCCAACCAAGTGAATCAACAAAATTGAATAGATTTTTTAATTAGGAGATCTTAGGGGAATTTCAACAAACACTTGTTGGGCACCATAAGCAAACAAGTTTTCCAAGTAAGAATTTTCAAAGAACAAGAATTCAAATAGTACAAGAACAATCACTAAAATATAAGGAAGAAATTTTAAATAAGAAACGAACAAAAATTATCAAGAAATAAGAAACAAGAAAACTAGTAGATAGGAATAGGAAGACCAAGACTACCATAAATTTGTAATGGCAAAGATGAGTTCAATGAGCATGGATTTAAACAATAGAGTAATATATCAAGTCCCAACATTCCAAGGAATGAAAATTAAAAATAAAAACCCATAACTAAAGCCAAAAATATCCTCATAGAACATTTAACAAATACCTTAGTTGCAATCCTGTCACTTAAGAAAAACCAACATTTTCACCTATATTGAAGCCAATTTTCACTACAAACACAAAAAAAATTTGTTCCTAAGGATTATATTAACATCAAGGAGTAATTTTCCCAAAGAAAAATCAAGATATAACAAAGATTTTATGACCTTTTTGAAGCATGTTTTTTAGTTACGGGATTTTCCTATTTTTTTCTTCAACTTGTAGGGCTTCTTTTCTTGATGTCAAGCTTTGATTGAAATCAAGGCTTTCTTTGTTCTGATACCAAACTCTTTTATATGATCTTGTGAGAGTAAATTTGTGGACCAAAGGCAAACAAATGGGTATAACGCTTGGCTAAGCAAATATAACCCAAACAGTGGAAATTTGTGGCAAAATAAGAAAGAAAACTATCTAACTATTCCCTAGCAAACCTTTGAAGAACAAAGCATCAAAGACCTATAAGAAATATAGCAAAACCCATTATAGATTTACCTAAATACCCTTGACACAACAAAGGAAATCAAGAATAAGAGAAGTAGAACTATAGGTACCCAAGCAAAAGAATTTAAGATAACACCTTAGAAGAACAAAGTAACTAAGACCTAATCAAGAGAAACCACATTGGATTATCCATATATTTAAGAGACTCATATATAGGGAGGACTAAACCCTAAGCAAGGTCTTGAAGAAGATGAACAAGGAGGTTAAACCTCTCAAAGCTCTCTTTTCACAATTTGAAATAGAGTATGATCAATTGAATTATCAATTTACAAAAGATGTATTTATATTACCCTAACCCTAGCTAAGTAACTACTAAGTTAAGGGCTAAAAGGGTTTTTACAAAGTGTTTAAAATAAAGAAAATGTGGAGAAAACAGTAAAAATCAGCAAAACATGGGGTCCTGCCCAACTAGACCCGACGCCAAGAGCTGTACTGGACCTGGTGCCAGGTCAGCAATAGAATTCTAGCCCTGTGTCTAACTGGACTAGGCGCCAGGTGTAGGTTCTGGACCTGGCGCTAGGTCAGCACTGGAATTCCAGTGTGCTGCCTGGCAGAATGCAATTGGCGCTAGGTATGTCTTGGGGCTGCACCAGGTTAGAGCTGGAAGTTGGAATTCAGCATTTTCTCCCTTTTTCGCTCCCTCTGTTGGTGTAGGCATGGGCTGTTGTTGGGATTCTACGTGGATGGTTATTAAATTAAGTTTGCGACTGCCTTCTTCATTCCAAATCCTTTCCATCGTTAAGTATAGTTGTAGGAACAATTAGATATCGCCTTGGAGTCTCTTGGTCCTTGCCCTTGTCATTGGCTTTTGTATTGTCGCTCCCCCTTTTTGAGTTTTAGCGGCTTGGTTGGCATGATTCCTATCACATATAGAGAGGAAATACCACATGATTCAGAATTTCATCCAGAGATGGAAAGTCGTGGTGGAACAAATTGCCTTGGAGAACAATCTAGCAGATCCTTTCACCAAGCCTTTGGTGGAACGAGTCTTTAGAAGATACTTAGATGCCATAGAGGTAGGCACCTATGGACTTACTTAGTCTTAGAGTGCAAGTGAGAGATTGTTAGAATGTATACTCTCTTAAACTAGATTTCTGATGTAATTTTAACTTCTATTAATAAAAGTATTTTTCTCAGAATTTATTTGTGATTTTTTTTTATATTTGTGCATGATTTTATTAAAATGGACCTATTGTATTTAAGTAAATGGTTCATGTGAATGAAGGTATTCCACAGTAAGGTATGGACCATGGGATACTTAATGCATAAACTGTTGTTCTTAACCAGATGATGAGAATGGGAATCTCATTATGGTAAGGCTATTATGTTATGAATTGTAAATAGGAAATGGCTTACCTTTAATCAATGGATAGTCTTCTCATTTCATAACATAAGTGTATTTCGAATACGTAGAACAGGACCTGTAGTAGCGGTTTTTAAAAAACTATGTGATAGAAACCCAGACTACTACTGCTACAATGTGGATTTTACTTTACAGCTTAAGTATAAATTGGTAGTCTAACGAAATTGGAACTGTATGATTTGATATACTATAATTGAGGTTCTTGAGAAGGACCAATATATTTATATGTTAGGTATATGAGACTAGTTAGTAAAGACAGACTTATATAAGATAGTGTCTACACTATATTGCCTCTTGTGGTTGTCTGAATGATCTAATTATCTAGGGCCTTGGGGAACATGACTTGGATATTGGCTTTAAGGTAGCTTCCTTGGAAAGAAAAAATATTCCAAGAAGTCATGGATCATTGGATTAGAAGCATAAGGATGGTAGATGTCTTTTAGAGAGGTGTTAGTACACTCTTTCCTCTCTAAATGCATGGGGTTGTGTAAAGGGGTATTTTGATCATTTCACCTGTGGGTTGAAGACATAGCTAATGCAACATTGTCTTTGGGGTCAATATTTTTTTATGGTGATATTAGGAAATATTCAAAATGCAAAATATAACTATTTATATAGTAAGGGTATTTTGATTATTTTAGTAGCCAAGGCGTTGTGTCTTTTTGGTCCTCGAAATAGTTCGTAAGTCCTAATTATTTTAGGTCGAGGAAATGGTCGCAATAAAAAGGATTTTATTTTATTCAAGAAATTTAATTTATTTTTTAGACTGGAATAAAATAAAGAAATGAGAGAAATTAAATTTATTATCTAGCTTAATTGGTTAATTAATAATTATCTAGATTTGCAGCAGCTACTACTGAGCTTCATCACTTTTGAGTACTGCAGCAGCAACTAAGTGGGCTAAACTATTTTATGAATGAAAGCAACAGCTGCTGTTGAAAAGATTAAAGAAAACAAGAAACAAAAGATGGTATTACAACCACAGCTTCACAAAAGATGGACCTGCAATCAAACAAAGGAAGCTGCAATATATTCCAATCCCTCCTCCTATAATTAGAAGGATTTTGTCTATCAAAAGTGTAGAGTTCATCGAGCTTTCCTTGTGGGTACCATCTTATCTCCAAGCATAAATTATTCTCACATGGTGGCGAATACTAAGACCAAAACAAGTTTCAACTTTCAAAGATATTTAAAATGTCACTCCAATTATATTATTTTATTAAATATTTAGATTTAAAAGAAAAATGGACAATACATTAGAAAAACACTTGACCAGAAGAAGAATGTGTTTCTTTCTTCAACTCCTTTTCAGTCTTTTTCTTCTTTTCTTAGGAAGGGAAGATCCAGCACAACAGATGGAACAATAGTGAAAAAACTGAAGTGAATAACCTAGATCTACTAAACACCAACCACTCAAGGTATAAGCATGCAATGATAATATTAACCACTTTTAGGTATAATCAGAATACTGTCCTAATGCAAAATGGGGAAAGGTTCCTATAGTGAAACTTAATGGGAAGAGCTACACCAACCACTCAAGAGGAATACCTGACAGTATTGGCATAATCATGTTTAGAAGAGGGATACAAGGAGAGAAAGAGCAAGGGATCCTGGAATTCCTCTCATCAAAACAAACCAACCAACAACTGATTTTCAACTTCTTACTGAAATCTCTTTCCATCTCTCTTGTGCAGAAATCTAGAATTGACACACAGAAGTTAAGATCTTGGTTCTTGAACTCCACTGCTAACTTGTTGTCCTAAAAACTCAAATCTCTATCATTTATACTATTCTAGTTAAAATTACTCTTAAGAATTCCCTCAGCAAGCTCTATCAACTGTGGAAACTCAAACAAATGGGATAGAGGACCATTGCCGTATAAATGGATAGAAGAAGTTAAATAGTGGTCCTTCTCAATCCATGAGTAACATAGATTTCCTAACCTAGCATCAACATTGATATTCACAACGGAACCTACAAAGCATGTATACATTTAGCGCTGCAAGCTTTGGGAGACAAGTATGAAGGGCAGAAAAATTTTCAAAAACAGTTTATCAATCCTAATTCTCGTTCTAGTGTCTTGGATAGTTTATCAAAAACAGTTTGTTTATAGATTCTGTAACATTTTGTATCTCCTTTGCATAGTATAATCTTCAAAACAGTAGAAAGAGGACAGACATCTCATATAAAAAACTTCCCATTTTATGTTCCAAGGAGACATACATCTCATGAAGCTAAACCACCGGAAGCTAAAACTTCAGTACATTATCATAAAACAAAAAATGTCTATAAACAAATTAACATGGACAAATTTTTACAAACAATTGCATAAGTAACATGGACAAACAAATTAAACTTTTATGAAGCCAACATTTTCCCTCACTCCTGAAACTTCATAAGTATAGTTAAGGGTCTATGAAGTCAACAATTTCACTCACTCCTGAATTGCATAAGTTTCTATGAGCCAACATTTTATACCAAAATCACTACTCAAAGTTCTCCTAACCTTCACTATAATGATGTTGCATTCCTTTATAAGTTTTTATGAAGCTTGATACAAGTTTCAGGAGTGAGTGGAAATTTTGTTTACTTGAATATAGGTATGACTCCTACAATTCAAATAGGAAGAAGGCAAGAAGGGAATGACGTGGCAAGAGATGTCTCTAATGTTGAAAATAAAAATGAAGATGGGATAAATGAAGGGACCAGTCAGGAGGTGCAAGTGGAAATGCAACTTGACAATAATGATGGTAATAAAAATTTGCATCTTTATGTGTATGTTACTGTTTAGAACATCATGGTTAACTTTGCACAATTTGCTATAGATTTCAAATATTGAGTAGTGATTTTCTATTTTCAATGTGGGTTAGTTGAGATTTTCTACAATTTTCTTGAAAACTTCTAATGTTTAACATAAGTGCTTCCCTCTACATACTTGGGGTGGAATGGACCTTTAGCAATTGATGGGATTGATGGTAATTAAAGAGCATACTATTTGATATGTAACCTTACAAAGGATGAATGCGCCTTGGAAAAAAATTGTACTAGTCTGCTGAATGTTTACTTATTTTCACTCACAATAGGATGATTTTTTTTCCTATTGTTTACATTTTACAAGCCCTTGTATCTGACCATGATAAGATATGCTATGATGGTCATTCACACCAAGGAGCTAGCTGCCCAGTATTTCTGCATTTTCTTTTGATCCTTTTTCATTGTTCTTAAGAAGTAAGCTGAAAATAGTTTCTCCTATACAGATAATATATATTGTGCATCTAGTTATCAATGTTATGGATGTGCGGGCTATTTTTGTTGTGGTCCTGTGTTTTTTAGCTTGAGGAATATGGTATGGAAGCACTTTAACACTTACCAAAAATGCATAAAGAATTTTACTAGGCTCTAGATTTTTGTTACATCTCCTATCTAGAATTTATCATCATTTTGCTGTGGATTGGGTTGCTATTATGGTTCTATCTTTGGCTGAGTTTGTATCCATTGTGGTGGTGCTAGAGTCCTTCATTTGGTTTTTGGGTTTCTGCCCCCTATTCTTGGAGATATGTGATACAGCAAATGCACATGTCATACTGGGAACAATGTGTGCATTTGCTGACCTTTTAAATTTTATACACTTGCTTTTCCCACACTGGCTTTTGTGATAGGCTATAATACCAAAGTATACAGAGTGTTTGAAACAAGAGAGTTCAGGGTAAAAGGATAATCATAGACTTTGTGATTTGAATAAAGAGAAACATTTGGCTAACAATCCCAAAAAATGTGAAAAATACAGTGGCTACATGGAAACTCCTATGGCACTTAAAATATGGAAGTTTGGGTAAACAAAGGTCTTGTCAAGTAGCAAAAGTCATGATAATGTGTACTGAATTATTTATCCATGCTTCAAAAGCTCAAAATATTTCTCTTTTTATATTTGTACAACAATTTGCTTAAGTACTTCCCCAGTGTTATCATACTATGCAGTTTCTTAGTAGTTTATATTACTCATTTGTTGGTTTGGAGATGATAATGGACGTAAATTACTTAGAGAGGTTGGAAAAGATGGTGGTGCTGACACAAATAGAAGGATTTTTTTTTTCCTTCCTTCTCTCTCTCCTAACCTTCACTATACTGATGTTGCATTCCTTTATAAGTTTTTATGAAGCTTGATACAAGTTTCAGGAGTGAGTGGAAATTGGGCATAAAAGTTCTGTTGCTCCTAACCTTCACTATACTGATGTTGCTCCTATATTCATGACATAAAATTTCTGTCATGAGCTTGGTGATTCTGTAACTCGCTTTGCAAATACATCTCAGTATCAACCATTTCTTGCACTTTATAAGCAGCCCTAGGATTTGTAGTGACAACAATGCACCATCCACTTTCATCTGGATCTTCCACATAAAAAACTTATGATGCTTGTGATCTAAGAATAAAAGGTTCGTTATGGGGTTGCACACCCGAAAAAATTAGCCAAAATGAATCCATCTTCATCTTGTTTAAGTCTTTTACCTCTTGAAACCCACCCCTAGTCAAACAACACAACTCGTTGATCACCTCCATAAATTATCTCAACAACCCTTGTCAAAGTTCCATAATAATCTACATCTCCCAAAATTGGATGTTGGTCTCTTGTGCTTGCTAAACTTGAGGTTGTTGCTTGCACACCAACCCCACTATTTTGTGTTTTCCTTTTACTCTCCACTTCTCTTACATGGAATCGAAAGCCATTCACAACGTATTCATCGTATTGCAACCCTATACAATTCAGTCCTCTAACTAGACATTTGATGTCTTCTATGAATGAATCACAACCAGAAAGTTCCTCTTCCTCAACCTACAGATCACAAATAAATTAGAGGAAACTTGTTAGGTCCATGTCGAATAGAATAAATAAAATCAACTTACATTTTTCGCTAACCATGACGCAAAATTTTCACTATGAACGTGCTCAATTACATGCCTTGTAGTACAAGGATGCTACTCTTCAACCCACTTAAGGTGTTTACTATATAATTAAATTAAATTACAAGTTTTAAATCATGTAGAATTTTCCTATGGTAAAATAATAGTTAGACTTGTACAGACTTAGTCAATGAAATCCTAAGGCTATCCTAATTGAAAAGCACATACTGGTGTGCTTTTTTAAGTATGTCATAATCAAATTTAGTTGGAATTGCAGCTCCTAAAGGACGACCTATTTCTGAGAATACATCCAGTCCAATATGACTTGGATTGTCAGAAACATCTTCATTTCTACTGGATCGGTTGAATCTAGTCTCGACATAATCAGCTAAGTACAATGAACAAAATGACAAGCATTCTTCTGCCACATATCCTTCAGCAATACACCCCTCTGGTTGGCTTCTATTGCGAACATAAGATTTCAATGTACCCAAATATCTATTTTGTAAACATAAAAAAAAGTGTTATAAATAAACAAATTTAGAAATTCATCGAGTACTTATTAATTAGTATTTGAGGAAATTTAAAATAATTACATTTCAATAGGATACATCCAACAATAATGAACAGGCCCACCTAATTTCACTCTCTTACTAGATGTACAGTTAAATGCACCATCACATAAAAAAAAAAAAAAAGAAAGGAGGGAAAACCTTTTCTAGTTGGCATAGTATAATAATGATGTCCTTTTCAAGTTGAACCACATCTTGAGGAAAAATCCCTTTAGAGCACAACATTCGGAAAAAAATGACTTAATCTAATAAGTAGAGACCACCCAGATCTACATAAAGATTTCCTCAAAGCTATTGGCATCAATTGTTGCATCAAAATATGATTGTCCAGACTTTTGAGGCCAGATATCTTTGGTGGCTTAAGTTGCACACAACGTGAAACATTAGAAGAGTATCTGTTTGGAACTTTCACTTTTTTTAGCACTTTATAGAAATTATACTTCTCTTTCTTATTCAATATAAATGAAGCAGGAGGCAAGAAAGTTTTTCCATTTTCCCTTTGAATAGGATGTAAATCTGGTCGTATACCCATTTCAACCACATCAAGTCTAGACTTAGCATTATCCTTTGATTTATCCCCATCTAACAACGTATTAATGACATTGTCACACACATTCTTCTAAATATGCATCGAATCAAGATTGTGGCGTATAATGTTCCATTCCCAATACGGTAAATTAAAGAAAATACTTTTCTTCTTCCAATTAAAAGGCAACTTTTCATTGTCCTTGACTAATTTTCTGAACTATATGGAAAAATTTTGTAACTCCTCTACCACCATTGAACTAGTAAGTATAGGTGGAGGTCTCCCATGCTCTACCTTACCATCAAAAGATCTACCATCTCTTCGATAAGGATGATTACGGTTTAAAAACTTTTGATGTCCTATGTAATAATGCTTTCCACCATTTTTTAACCACTGAGAATAGGTGTGTTTGTGACAAATTGGACATGTAAGTTCCCCTTTTGTACTCCATCCTGACAAAGTGGCATAACCAGGAAAATCGCTAATCATCCAAAGTAATGCTGCACGTATTTGGAAGTTTTGATTTATGGACGCATCATAGGTCTTCACCCCAACATCCCATAGCTCTTTAAATTCAACAATTAAAGGTTGCAAGTAGGCATCAATATTATTTCCAGGGGCAAAAGGGCCAGGTATCAACAATGATAACATGAAATACGATTGCTTCATGCACATCCATGGTGGCAAATTATAAGGTATTAATACAATAAGCCATGTACTATGAGATACACTCATATTTTGAAATGGATTAAATCCATCAGATGCCAAACCTAATCTAACATTTCTAGGCTCTTTACTGAATTTAGGATATTGATGATCAAAAGACCTCCAAGAAGGGGAATCAGCTTGGTGTCTTATGCATCCATCTTTTGTGTGGCATTCACTATGCCATTTCATACTGGCAGCAATTTTTTGCAACATAAATAACCTTTGTAATCTAGGCTTTAGTGGAAAATGCCGCAATACCTTGTAAGGAATTTTTCTCTTCTCACCTATGGGATCTTTTTCAGATGGCTGCCATTTAAGATGATTACATGTCTTGCATTCCTTCCAACTCTCTTTATCCCTCCAATAAATAATGCAATCATTAGGACATGCATCTATTTTCTTATAGCCAATGCCTAATTGCTTCATCAATCTATTAGCTTCATACATATTTTTAGGTAAGTTTGAAAATGACTCAGGGAATGCTTCTCGCAACAAGTCAAGAAGCATGTTAAAGGATTTATCACTCCACTTACCACTACACTTAAGATAAAGCAAACGAATAATGAAAGAAAGTTTTGAGAATTTTTTACATCCCGAATACAGATTTTGTTGAGAATCATCTAAAAGTTTATAAAACATTTTAGCCTCCATTCCAGTCAATTCATCTCTAAAATCTATGTTATCAACCTCCACATGATTCGTTCTTGGGACTCCAAATGTGTCATGTAGTAATCCTTCCATGTCATCCAACCCTCTTATCTCATCTGACCCTTCAATATTGTTAATGTTGTTAGACTAGCTATCTACATTCAAATGTAAATTAATTGTTGATGGATTAGTATAAGTAAGTTCACCATTCGCAACCCAGTGTGTGTACCCTTTAATAAAACCTCTAACAATTAAGTGTTCTTTAGCTTCCTGCCTAGAAACCACTATTCCCATTCTACAATCTCTACATGGGTATGAAATCCTCCCATTTATAGTTGAATTGTCAAAGGAAAACCTCAAGAAGTATTCAACTCCTTTTTCATACTTAGGATTATTTTTTGGCAGATTATCCATCGTCTATCCATTATAGAAAGCTGAAAACCAAATACAAGAAAATATGCAAAAAAAAGAACAAACATATTACTTCATCTTTAAAATTGCTAAAAATGTTAAATAATTCCTATCTACTATTGTAGTTGATAGTTTAAATTTGGGAAATTACACAAAAGGATGACTTTTTTTAAAAAGAAAGGAGATGAACAAAGAACAAACATTCTGTAAGACAAATATTTTGTATTCTTTATTTTTACTACCATTTCAATAGAAAGGTGAATCAAATACTATAGCAAAAGGGTTTCAGAATTAATTGCTCTAACAACCAAAAAGGAAGAAAATTTATTCAACCTCAGAGACAAAAAATTTCAAAAATCCTTGCAAAATAGTAAGGTAACCTATTAAAAACAATGAAGAAACCATAGAAACTAGTGATACAAACTTAATAGGCTGTTAATCTTCACATATATAGTAATACGTTTGTCTCTTGGTCAGAGCATTGAAGCAAGTAAAACGGAAACATGACAAACAAACACATGCCATCAACCACAAAATGATAAAACATTATCCTAGCTCAGTAAGAAATTACTTATGGTAGGGAAACGAAAGCTGAAAATCCAGTCCAAAAACTCATTCAACCATAAGTTAGGTCACAAATTCAAAATACAAGATGAAGAATCTAATAAGAACTAGTTGTATAAGTCCAAACTCAGTATTTTACAATGAAAAATAAGGTAACTATTGACTTGGATGGTATGATATAGGAAAAGTCATTGATTGCTATAGCATTAAATCAGGACTTTTCGTTACAAATTCAAGACTAAAGAGCTAGAAAAAATGTCTATTCTAGTTAGCATGAATGGCAGAAATGCACACTAAAGTGATAAAGCTCTACATTCCAATAACAAGAAGCTCTATTTAAAGTCAAATAACACAATATTACTTTCCAATCATTGCAAAGAAATAGCTTAAGGATATATTACTGCCTAGACGTGAAGCAGTAAAGGCATTCATACACAAAAAATTCCTACAACACATGCTATTATAGAAAATTCATACAGCACATGCTACAATTTTAATAAATAGCTTATTTTTCCCAAAGTACAGTAGCAATACCAAAAGGAACCCCATTCCTTTGCCTCTAACAACTCCATATAACATGAAAACATACACAAAGCACATACAAAAGCTACAAATGTCCCAAAACTTTTTCAATCCAAAGTTATTATAGAAAAAATTGTCGTTAGACAAACTAACCTCTCAAAATTAACCTATCAAAATTAATAGAGAAAGACTAATCAACAACCTTACAATCTGCAATTCCACCGTGCTAATTAGGTTCAAAAGATGGGGAAAGGGGAATCAATGGGGGAAACAAATCACATTATCAGTAACACTAAACCGGTTTCCTTGCACAAAATTGCACTAAAATTTCCAAAATCCATAAGGATTAATATATATATATATATATATATATATATATATCAGAATGCAGAATTGGGAAAAGTACAAAGTAGATTTTCCCATATGGCTGATTTTGAATTGCAGCAATACAATTGGGTAGCAATAGAGTGGGCCAGTTCAAAATGATAATGCAAAATTGAGGAAAGTAGAGACTACTTCCAGCCCTTGAAAAAGACAATAGAGAACAAATAAGAGAACCCAAACCTTAAAAAATAGGCTCCTCGAGACCTGGAGATGAACTGGTATGAGAACATACCAACCTTGCCGAAGGAGAATTCAGTGACCAACCCGAATGCCACCAGACGCATGTGCACCTTAACCGAAGTCTGAGCCTAAACAGAGAAGCCGCCTGGTGGTTTAAGGCTGGAATAGGGTAGCAGAAGAACGATGTAGTGAAGAAGAAAGGGAATGGAGTTTTGTTGCAAAAAAAAAAAGCCAAATTGAGAAGCCGCTGGCGGTTTAAGGCTAGAATCGGGTAGCGGCAGTAGAAGAGTGATGCCGTGAAGAAGAAAAGGAAGAGAGTTTTGGTGCCAAAAAAAAAAAAAAAAAATTAGGCAAATTTTGACTAAATTTTGGCAGTTGATATTGTATAATTTTAGCGCATTTTTTCCTAGCTCATATCTTGTGTCAAGATTTTGGCTAAGTTTTTTTTTGCAGCAACATATCTTTTTCTTCTACCTATGAATAATATTACAAATTAAGGTTTTTTTTTTGGAGAAATATTATACTATAATTATTACATATAATAAATGTTATTATATATTTGTTGTTACATTTAATTTCAGATTATTTTAAAATTACATTATTGAACTATATCTATAATATGTGTTGAATAGTAAATGTCATAATAAATATTTATTTTAACATTCAAAAAAATGTGTCATTAAAACTATGTCACAAAAGCCATTTTTTGTTGTAGTGGATATACCTATAGTTCGTAAGTATTTGGATTTTTTTCCCACCAACTTAAAAAAGGGGTTGCTCCAGAAGAAGAAGTTGCAATTATTATTGATTTAGTACTAGTTACAGAACCAATTGCAAGAACTTCTATAGAATGGTACCAACGGAGCTGAAAGAACTTAAGAAATAGCAGTAGGAATTATTAAAGCAAGGGTTTGTAAAATCTAGTACACCTCATTGTGGAACACCTGTGTTGTATGTGAAAAAGAAGAATGGAGTATTAAGGATATGTATATATTATCATGGGTTAAATGCAGTGACAATGAAGAATAAATATCCTTTACCAATGGATAATGAATTATTTGATCAATTTCAAGGAGCAGGATGTTTTCTAAATTGGACTTATGGTAAGAATACTACCAAGTGCGGATTCGGGAAGATGATATTCTAGAAACTGTGTTTAATACACAATATGAGTATATTGAGTTTGTAGTGATACTATTTGGTGTTACCAATGCCCCTGTTACATTCATGGATTTGATGCACCGAGTATTTCAACCATATTTGGATGGCTTTATCGTTGCCCTTTTAGATGATATCTTAGTATATTTTGTAAGTCCTCGGGAATATAAAATATAGACTTACAAAATATACCTTCAAAAAGTGTTGGAAAAATTATGAAAGGCTAAGTTTTATGTAAAATTTAGTAAATAAGAGTTTGGTTAGCTAAACTAGCATTTTGAAGCATTTGATATCTAAGAAAGGAATCACAGTAGATCCTACGAAGGTTGAGGCAGTGATGAATTAGAAACTCCATGAGACTCCGACAGAGGTATGAAGAAAGTTCCTTATGTAAAAAGTATGAAAGGAGTTTGCAGGAATTTAAGTAAAGATTAAGCACTGCCCCCAGTTTTAGCATTACTTATGATGGATAAACCCTATGAGATATACACTGATACCTCTAAGAAAGGATTAGGAGGAATATTGATACACCTCTAAGAAAGGATTAGGAGGAGTATTAATGTAAGAAAAGAGGGTAAGCACATATATGTTAAGAAAACTGAAACCTCATGAAGGAATACAGAAGATGTTAAGTAAATAAGCAAATAAGGAAAAAGAAGAAAATCCTAAGTAAATGATGTTGGAATCCTTCGAGGCCAGTATTGGATTCCAAGGCAAGTTGCCATAGAACATGGTGTTTTAGCAAGGCACATTAGAGTAAGTGTACAATCCATTTGGAGAAGGTTAAGATGTATATAACTTAAAATGGCGTTACTAGTGGATTGAAATGACATCTCTCAATTTGTAGCTCGATGTTTCATGTATCAACAAGTAAAAGACAATCAATAACGATCTGTAGGGTTATTACAATCGTTGCTTGCACTATCGTAGAAGTGGGATGAAATATTTGTAGTTTTAGACTATTCTGAAAAGAGAAAAGTCCAATTTACTGCATTTAGACTTCAAGGACCTACTCAATACTGGTCAAGGAAGAAAAAAGTGTGAGAACAAGAAGAAAATGATTGGACTGGGAAAATAATTCTTAAAAAAATTTAGAAATGAATTTATACCCTGATGGGTAGTTGAAAACAATGAAGAAGAATTTCAAAAATTTTCACAAGCAGATAGAACTGCTAGGAAATATGCCGTTGAGTTTGTTCAACTATCAAAGTATTACCCTTCATTGGTACAGACAGACTCAAACTGAACTTGGTGATTCATAAAGGGATTACGACCTATATTAAAGAGAACACTGATTGCTATGGCCCCGACAAGCTACAGTGCAACTATAGATATAGCCTCTCAACTAGAAATAGAAGATTTGAATGAAGCTAGACAGAATCGTAAGAAGGAAGCTATGATTAGTCAATAGCATAAAGAAAAGCATCTAAAAAAAAGGGTCAACTTTAAGAGAGACAAAATACGTTCAATGCACTTATTGTAACAAGGGTGGACATACTTATGAACATTGTCAGAAGAAACTTAGAGCATGTTATTAATGTGAAAAAACGAAACATAATTGGGCCAGTTGCCTATACACTAAGAAACAAGAAAATGCCCCTCTGTTTATGAGGAATTGAAACCTAGAGAATTGCAGGGAAAAAAAGGACCCATCAAGATTCTGTAGAAGAAAGAAGGAAAAGATTATATGAGGAGCTAAAAGTAGGTGTCTGATGGAATTTGGGCAAATAAAATTTCAAGGACGAAATTTCTTGAAGTAGGGGAGATAGTAATACCCCTCATTTTTGTATTTTAATTAGCTATTACTTTGAACAAAATAAGAATTTGTATAAGTGATCAAAACAAGAAATGATTGGTATAACGAGATGAACATTTTAGAGTAATAAAAATTTGAGGGACATCGCTGGAATTTTGAGATTGTCTACTTGTACTTTTGTACTTCAATTACCGACTACTTTGTATAGAGTAAGAATTTGGGTGTAAGCTCAGAATAAAAGTTGATCAGGGCAATGGGATTGACGTTTTGGTATACAGTAAGTTTTCAAGGGTATTGTCGTAATTTTGACCATTATTGGAATTTTGACCACAAGTTGAGAAGAATTGAGAATAATTTGAGAATTCTAGTCCCCACTGTAACACCCCACGACTACGTACCATAAAAGGGCAGGGATGTCGCCTCGTCCCGTAGGATAAGGGGTCTTTAGAACGAGGTATAAAATATAAAGGCAATCTCCAAAAAGGATCAACTTAGATAAATAAAGAAATATTCTTATTACATCAGGCTCAACTTGGAGCAAAACGGAATAAAACAAAATATTGTTTAGAAGCATAAGCAATAAATGTCTCCTAGAACGGATAGAGAAAATAGCAAAAGCTCCAACTATTACATGTCCCGCTGACTCAGCACAGTCTATCTCCTGAAAACATGGTGTAAAACAGTGTGAGAATAAATCTCAATAAGTCCTGTGTGTGCACATGGTGTTTTTAAATAGTTCGTGTATGCAAAGTGTAAAACATTTGTAGAAATTATTTGGCAAGTCATAAACAATCTTTTTTCGCAAGGAGTGAGTTTTTCTCATTGTCACACTTTGTACAAAATAAATCCTCCAATCGGATAAAAATCATGTCACCACACGTTGGGCTCCATGAGAACAAGTTGGCCAAGGCACCACACTTTGTGCACCTTGTCCGGACCATATTACCACACGTTGGGCGTTCTGATCAAGGTGAGTGTACAGCTCACCGGGTGAGATACTCCTCCATCTCTACACCCAACAAAACCATCCGGGTGTCCATGCCGGGAATATAAATAATACCTTTCAGGTATAATGCTAGTCCGGACTGGCCTGACCAACCAACACTGTCGCCTTTTCAAGCAGAGTTCATCTTCTGGAGATGGCCTCCTGCCAGAAGACTTACGCTAGCCCTCCAAGACTAGTATTGTTAGCCTACCCTTATTGAGTACTCAACGAACATATCCGTCAATTCCTAATTCAAAATATTTTCAAACCTTGGCTTTGTAAAACGTGGTTTTCTTTAAAAGAGATTTCTAAAAATTTAGAAGAAAGAATAGTTTTCTTGATAAAATCATTAGTTTGACAAAACCGTTTAAAGAGTAAATATCCACGTTTACAACCCAAGCAAACATAGTTTAACAATAGCTTCACAATCATAGACTTGCCATCACAGCATTTAACAAAACAGTTTATAAAAGGGCTTACCATCACAACATTTAATAAAAGACTTTATGCAAGGACTTACTTGATATGCCTCAGATAAATGCGATAAAAATCACCGCTGGCTTTCCTCAATTATCCTCCTGATCTAAACCATATAATATCATGATCAGGGTCTCAATTAATTTAAACATGCTCTAATCCCATTAATTTTCATAACAATTCGCAATCTCCTATTTAATTCCAAGTAAACTATTCAATTCTCAAAGATCAAATACTACGACCACATGTTTATCTTGCTAATAAACACCATTAAAATTTACTTTCGACATCAAGGGAGGGTATTCCCTTACCTTGCAACTACCGGGTAATGAGGTCTCGATGCTCCTATGGTGATCGTCCCGAGTTCTCTTGAGAAGAAGAGAGAAGCTACCTCCTTTGCTTCACTTGTCCGAAAATTAAGGAAGAAGAGGAAATCAGCCTCTATAGGGCGTGATTTAAGGGTAGAAGAAAGAGAAAAGAATCATTAGAGAAAATGGCATCAAGAGGTTGAAAGGATTTGTGCTTACCTTACGGTGTGTGCGATTTTTGCTTGGAACAACTCTTGTATTTTCGAAAATTTGCTGAGAGAAGTTGCTGAAATTTTCGTGTAGAATGGAGAGGGTAAACGGTGGTTATGATTTAAAGTTGGAGAAGATTGGTTTAGGGTTAGATGGTGATGTTTAGATAGACTCCTAATGGCTTTAGGTTTCTTGGACAGCAAAGGCGAAATTTCCAGCTTGTGCGCGCCTCCTTGCTGCCGATTTTAGGGGAGTTTTATGGAAGGAAAAATTCTGCAATTTGCTCCTCTAAGCTGGCCAAAACACTGCTCAAAGGAAGGGCTGTATGTGTTCAGAATTTTGGGCCAAACAAGGAAGAATTTGAGTGAGTTTTGATGACTGAAAATCCTGTGCAAGTGCTGTGAAAATCACTGAACAAGAGGAGAATAAAATCTGGATTGTTCAAGCTGCAATTCTGCCGAAATTTTTAGGGAAAAGGTGGGGGTTTTGGGCGCTGAAATTGGCTTAATCAACAAGGACTTTTGGTAGGTTTTGGAGTGCAAAATTTCTTGGGTTTTGGAGTGCACAGCTGGACGAAAATTCTGTGCAAGCTGGCCGAATTTTTTTGGTTTCCGAGCTGCCGAAAATCAGTAATTTTTGGTGCTAGAAATTCTGGCCTTGTGCAGCTAGGGTAGTTGAATTATTAAGGAGTATTCTAGGTGGTTTGAGCTAGGATTTTCGGAGTTGGATTGTAGCTAAAGGAGCTGGAATTTCGGACAGCTTATGTAGATTCAAAGCTGCCGAAATTCAGCTAGGAAAAGGAAGAAATCCTAGTTGAATTTGGATTGAAATAAAATCTGGTTTTATCAAGGATTTGGATAGGATTTCCTCTAGTCCTAGAAGAGTTTGGATTAAGCTACAAGTCCTCCAAGAAGTGGCGGCACTTGCTGGAATTTTTTTCCAGATTTTTAACTAACATTCTAGGATTAAAATCAACAAAATTTCGTACTAGGAAAAGGATTCATTAATTCCACCTATCCATGGCAACATCTCTCTAACTAAAATCAAGCTAATATTTTAATTACTAGCTAGGGTTTTTTTTCGAAAATCCTAAGGAACACAAGCTAAAAATTAAAGGTGAACTTCATTCACATCTAAGTCCTTGAATTTAGGAAATAAATATAAAGACTTATTTCCTTGGAGTAAAAATACTAAAATTTCTCTAGGATAGCTAGATTCTTTTTCGGCCAAGATAAGAAATGGTCTAAGGAAAAGAATTTCAAGAAGAGATACTTACTTCACTAAAGTAGGATTCGAACTCGGGTCACCAAAGGAAATCACCAACCTCCCCGCTATTCCAAAACAACTCCAATGCTAATTTTTCTACAAGAAATTCTTACCACCCCAATACTCATCCTTCAAAATCTTCGACCAAACCTCCCTTAAACAAGTCTTTAACAACACAATTATTTCACATCAATTAATTCAAATGCAAGAGCAACGGAGAAATTCACATGCATCCATGCAAATAAAATTAGTCTAGCTACCACATAAAATGCAAGATGCTATGCAATGCATGGCTTTTTCCCATAGTCAAATGTGGTTTTGGGCGGGGTATTACACCCACCATTGAGTTCAGTAAAATGTTTAAATTGCATTACTAAAATAAAAAAATTTCCCGATTAGAATGAATAATGACTTGATTATGTGTATTTGTAAAGAAATATAATGGCTTTCCGAAGAATTACAGTGATTACAATCAAAAGAGAGCCAGTGGCATTTTGTGATTTGTTGTTGAAACTAGATGCCATTATATGATTGGTTGTGAAAACTAAGAGCTCTTATTTGATTGGTTGCAACAAAACACATGCAAGATTCGGTGGATGATATAAAGTCTTCCTGAAGAATTAAAGTCATTTTGGCCAAGAGAAAGCAAGTGTCGCATTTTCATTTGTTGAAAAAAAAAAAAAGGTAGGTGTCATTTGTGTATTAATGGATAAGCTATGTGTTGGGATATGATTGGTTGCAAGAATGCTTAGTCAAAAACCTTCTAAGGGACACCTAAGCATGATAATTGGACCAATAGGATCCTACCAAGTTATTTGAGCAATAAATGCATTAGGTGACTAGGATGGAAATTCTTCAATAAATAGAAGTTGAAGAGTGGTGGTTGGGCCTTTTTGCAGCAAGATAAATTGCTGGAAAAAGGGGGGGGGAATAAGAGAAAAAGAAAGCATAGAAAAAGAAAAAGAAAACAAAAGAAAATAGAGAAGAGAGAGAGGGAATTTTTGAGAAAGAGAGAGAGGGAAGAGGAAGAAAATCTTAGGCCATTTTCAAGCAAGAAAGCTTCAAATCAAAGGTAAAATGCTTCCTTCCAAGAATTGAAGTTATTTTATAGTTCATGAGGATGATTTTGGTGTTAATTTTGCATGGAAAATAGCTAAAGTTATGAAATATTCTTAGTGAAGAATTTAGTTGTGATGTTGTTTTGTGGAGGCTATGTAGGTCTTTGCTATGATTATTTTGATGATTAAGATGATTTGAAGAAGTTTTCATGGGTTATATATGGCTGCATATGATAATTTAATTGGAAGAAAAAAATAAAGTTGGAAATAGATTAATTATTGAAGAAATATGCAAGGCTATGTAAGTTATTTAAGGCTGGATATGTAAATGAAATGTTATGTTGAAAATAACAACCGTTGCCAAAACAGTGATTGGATTTAAAGTACTGAGACTTTGTTATGAAAACTAAACGAAATGGAGAAAGGAAAAGGTATTCTATGAACTGGAATAATAAAGGAATGTCCTAAGAAGATCTTGGAACAAATATAAAGACATGCCATGAAAGATAAAATGCAGAAATTGTTGAGCCAGTATATTATGTTTGTTTTATTGAGTTCAATGAAGCAAGTGAGGTTATATGGCTAAGCGAATATCTTATGATTACATGGAATGCAATAATGGAGAAGGATTATGTAAAGGAAGTATTATTCCTTCAATTACTTTTAGCCATTATGTGCTTTTGTAGAGATGCGAATATAAGAAATGGATAATACCATTGTTAATGCTTAATGCATTTGTTGGTGATGCATTAATTTGAAAGATTGAAATATTAAGAAAGAGTGAATCACTCTTGTGAAGTAGATGTGAATACTACAAGGAATTTGTGAAGTCTCGAGGGTAACAAATCACTAAGTAATAGAGTTAGTTAAGGTGAGTCCTTTTACTTCTAAAACCATTTTAGCTAAGGGTTTTTCTGATATAGCTAAGCGTTTATGCTTAAAGATTAAAGTGTGCATTTTTATGCTTAAAGCTGCACGCTTTCTGAGTTTACTCATAATATATATAGATATGTTAAATGTTTTCCATCATATATATGGAAATATTTTATTTAATATCATGAATATGTCCATCACTTGGAAGCTTTCTTCCAAAATGATATGAAGCTTTATGATAAATGTAGAATTGCTTTCAAAGGACTCTGTGCGTTATATGAAAGACATGTTGCTTTCTATGTCGACCAACTTTGGAAATTATTATAAAGAATATGAGGAACATTTGGAAAATGATATTTTGGCCCTGAAAATGAATTTTCTTATGCTCGAATTTGAGCTTGGGTTATAGGAAAATAATATTGTGGATCCTTGAGTACTCAAGAGGGACTATGCACTAATACTAACTTACGTGGGTTTGAGAATGTGGTCTGGTTAGTGCACCTCCAAACTGTGATCTCTTATTTCACGGGGTGCCAGTATTTGATGTTTAGTCGTCCTTAGCTAGTAACACGTTTTCTAATCGAGGAAACGAAAAACGGGCATGGGATACCCAAATCAGTGTGACCAAATAAAGGTGGTAGGATTAAAAATCCTATTCAGGTCAGTGTGATTAAATAAAGGTAGTAGGATTATAAATCTTGTTTGGGTTAGTAAGACAAAAAAAAAAAAAGACAGTAGGATTATAAATCCTCTTTAGGTCATTGTGACCAAATAAAGGCGATAGGTGTATAAATCCTATCTGGGTCATTTTGACCAATATTTTTATTGGTAGGACGTGATCCCATTTTCTTTAAAGGGGCAATAGTTCTCAATAAACCATGTTTTTTCCCAAATGTGTGTGAACTCATTGACAATAGCTAATAAGGTTTCCAAATGTAATGTTTAAATAGTTATTCTTCAGTGGAAAGATACAATAAAACACTTCACACAGTTTCCAATATGTTTTTAGTCTTTGTGGTACAGGTTGGTGATCATAGTATGCAACGGAAGCGTTATAAAATAGAAATAGTACATCACGATATACTGTATAATATATTGTGAGTATTAGAATATTGTATGAAAGAATTGAAGACCATATTGTATGATAGTTGCTATTCCCTGAATAAATTCCTATTTTGAAGTTATAGTGTGTTTCTGTTGCTAATTAAGTTGTTGATTCGTTATAATGACCCCTTATTTGGGAGATCAGATGGGGTGACATCCCACAAAGTCAAGGCCCATTACAATACGGATATATGGGATGTTACACCAAGAATTAAATGTTTTGAGTGTATAAAAGAATATATATAGTGTGGATTTGTGTCTTCAAAATTACACTGAACGGTACGTGTTTGTGACTTGTGAAACAAGAGGCGGCCTAGGGAGGTTGAACTTCCTTGGGCCACCTTTTTTGAACGAAAGTGGCTATTTCTTTACTTCATAGGTGGCCTAAAACATACCTAGGCCTTGGGAAAATGTTTCTTCTACTTATTCCAAGGTCGCCTAGGGAAAAATTCCCTAGGCTGCCATGTTGTTGTGCAATTTGTCCTTTTCTGTTCACCTAGACAGCCTAGGGAATTAGAAGTTCCCTAGGTTGCCTCTATATTAGACAAATTGCCTATTTGTTGTGCTTTGGGTGGCCGAGGGACAAGTTCCCTAGGTTGTGTTGCTCCTTGATCTCGAACGCCTTCTATGCTCTAGGTGACCTAAAGAAGTGCCACTTCCCTTAGCTGCCACCTTGTTGGTTATTCTCTTCCATTTTTGCTCATTTTTCTTCGTTTTCTTCTTTATTCATCTTTATGTGGTATTTTCAACTTAACTAGTGTATAAATCAAGAAAAATACATAAATTCATAAGGACAAAGAAAAACTAATTTACAAGTAAGATGAAAAATAATCTACATAACATTCTAGGTGAGTTTACAATAACACTTACCATATATGCAATAAGGTCAAAATGGTAAAGGGATTATCTCCTCCACCTTAGAATTCATCCCAACACCAATCTATCCAAGTTAATCCCATGTATACCCTTATATTAAGCTAGAAAAAACCAAGAATATCAAAGTAAAATTAAACAAGTTTTTGCTAATTCAATGTGATTCATTCCACTTGTCTAATAAAAAAATTCAAACAAAGTGATTCATATAAGATAAGATCAAATGACTCGCTCAAATTTTGTGGCTTAACCTAAGTACATACATCACAAATGATACAACATATTGCAACAATACCTTACATTTTGATACAACAATGCATTTTAATTTGATACAGCAAAGTAGAAGACTCTCATTTTTTTATTATAATTTTTCTTCATATATAGGAGTGCATTTATAGTGATTTTAACTTCAGTACTCTTTTTGCATCCCTTGCATTTTTGCATTTCTTTTTCTTAATTTTTCTTTTCTTTTTCATCACACGTTGTTTTTCGTCATAGGACATGCATTTTACATTCACAGAAGCAATTTACCTCTTGCTCCTATTTGCCTTTTTAAAAAAAAAATACAATAACAATTGATTATTTGTATAATAAACATACAAAATAAATAAATGAATGGGAATTGCCACGAAACTAAAGATAAGCTAACAATCCATATTCTATATCTCATCACAATGTTTTCATCAATTCTCAAAGAATCAAACTTCACAATATTTTCAAAGGCATAAATAAGATTATCTTATTTCTCCAAACTTAGTCTATGACATGCCCAATATATAAGTGTACATAAAAATAACTTTCCTAGAGAAGTTTTAAGTAGAATTCCCAAGTAAAAAGATAAATCATAACTCCACCAAACTAACTCATATTAACGTATGTACCAAAAAAGCCTTGAAAACTAACCCGACAATGTAAAAAAAAAAATCAAAAACATTTTAGCCCAAATACAAAAAAAAAAAAAAAGAAATTTAGCCTAAAAATATGGAAAATATCAAAATAATTAATACAAAATTGTAAAGAAAATATTATTCAACCTCTCCCCCATACTTAAATGGGACAATGTCCTCACTGTCCAAAATATATGATACAAAATACATTTACATATACAAAATACAAAAATAAGGAGAAAAGGGTAACCATTACTCCTCAAGTATCTTGAAATTCAATTTGTCATAGAATAGCGAAGAAATAGAAAGTTGTTTAAAAGAAAAAAATCTCCTACAAAAAGAAAGAACAATACAATAACATGCCAAAGCTAAAGAAATAGTAACAAAATAATATATGAAGAAAATAATTCGAAAGCAAGTATAAATAGAAATGACACAAGGAGTTGTTACAAACATGCATTAGTACCAATACTAATAACAAATAAATCATCATATACTAATATATATATATATATATATATATATATATACAAAAATATTATTAACAAGCCATAAAATCAACTAATATAAATAATACCAATACACATATTAGTACCAAGAACTATAATAAAACAACAATATACAAAGCACTAGAACTAGTATACACAACACAACACATTATAAACTCAATGAAATCTAAGGAAACATGAAGAATCGAGGACTTAGTAGCTTTTTGAAAAGAAACTCAAAAGATTTTAAGAAAACCAACTACCAATCCATGAATACTACACCTTCCAAAAACACCGTAGCATCTCCCAAACAACCAACAAATAACTCACACACTTCAATAGCTATAATACAAAAGGTTTTCAAAAACTTAACAAAAATAACTTCCAATTAAACAATAACATTCCACAACACAAAATACTGACTATACAAATCAACCAACTCTTCAATTTATTTACCACTACTACAATTAAGTTTTAAACCTCCAAAATATATAGTACGACAACAACTAAAATTACCCACCATATTTTCATCCTCAAGACAATAGTCAAATCCTCCAAACTCCAAAACTATTACAACAACAATGAACCAAATCATACTATACAACAATCAACCACAATAAATATTATACAATAAGATCTTTTCAACAACAATAATAGTCAATTACAATAGCATTCTCATCCTAAAAATACTAACACAACAGCAAATACAAAATTCCCTAACAATAGTAATAATAATATACAACAACAAGGCTAATCTCAATGACAAAAGGTAAATCATTAAAATTAATAGAATCTAATACATATACAATTACCTAAGAAAACAACACACAACAATATCAAAAGTAATAATAATAAAGAAAACATAATAATGCGACACACTAGAATTCAATATAATTTATTGATCTAAAAAATTAAAAATAAAGAATCAAAACAACATACTAACAAGGTAAAAAAAGGAAAAAGAAATCTACATACAAGTAATAGTTAGTATTATGTACAAATATAGAAACAGATATTTACATAAAAGAATTAGTAATATGCACATATATATATATATATATATATATATATATATATATATATATAGCTAAACCAACAAGACTCAAGCTTTTAATGATATTGCCAATCCTCAACAACAGTGCCAAAATTTTGATCTTGGTTTTTTGTGCATTGGAAATTGTATAACAAAAGTCACAAAAATTAAGTTTTAAATTAAAATGCCAAATACTAAAACCACACAATAGAAAAAGTATACTCATCACATAATATAGGGAATAGCAACTATCAAATTCACAAGAACTTTACAATTACCGCTACTTTGCTCTAATCTCATTATCTAACCAACTAAATATGTGAAGTATAAATAATTATACTACACTAGGAATCCTATCATGTTCGCACTCAAAGAAGAGTCACAAGTTCATCCAAGAATCAGAAAGAAAGAAAATCCATGTAACAAAGAGAATTCCCCTATTGAACGCCTCAAAGGTGAATACCCTTTAGATCATAAATGTCAACTCTATACATCGGTGTGAGTCACAAATCAATCTCACTCTCTCTTGAATTATGAAGTCCTTAATCCATAAATTCAATTAATCGGTTTCTCTACCTAATCAACTGAATCCAATGAGATATTAACACATTCACAATCCCAAACCATTCGGAAGTCACAAAATCCATATTTTTTAGGCAATTTCATAAACTCTTGGGTAACTAGCCCTAATCCACAACCTCACTCTCGGGTTAATTGAAGATGGCAAATATTAAATTAGTTAAGTGGGTGTTCCAACCTTAACGTCATCTCTTGAAATCATTAGGGTAAACAAATAATTGAAAAGATCCAACAAAAATAACACCAAAAATACAAAAAATCAAATGCCATAGAGATAAAATCACATATCTAAGAAAAAAAACATCAACTCAAGGTATAAAAATAGGGTACATTCATTTATTTCAATTAAAAATCAAATATTTAGAACAAAAATTACAAGGAAGATACAAAAAAAAAAAAAAAGTTAATCTTCCTTGGGCCGCCTTAGTTTTTGGAATAAAGGGCAGCCTAAGGATGTTGAACTTCCTTTGGCCACCTTAGTTAAAAGAAAATGGTTTGTTTCTTTTCTTCATAGGTGGCCTAAAGAAGTTAATCTTCCCTAGGCCACCCTTCTTCTGGCAAAATGTTTCTTCTGTTTATTCCTAGATGCCTAGGGAATTAGAAATTCCCTAGGCTACAATGTTACTGTGCAATTTGTCTTCTGTTCTTCCCTTAGGGATCCTAGGGAATTAGAAGTTCCCTAGGCCTCTTCTATACTGGAAGAAATGCCTACTTGTTATGCTTTGGGCGGCCTAGGGAATTTGTAGTTCCCTAGGCTTTGTTGTTCCTTCTTCTTGGCCAGCTGCCTTCTATGCTTAAGGCAACCTAGGGAAGTACCACATCCTTTTGTCGCCACTTAGCTGGTCATTCTCTTCCATTTTTCTCATTTTTCCTCCTTTGCTTTTTTATTTGTCTTCTTATGGAAATTTTCAATTCCTAACAAAAATAATGCAAAAAAAGGTATGGTATGTAGTGATTTAAGCATAGATTTACCACAATTAAAGCTCAAATTCTATAGAAAAGTGTATATAATGAGCACTAATCATTTGTATTGGACTGCATTAGATTTGGGTATATAAAAATCATGCAATTTTGAATCTATTTCCAATTAAGTTTAATAAAAATATTAATCCCCAAATCACACATATATGCAAGTGCACTCATTATTAAGTATAGTATAAGGAATTAATGCGCATCGATCCTCAAGGAACAAATACAAAATAGTAACTTTTCATTTATTGTTTAACCCACCAATTAGAGAGATAAAAAGTAAAAATAAAGATATAGATAAAATATACACAACTCTTGGAGAGAAAAATATTGAATTAAATAGTTATTCTTCAGAACATGATATGAACTATCCAACACTTATCACAATCAATTATTGTCTTGGCATTATAAAGGAATTAAAATAGAATCCACTTATTTCCCAATCCATGGAATCACTATTTTCTAAATAAATTAACATATTTTCTAATCAAACCAGCAAAACCAAAGAAATGCTTTAAACCCATTCCTCATGAATATCCCTATACTCTAGGCAATATTAACATGAAATTAGCCAATGACACTATACTCTACCATTGATTATTTAAGTTCAATTCTTAACCTTCTTTCCCAATCCAGTTAAGATAATAACTACATAAAATTAATTAAATTGAACTCAATTCTAACTTCGTTTGCCAAGTCCATTTGAAGAAAATTTAACTTCATTAAGCCACCAAAGAAAAGCAAGTAATCAAATGCCAAGAACAACAATTAATTGATCAAAGATTAAAAAAATTATAATATCATGAATCTGAAAATAACATTCAATTATAATTAAAGCATTAATCTTATTATTGTTCAAAGAAAAAGAAAAAAAAAACACATGTCTTAGAAACAACTCACAAACAAACCCTCTTCTTCCTCATTAAAATAATGCTCCTTTGGCTGATGAATTCCTCTTCAATGAGTGACTTCAGCTTTGATTCTTTGAATTTATATATTAATCTTTATCTTTTCTTGTTTAAGTAGGCCTCTGAGTTGCCAAAAATCGTTCTCCAGAAATCTTGAGCTGAGTACAGGGTGGAAACAAGTGAATCTCATAGGCGATTCCCAATTTGGCTTGAAATAGAACTCTGAACTACCACTACAAACTAGGGCTGGTACTAGATCACTTCGTCTAAACTGGCGCTAGTCCAACACTGGTTTTCTCCTAATTTTGCCCTATTTTCCTCTATTTTTCCAGAATCAAGACACAATCGATTTAGCTACAATGGGCAAACGCAAGGTCAAGTCTGAAAATCTACAATTTTGTTCCAAATCTTCCAATTCCTGTACAAAATTACCAAAAACACTTTTCACAAGAAAAATATCAAATAGAAAGAAAAATGACTAATTATTGAACCAAAAGTATCACAAAATAACTTCATATAACTAGGAAAATATAGATAAAATTATGCGCTATCATAAATATACTACTTTGGTAACTAGTTTAGCTACAAAATACTTTGAGATGTTAAACGTTCAATGTGATATTATGAATTTGTTGAGTGTGTTTATGTCCTAATTTTATTGTATCTAAGTTCGATGTTTGAAAATAAAGTGCTGTTCGATATTAGGGAATGGTGAGAAATAGATTATGAGCTTAGGATTGCTTAAGACCATGATTATCTAAGAGAAATTATATTGAGCTTCAAGTTTATTACAGGATATTAATATATATTTATTTATGTTCTAGATTTGGTAGGTAAACAAGGTTATAATCCAGGAATTTAAGTTGGATTTTGCTTTATCTTTATTGATGATGCGTCAGATTTGGATAAAAAAGTAATTCATTTTATAATTTATTCCCAATCAAATTTTAATTAAAATGTCAACACCAAATTATACATATGAGCAAGTATATCAATCGAAAAGTATAATCCAGGAAATTAACGAGTATCAATCCTCAAGAAACAAGTACACACTAATTACTCTTCAGTTGTTTAACCTAACAACTAAATTGATCAAGAAGAAAAATAAAAACAAATAATTAAATATATACAAAGTATAGGAGAGAAGATATGTAAATAGATAAAAGTCCTTGAAGACATAATAATAATTGACTAGAAAATCTCTCAATTAATTATTATCCTAGAATGATGAAGGATAAAATAGAACCACTTCATTTGCAATCCATGGATTTACTATCTTCTAATTTAAAGTAGTGGATATATTCTATCTCATTAATTCACTTAAAAGATGTATTAAACTCAATCTTTTATCAAATACCCCTATATTCTAGTTAATATAAACATGAAATTAGCTAATAATCCTATATTCTAGATAAAATCAATCAATCTTTGATTACCCAAGTTCTTACTTTTAACTTTCTTTCACAATCCAGTTAAGAAATAACAATTATGAATTTAATTAAATTGAATCCACCCCTAACTTAGTTTTTCTAGTTGATTAGGAGGAAGAAACAATCAATTATTCGTCAAATAAAGCAACTAAGTACTAGAAATAACAACCAATTGATTAAAAAACTAAAATCAATACAAAATCATGAATCCAAAAATATCTTCTAAATATAATTAAAACATTAAGCTAATCATTGTCCAAGAAAAAGAAAACAAAGAAAAAAAAAGAAAAAACTTATAGACAATCCCTCTTCTTTTGTTATTGAAAATTCTCTTAAAGCAATGCGCCTCTTTGAAGAATCTCTTCCTACAAGCTTGATTCTTTAATTAATCTCTGAATTCACCACGTTTTACTTATGTATTCCTTGTATTTATAGCTTTCTAGGTTGCTAAAAATGTTCTCTAAGAGTATTGGGTTGTGCACAAATTAGATACCAAAAGACTTTTTGGGAATTTCCTAATTCTGCCCAAAATTGGGCTCCACGCTGACAATCCCTAGTACAGGGTTGGTTTTGACTTGGCTCTTCTGTTGGTGCCTAATTCCTCTACTTTTTCCCTATTTTACCCCATTGTTCTACAATTAAGATTGGGCCGATTCGTACATATTGGACTAGCACCGGTTCCACATTGGAATGCCAAAATTAAGCTCTAAAACCTGCAAGTTCTTCACAAAATTTAAAGATAATTTTTCTATAATCAATTATCTCAAATTCATCAAAAAGTAGAGAATTGGCTAGCTATTACATAAAAAAACATTCCAAAATTACCTCAACTAGCTAGAAAAATATCGACACATTTAAGCCCTATCAATTCCCCCATACTTAAGCATTTGCTTGTCCCCAAGCAAACACTTAAAACAAGGTAAAACAAAATATATTTTTAAGCAACCTATTCACAAGATAATTACCAATTCATGTATAAAAAATCATAACTAATATAGGAAAACATTATCATTCCTTCACTAAGGATAATATTATACCACTTATCCAACTCAATCAATCCCCTAGGTCAACGCCAGTGTTAGATCAAATTTACACTAAACTATTAAAGTAAAGTTACACAAGTGAATATTTATGAAACACCATCCACTCTTTCCTTAAGCCAAGAATGAAGTAAACATGACTCATATAAATCAAGATAGTCATAAATAAAACAAGTTTTAGTTGGCTACAAACTACTAGAATACAAGTAGCAAGCTAGGGACATTCTCACAAGATCTGTAATTCATAGCTTCAAGTGAATGGATTTTTCTTCAGTCATCATATTAGCCCTTTTTATTCATTCACTCACTGTTTTGTTTTCTCACATACTTTCTCATCATTTTTTTTTGGGTAGCAAAAGTCTTTTTTTTTTTTTCTTTTCATGCCAGAATGGACACATACATCCCTTTCTGCATTTTTTTTCTTCTTCTTAAGAGTATGTAACCAATTTCAAACACTTGTATATCTATGTTTTGTTTTTTTCATTCATCTCACCTCTCGCCCTATTTGCTTCAACTTGGAACAAGATGTTTACCAATCACCAACAAAACAAGCTTCTGATATGCACCTTGACTTACATTTCATCATATCAACTACATAAAGGCCATAAGAGTAAAGCTTCAAATATCTCATAAACATAAACAATAGTAACTCTAATTCTCAAGTCTTAAGCATATCATAATCTAATACAAAATTTAAACTACCAATTAATTCAATCAAATAAGAAATATAATATATTTCAAAGCAAAAGAAATCTAATAGTTTCACTATATCAACTCATTAAAGCACAATTTCCACTATCATCATAAAATTTGAAAAAATTAGCCCCAAAATAGAAAAATCAACATTATAAGTTCAAGAAAATGCACACTTGGAAAAATATCTAACTCCTAATCCCTTTCCTATACTTGAACTTGACATTATCCTTAATAGCAAAAAATATCTCAAGAAAACATAACCAAGGGACTAAAGAAAAATAAAGAGGGAAAAGAATAAGAGAAAGAAAAAACTTTCCCAAGTTTCAATAAATCCATACAAGCAAGCAATAAGGTGAAATTTTATCATGAAAAGCATATTCCTTGACAATGTTGATCATTTCTAAAACAAACAAAAGAAAATAAAACACACCATAAAACAGAAAAAGAAAATAACAAAAGAGAAAGAAAAATATAAAAAATATCCCAAATATGATAAAAGTAAATAATTCTCAAAGCAAAGTAAATAAGAACATCAATCCTCCATCCAATCATCAATGTCTTTAGTGT
This sequence comes from Voacanga thouarsii, assembly GCA_026120185.1. NCBI lineage: Eukaryota > Viridiplantae > Streptophyta > Magnoliopsida > Gentianales > Apocynaceae > Voacanga > Voacanga thouarsii. The sequence goes on from JANUWF010001150.1 coordinate 1,575,879, forward strand.
TATCCTTATCATTAGCATAAGCTGGGGTAGTTGCAGTTTGTCCTTGTTGTGCTTGCATCCACTGGGTCCATTACTGCTCCTGAGCATCTTGCCTCATATGCAAGGCATTATGGAATTCTGAAGTTGTAGAAGTATGGCTGTCTAAGTCTCTATTCCAAGCTGCAATTGCTCCAACTTGGCCACACATTCTGCATTAAGTGATGGTCTTGAACTACTTGCTCGTGCCCTAGGCTGTGGTGGATGCTACTCCTCGTCCTCCTTAGAAGGAATCTCTTGCATGCCTAGATTTTGTGCTTCAAATGGCATCATCCACCTCCTTGCTCTCTTATGGTACTTGTACCTACAATTAATCAAGGTATGCTAACTCACCACATCTCTCTTAGTGGTAGCCTTAGTTAACTCCCCATTACAAGTCACTTAAAAAACTTGAAGGATACGTATGTGCACTAAAGGAAATATAAGGGTTTTATAGGAAAGGCGAGAATAAACCATGTCCCTTATGGATTGGATAATCAATGGGGTGAGGTAGATAGGACTGGTATCAAGCATCTTAGAAAGGATTTAAATATTAATGGCCCTCATCTCATTAAACCCACTAGCCTTAGGAATAACATTAAAGGCAAAGATATAGACTAATGCTCTTACTCGGGCTTGGAGATTATTGTTAGAATGATAACCAGCTAAAGTAAGTAGACCTCTCCTATATAGGCCAAACTCATTATGAGTGTCACCAAAACACCACTGAGCACCCGAAATAATCCTTTGGTCATGATGGTTAACTATCAACCAGGGTCCTTTATTATTAACCTTTAGAATGGCAGTCAGTCTAGTTCTATCAAACTTAATAACCTGTTCTTTAACTATAGTAGAAATAATCTTGGGGTCATTTCTCTTTTTATCAAGCATATTAGCATAGATTTTTCTAACTAAGACTAGACATTGCATACCCTAAAGACGAATGATAGACTCCTAACTCAATATTCTAAACATAGTGGAAAGCTGAAGAGAATTATCGAAAGATGGCTTAAAGTCTTTTCTACTATGATTTTATTGTTGGTAAGTTTTTTGGTACCACAACTAACAAGAAGGGTCAATGAACTAGGTAGGCTATATAGGATATAGTTCAAAAGATGGGACAGATGAAGAAGTTCTATTTTGTTTAGAAGATTGGCCCGTCCCCTTTTGTCTAAGTATGGTGAATAATGGAAAATACTACACTCAATAGCACACAAAGGTTTGAAAGAACAGGAAAGTTTGCAATCAATCCTTAGCACTTCACAAATCAATCTAGTACAAGTGTAACCACAACTCTCAATCCACCACACTAAATATCTCACCGAAACATCAATTCAATCTCACAAAATCCCAACCTCCTCAAAATACCTGCAACAAAAATGCAATTCCAATAGCTAATACAATCTCATTATGAATTATCAAAGCAAAAAAGATATGTTAAAAATAATAGAAGTGATGTTAAATCATGACGAATTACAATCAATTCATCCATATAGCCATAAAACAACTGTATCATAAAATTCATAGGACATAATGAACTATAGCCGCATACTTCCTTTGAAGTAAACAAGGTCCTCAAACAATTAATCTTTCATGCATTATAATCAATAAGTTAGTCTAAGAATTCATACTATAGCCAGAAAATAGCTCACCATGATATATTCCTAAAAAGGATCAAATAAGCATATTCATTACACCACAACAATTGTAGCAACATTATAAAGCCTAAATTAATCCCAAAACGACTAAAAAATTTCAAGTATTGGAATTTCGCATTCAAAATAGCCCAAAAATACTAAGAAATTTAATCTCTAATTTGAACCATATAGCAAAATTCTTGAAGAAAAACACCATACCTTGTGAAAGAATTGGAAGGTTGATATTCAAGAAAAAAGGTAGGATTTTTGAAGATTCAATCCATTAAAGTGAAAATATTTGATATTCAAAAAGTGTTTTTGGTGGAGAAATTGAAGTCAACGGTGGGTGAGAGGAAAAAGAGAGGGATTGCAAATAAGTTTTGAAAAATAAGACAAATTTGGCTTATATGCATCGGTTGCTCGACTTAGGCTAGCATTGGCTCCAAGGGAGCGAACTGGCGTCAATTCAAGTTTGGCCAGCTAGGAAAACTCCTATAACAAGCTTTGTCGGGTCTAAGATATTGAACTAATGCTGGGTTGCTTCTGTACAGTCCCGATTTTTTTTATATAAAATAAAGGAAAGAAAATAAAAGGGAATTAATATGGGGGCTCAAACATAAAATAAACAAAAGCCATAAAAAAGACAAAATCAACAATTGTTCAAATAGATAGAAAGCAAGAAGGCAATTAAACTTCATTTCTTTCCATGATCTAAGTCTCGTAGATTGGTCTCCATATTTCTAAGTAGATATCTAGTTTGACGATCTTTAAAAAGTTTAGCTAATTAGCCAATGTGATTCTCCAGATTGTGCATTGAGGCCTCCAAATTCCTAGTCACAGTATTAACTCCTTGAAATATGCCTCAGTTGAGCTTACCATTTTGTTTACTAATTCCTCTAATGCTGGTATTGGCGGTGGTGCATTGTAAGGCAAAGATGGTTGAGCACTTTGGTTTCTACTAAAGTTTGAGTGATTTTACCTAGGTTAGTTTTGATTTGTCTAAGAGAAATTAGGATGATTCCTCCAACCAAAATTGTAGGTGGCACTATAAGGATTATTACCTTATCTCCCATTGCCCATAAAAGTAAGCTGTTCTAAAGACTCTTAGAATGAATTCATATTTTGGAACTTGTGATTGGGGTGCCCTTCTCGACAAAAGTCACAATTTATATTCACCACTAGTCCTTGAGAAGGGGCCTTTACCAATTGTCCCATTTTTTGAGCTAATGCTTCACTTTATCTTCTAAGGTAGCTACGACGTCAATTTTATAGAATCCTTGCACACGGGCCTAGGCTTTGGACTTTCCCATTAGTAATTATTCATAGCAATGTTTTCAATCAACTCATATAACTCCTCTAGAACTTGTTGTTCCTCCAGCTGATGCATCAATTAATAGTTTTGAAGCAAAATTCAAGCCACTATGAGAGATCTAGAATTGCATGCCTAATTAGAATCCATGGTAAGTGATGCATTAGATTTAGGTTATAAAAATCATGAAATTTTGAATCCATTCCTAATCAAGTTTAATTAAAACATTAATCTCCAAATCACATATATGAGCAAGTATATCTATTATTAAGCATAGTATAGAAAATTAATGAGTATCGATCCTTAAAGAACAGTACACACTAGTCAATTCTCATTCACTGTTAACCCGCCAATTAGAGTGATAAAGAATAAAAATAAAAATAAATAAATAGAATGTATGTATGTATGTATGTATGTATGTATGTATGTATGTATGTATGTATGTATGTATGTATGTATGTATGTATATATATATATATATATATATATATATATATATATAACTCCAGGAGAGGAAAACATGTACTTAGATAGAAACTCTGTAAGATATAATTTGAACTATTTAACACTTATCACAATCAATCATTACCTTTGTATCATGAAGAAGTAAACATAGAATATACTTCTTTCCCAATCCATGGAATCATTATCTTCTGATTAAATTAGTAGATTTTTCAATCAAATCAACATAACCAAAAAGATGCATTAAATGCATTCTTCAAAATATCGCTATACTCTAGGTAATATAACATAAAATTAGCCAATGATTCTATGCTCTAGGCCAAATCAACTAATATTTGATTACCTAAGTTCAATTGTTAACCTTCTTTCCTAATCCAATTTAGATAACAATTATAGAATTAATTAAATTGAACTCAATTCTAACTTTTCCAAGTTTATTAGAAAGGAAATTCAACATGATCAATTCACCAAAGAAAAACAAGTAATCAAATACTAAGAATAACATTTAATTAATCAAAGACTAAATAAATTATAATATCATAAATCTAAAAAATAACATCCAAATACAATTAAAAAATTGATTTTATCATTGTTCAAGAAAAAAGAAAATAAAAGTTTTAGAAAGAACTCATAGACAAGTCCTATTTTTCCTCATTTGAAGACTTCCTTGAAATAATGCTCCTTGAGTGATGAATTCTTCTTCTAATGAATAACTTCAACCTTGATCCTTGAATTCATATGTTAATCCTCAATTCTTCTTGTTTATAGAGGCCTTTTGGTTGCCAAAAAATGTTCCCTAGAAGTCTTGGGCCGAGTACAGGTTGAAAACAATTAAACCTCTTAGAAAGTTCCTAATTTTGCTCGAAAAATGAGTCTAAACCGCCTCTGGACAGACTAGGGCCGCCGTCTGGTTACTTTATCTGGACTGGCACCGGTCTAGCTCTGGGTTTTCATCCACTTGCCCTATTTTTCCAGATTAAAGCTAGGGCCGGTTCAGATTTGTAGAGCAAGTGCTGCGTCAACACTGGAAATCCACAATTTTGCTCCAAATCCTTCAATTCCTATACAAAATTGCCAAAAACACTTTCTACAAGAAAAATATAAAATAGGAAGGGAAATGACTAGTTATTAAATCAAAAATAGCACAAAAAACCTTAAATAATTAGGAAAATATATCCAAATTTAGCCCCTATCACATTTCCCCACACTTAAGCTTTGCTTGTTCTCAGGCAAACATGAATTAAACACTAAGCAAATAGCTTATGAACAAGACAAAACAATTCATCAAACTTATTTACAGCAAATCCATCCACAAAAAAGTCATAAACTTCTTCTAACCTTAAATATAAACTTGTCATTCATTCACCATTTTCAAAACCTTGCAAACTCATGTATTAAACCAAATAATCTCAAGGCCATCAAAGTTAAGTTAAACAAATTCATACTCAGTACAAAAAGATTATTCTACCCCTTAAGTAAAAATATAGACAACATAAATCATACAAGTCAAGTCATTTAATCAATTTCAACATCATGAACTCAAATTTGCACAACCCATATAGTAAAATAAGTAAACATGCCACTTGTTTTTTTTTTTTTTTAATAACTTAGGGAATTGATAGCATCAAGTGAATAGATTTCTCTTCACTTACTATATTGACCCCCTTATAGTCATCAATTTTGTTTCCAGCATTTTTCTTTTCTTTTCTTTGCCTTCTTGCCTTTGCGATAGCCTCAAGAGAATGTACCGAACAATACTTACTACTTCTCTCCATATTAACCCCCTTTCAGCAAAAGGTCCTTTTTTTCAGCTCACATATCAAATGATTTTTCCACTCGTTGATTTCCCAAAGGACTTGCGCTTTGCATTCCCCAGACTTTTTTGCTCCACATATTCCTTATTCACAACTCAAAGTCAAACAAATTAGAAATCTATAACACAAGAATTAGTCAACAACTTTTCCCATATTTCATATTATCATCCATATTCAAACTTAAGGAATAAAACAAAACTCAAATACCAAATATAACCAAGGTTAACTTAAATTTTCCAAACTTAGCATAATCTAACTTAATACACAGGGTTACTTTTAATAAAATCCAACCATAATGAACGACAAATTTATATCTAAAGTTAAAAGGAAAATCATACCTTCAATATAGACAAATTCAAAAAATTTAGCCCAAAAATAAATTTCATCCAAAAGCATGTAAAAATAAAAAAACTCAAGTACCAAAGTAAAACAAAGCATGTAAAAATCGAGAAAAAAAATGTATCCCAAATCAGTCAAAACTTCATTCAAGAAGATGCGAGATGAAAGCATGAAAGCATTGAATCCCTTCCCCATACTTAAATTAGACATTGTCCTCAATGGCCTAAAATATCACAATAACGCATATTGAAGAGACTAATAAAGATAAAGGGGGAAGGAGACAAGACAAAGATATACTTTCCATATCCATGCGTTGCCATAACAAAGTTGAAGTTCACCCAAGAGCATGTTCCTCGACAATGATAAAACATTCCTAAACATAAGAAACACAACAAAAATATAAAACTAGAATAAAAGGAAAAGTGAAATAAATAGCTATAAGACAACTAACATCTAAGAAAAGTAATTACAATTCAAAGAGAAAAAGAAACAAAAAAAAAAACTAAAAAGGATAATAGAAGTAGAGGGCCAGTCATGAGCATCATTGACTTTGATATTTAATTATGCCACCTCACTCTCAACTTCACCAAGGTAGGCTAATTTCGATAACTCTAAATGGGCATACCTTATGTACCATGTATGGTCCCAACCACCTTAATTTTAGTTTAATTGGGAAAGCTGGAGTCTAGAATTGAACAATAGTACTTTATCACCTTCTTTGAGAGCACGAGGATGGTGAATGTGCTTATCATGCTATTGCTTCATCTTTTTCTTGTAAAACCTGAAATTCTCATAGGCGTCTCTATGCCATTCAACCAATTTGTTCAATTGAAATAAATGCTTTGGTACTGCAAGCTTAAGATTCAAATTAAAAAGTTTTATAGCCTAAGAAGCCTTGTGCTCTATTTCCACAGGTAAATTGCAAGGCTTCCAATAAACTAATTTATATAGGGTTATGCCTATTGGGGTTTTGTAAGCAGTCTTATAAGCCCAAAAAATATCGTCCAATTTAAGACTCCAATCTTTCCTTGTGTGAGTGACCATTTTTTTCATTCTTTTTTTTTTTTAATTTCTCTATTCACCATCTTAACTTTTCCACTAGTTTGGGGGTAATTTAGGGTAGTAAACTTATGAATCACACCTAAATATTTAAGAACTTTTGCCAATTATTGATTATAAAAATGAGTGCCCCTATCACTAATTAGTACCTTGGGTACACCAAATCGGGTAAAAACTTTTTTAGGAAATATGACCATAACCCAGACATCATTAGTGGGCAAAACTTGAGCCTCTACCCACTTAAACATATAGTCAACTGCAACCAAGATGTACTTATTGCCCAAAGAGTTTGGAAAATGTCCCATAAAATCTATTCCTCAACAATTGAAAACCTTACAAGTTTGAAAGATTTGTAATAGTATCTCACTAGATTTAGAGATATTACTTGTATATTGACACCTATCACAACTTTTAACACACTTGTAAGAATTCTTGAAAAGGGTTGGCTAATCGAACGCGAAATTATGCACCTTGCATACAATATTGTTGGCTTGGTAGTATCCTCTAACAAGTCCTTCATAGCATTGTTGAAGATTATGTTGGCTCTCCGTGAAATCCACACATCTTTGAATAACTTGATTAGTACAACACCTAAACAAGTAGGGATCCTTCCAAAGATAATAATTTTGCTTTAGAGAAGAATTTCTTCTTTTGTTGTGATGCGAACTTCTTAGGGATTATACCTACTATCAAGTAGTTAGCAAAATCTGTAAACCATGAAGTTTGAGAAGTCTTACCTTCAATGAACATAAGTTGTTTATCCAGAAATGTGTCATTGATCTCTTCTTCTGTCAAAGACCCTAGATCAGGATTTTTCAACTTAGATAAGTGATCTACAGCCAAGTTCTCAGCTTATTTCGTATCTCTAATCTCCAAGTCAAATTCCTGCAATAATAAAACCTATCTAATCAATCTTGGTTTTGGAATCATGCTTGGTAAGAAGGTATTTAAGGGTGGAATGGTCAGTGTACACAATAACTTTAGACAAAACGAGATAAGAATGAAATTTATAAAAAATAAACACTATGGCAAGTAATTCTTTTTCCGTTATAATGTAGTTTTCTTGTGCAGTCATCAAAGTCTTGATTGCATAGTAGATAGGTTGAAAGTTCGTATTCCTCTTTTGTCCAAGTACTGCACCCACTACATAATTACTTGCATTGCACATTACTTCAAAAGGAAGAGACCAATCCGGTGCAATTAAAATGGATAAATTTATCAATTTTGCTTTAAGCACATTAAAAGCATGACGACATTTGTTGTCAAAATTGAAAATAGTATCTCTTTCAAGTAAGAAAGTAAGAGGTTTAGAAATTTTTGAGAAATTTAGAATGAACATCCTATAAAAACTTGCATGATCAAGGAAGCTTTGAATAGCTTTTACTAAAGTAGGAGGAGGGAGTTTCTCAATTGCTTCGATTTTTGTCCTATCAACTTCAATACCTTTCCTTGAGACTTTGTGTTCTAATACAATACCTTCTTGGACTATAAAGTGGCACTTTTCCCAACTTTGCAACACTTTTTCCAATTTTTTTCAAACATAAATCATAGGAATCACCAAAAATAGATATATCATCCATAAATACCCCCATGATATCTCCCACAAGCCTCTCAAAAATAGCCATCATGTACCTTTGAAATGTTATTGGACTATTGCAATAACCAAAAGACATGTGATGATATGCAAAAGTACTAAAAGAGCATGTACGAATTATTTTCTCTTCATTCTCCGATGCTATGGGAATTCGGAAGTAACTAAAAAAACCATCTAAAAAGTAATAAGACTTATGTCCGACTAGCCTTTCAATATTTGGTCAATAAAAGGGAGAGGGAAACAGCCCTTTCTAGTTACTTCATTTAATTGTCTATAATCGATGCACACCCTCCTACTAGTTACCAATCTTGTGCGGATTCGCTTATTTTTGTTATTAGGAGTTACCGTCATTCCTCCATTCCTTGGTACTACTTGTGTTGGACTTACTCACATGCTGTCTGAGATGGGGTAAATGATACCTGAATCTAAGAGTTTAATTATCTCACATTTTACCACATATCTCATGTTAGAGTTCATCCTTCGTTAGGGCTATATTACGGGTTTTGCTCCTTCTAGCAATATGTTATGAGTACAAAAGAACGGGCTTATTCCCTTAATATTAGTTATCTTTTATGCAATTACCCTCTTATATTTCCCTAATAGACCTACTAATTTGGCCTTTTATTCCTTGGTAAAATCTTTGGCTATGATTATTGGCAATTTTTCTCCATTGGCTAAGAATGCATATACCAAATAATTAGGCAACTCATTAAATTCTAACTCTAGTAGCTCATCAATAGAAGACTTTAATCTACCAAAACTTGGTCTCTCAATTACCTCAAACTCACCCAACTTAGGCCTTTCATCGTATCTTTGGATGATTGTATGTACATCAACTCTAGAGAGGTATTATTCAATTATTCCTGCATAAAATCCAAAATTAGTTCAACAAGAATATCAATTGTTAAACAAGAATCATTAGAAAATATAGGATGTTTAATGCCTTGATTAATTTGAATAATAATCTCTTCATCCCTAACCCCAAGTGTTAACCTTCCCCCATGAACATCAATCAAAGCCTTAGCAGAAGCTAGGAAGGATCTTCCTAGAATTAAATGGACTTTAGAGTCTTCATCTATGTAAAAAATCACAAAATCTATTGGAAGTATAAACTTATCCATCTTGACAAGTACATCTTCCACTATCCCCGTAGGATATTTAACAGATCTATTAGCTAATTGGATGCTCATCCTAGTGGGTTTAGGTTCACGTAGGCCTAGCTTTTAGAAAGTTTTGTATGGCAAAAGATTTATGCTAGAACCAAAGTTAGCTAATGCATTATCAAATGTAAGACTACCAATAAGGTAAAGAATAGAGAAACTCTCTGGATCGTTTTCTTTTTTAGGCAATCTTCTTTGGTCTTGCAAGATAGCATAACATTCTTCATTTAGCACCACGGTGGATAGTTCTTCCAATCTCCATTTATTTACAAGCATACTTTTGAGGAATCTTGCATATTTAGGTAGGTGTATCAAAGCCTAATTGAGTGGGAAGTTGATGTGTAATTGTTTGAAGATTTCTAAGAATTTACCAAATTACTCATCTTTTCTAGCTTTTGGTGTCCTAGTAATGTACAAGATTGGTGGTTTAAAAATTGGGGACTTTTCCTGTGTACAAAGCTGAGTCGACGCCAGGTTGGCATCTTGGACTGGTGCTGGTTCGTCTTTGGTTTCTCCGATTTTTCATTTAGGCGAAAACTGGCACCGGGTCTCCTATTTTGGCCGACACCGAGTCTTGTCTGCTATGTTTGTCAATTTTCTTCCACTTCTCAAAGTAATGGCTGCTGATTCTACCTGTCTATCTACCCTTGTAGGTTGCAAAACTTATTTTCCTTGTCGGTCTATCACCAGGTCAGTTAACTACTAAATTTATCTTTCCATATTTTGGGTTATAGCCTCAAAAACCCGAAAAGTTTCATCTATCTCTTGGAATCGTGCGATAACAGTTGTTTCAAAATTTTTCAGCACATTCTCCAAAATGATAATCAATTGCGGGTTCTGCCCATTATTCGTTTGGCTCAAACTCCAGTTGGCCATGGTACCAACATATGGATTCTTGTTAGATTCATGTTAGAGCTTTGAAAGCAAAATCCAGAAACGTTTATGCAAAGAAAAACAAAGAGTACGTCTTATACAATAGTTAACACATAAAGGCATGCATCATACAACAAATTATGGCGCCTATTTATACAAAGAACATATATACATATTTATATATAGACATATAAATATCACTAAATCAATTAACTCCAAGTTTTTATGGTATTATTTTCTGACAACGACATCAAAAACTTAATGTTTTAGATTTGGGTTATAAAAACCTTACAATTTTGAATCTATTCCCAATCAAGTTTAATTAAAACACTAATCCCCAAATCACACATATGAGCAAGTGTGCCCATCATTAAGCATAGTATAGGAAATTAACGAGTATTAATCCTCAAAGAACAAGTGCACACTAGTCACTTCTCATTTACGGTTAACACATCAATTAGAGTGATAAAGAATAAAAATAAAAATAAACAAATAGAATAAATACACATACACACACACACACATGCACACACAAAACTTCAAGAGAGAAAAACATATACTTAAATAGAAACTCCAGAAGATATAATATGAACTATTTAACACTTATCACAATCAATTATTATCTTGGCATCATGAAGAAATAAAGATAAAATCCATTTCTTTCTCAATCCATGAAATCACTATCTTCTGATTAAATTAGTAGATTTTCCCATCAAACTAATATAATAAAAAAATATGCATTAAACACATTCCTCATAAATATCCCTATACTCTGTAATATAAAATGAAATTAGCCAATGACCCTATGCTCTAGGCGAAATCAACCAACCTTTGATTACCTAAGTTTAAGTCTTAACCATATTTTCCAATCCAGTTAAGATAACAATTATAGAATTAATTAAATTGAACTCAATTCTAACTTTGTTTCCCATGTTCATTAGAAAAGAAATTCAACTTTATCAATTCCCTAAAGAAAAATAAGTAATCAAATACTAAGAACAACAATTAATTGATCAAAGACTAAATAAATTACAATATCATGAATCCAAAAATAACATCCAAATACAATTAAAATATTAATTTCATCATTGTTCAAGGAAATAGAAAACAAAGGTTTTAGAAAGAATTCATAGACAATTCCTCTTCGTCCTCCTTTGAAGACTTTCTGAAAGCAATGCTCCTTGAGTGATGAATTCTTTTTCCAACGAGTAACTTCAGCTTTGATCCTCGAATTCATTTGTTAATCCTCAATTCTTCTTGTTTATATAGGCCTCTTGGTTACCAAAAAACATTCCCTAGAAGTCCTGGGTTGAGTACAGGTTGAAAATAATTAAACCTCTTAGGAAGTTCCCAATTTTGCTTGGAAAATGAGTCTAAACTGCCTTTGGATAGACTGGGGTCGGTGCCTGGTCACATTGTCTGGACTAGCGCCGGTCTAGCTCTGGGTTTTTATTGGTTTGCTCTGTTTTTTCCTTTGTTTTTCCAAGTTAAAGTCAGGGCCAATTTAGACATGTTGAGCAGGCATCAGGTCAACACTGAAAATTCACAATTTTGCTCCAAATCCTTCAATTCTTGTACAAAATTACCAAAAACACTTTTCACGAGTAAAATATCAAATAGGAAGGGAAATGACTAGTTATTAAATCAAAAGTAGCACAAAACAACCTCAAATAATCTAGGGAAATATAGACAAATCTAGGCCCTATTAATGAGGACACTTCCTAAGCATCTCCATCCATCTTTCCCAATACTCATGCAAACTATTAGACTCCAATTGTTTGGAAGATAAAAATATTAGTTCCAAACTTAGTTGTCCTAGGTGGGGGAAAGTATTTGAGAAGAAATTTTTCAGCAAGTCTATTCCAAGCAGTTATGGATCCTACTGGCAAAGATTTTAACCAAGATTTGGCTTTATCCCAAAGAGAAAAATGAAAGATTCTCAACTCTATAGCATCATCCAATACCCTATTCATCTTTAAAGTATCACAAATCTCTAGGAAACTAGTAAGATGAGCATTAGGGTCTTTATTAGGTAAACCATCAAATTGGGTCATGTTTTGAAACATTTGGATAATATTATGTTTTATCTCAAAATTATTGGTTTCCACCCTTTGGTGTAGTAATACTTAAATCAATACCTGAAATTGCACGTCTAACGAATCACCTATAGTTCTTCTATTATTATTATCATTACCACCATTATTGTTCTGGTTAATTTCCATCTCTCTTGTTGAACTTAATTGGTTAGCCCTTTGCCTATATGCCCTTCGAATCCTTGTTAAAGTTTATTCAATGTCCGGATCAAAGTCCATTATATTCCTTTTGATTCGTCGGGTCATAAACCAAGAACTGAACCTGAAAAGAGAATTAAGAAAATATGGTTTTAGAATTTATAAATATTTAAGTAAATACAATTAGCACAGAAAATACACTAATTAAGAAATTAGTTAGAAGATTAGTCCACATATACAAAGAACAAGATATGACACCTAATTACAACAAAGAACATATATGCATATTTATATAACTAAATAAGTGGAATTCAAGTTTTCATGATAATGCTCTCTGGCAACGGTGCAAAAAATTTGATGCATCATATTTGAGTAAATGAAATCATTCATTTTTAAATCTATTTTCAAATAAGTTTTAATTAAAATGTTAATCCCAAATCACACATATGAGCAAGTATACCTATCAAAAAGCATAGTATAGAAATTAATGAGTATCTATCCTTAAAGAATAAGTACACACTAATTACTCTTCTTCCTTTATTTAACCTAACAACTAAATTGATCAAGAAGAAAAACAAAAACAAAAAATTAAATATATACAAGACATATGAGAGAAGACGTGTAAATAGATAGAAGTTCTTGAAGACATAGTAATGATTGACTAGCAAACCTCTCAATTAATCATTATTCTAGCATCATGAAGGAATAAATTAAAACCACTTCATTTGTATTCCATGGATTCAATATTTTCTAATTAAATTAGTAGATATATTCTATCTTACCAATTCACTCAAAAGATGCATTAACTCAATCCTTTAACAAATATCCCTATATTTTAGGTAATATAAATATGAAATTAGCCAATAACCCTATATTCTAGGTGAAATCAACCAATCTTTGATTACCCAAGTTCTTACTTTTAACTTTCTTTTGCAATCTAGTTAAAAAAATAACAAATATGAAATCAATTAAATTGAATCCACTCCTAAATTCATTTTTCAAGTCGATTAGAAGGAAGAAAGAATCAATTAATTCATCAAATAAATCAAGTAACCAAGTAGTTGAAATAACAACCAATTAATTAAAAAACTACAATCAATACAAAGTCATGAATCCAAAAATGTCTTCTATATACAATTAAAACATTAATCTCATCATTGTTCATGAAAAAGAAAACAAAGAAAAAAGAAATAACTCATAGACAAGCAATCTTCTTCTTCTATTGAAAACTCTTTTAAAGTAATGCTCCTCTTTGGTGAATTCTCTTCCTACAAGCTTGATTCTTGAATTAATCTTTGAATTCACCATGTTTTGCTTATGTTTTCCTTGTGTTTATTGTTTTCTAGGTTGCCAAAAATGTTCCCTATGAGTTTTACACCGTGTACAATTCAGATACCAAAAAACTTCTTGGGAATTTCCTAATTCTATTCAAAATCAGACCCTAAGCCAACAATCTCCAGTACAAGGCCAGCATTGGCTTAGCTCCTCTGAGTTGGCGCCGACTCTCTTCTACCAATGCCCAATTCCTATACTTTTTCCTCTATGTTGCCTTGTTGTTCCAGAATTAATCCAGGGCTGGTTTATATATCTTTGGCCAGTGCCGGTTCAACGTTGGAATGCTGAAATTAAACTCTAAAGTCTACTTAACAAAATTCAAAGAAAATCTTTTTACAACCAATTATCTCAATTTCGGCAAAAAGTAAAGGAATTGGCTAGCTATTACATCAAAAACATCACAAAATCACCTCAAATAGTCAGAAAAATATAGTTACATTTAGACCATATCACCTAGACTTAAGGTAAGTCCCTACATACATGAAATTTTTTTCATAGGTAAATTGTCTTTCAAATTAATGTACACATGTAAGCCCTTGCATTTCATATTTTAATAAATCAAGGTACACGTATAAGATTTTACAGTCATGGAAATTGTTTATAAATCAATTTATATTTACATGAAAATCATTATTTATAAAATGTTTTATTTATGCAAGTTGTGTTTTGTAAATCATATAATTCTTGTTTGGAAGTTCTATATTGGAAGCATGTTGCTCCATTGTGAAGAAAATAGTGATTTATATGATTATGAAATGCTAAGCATGCTTCATTTTTGGGAAATTATATATACACGATGTGTTGAATATAAAATCTTGCATTAATATTTTTGAACATACAGAATTGAAAATTCTCATTCAAAAATGAATTACGAACCACATAGCATGAACTTGAACTATAAGCCTCTTTTAATATGAAATCTACTTATGATTTTTATGAGCTATGCGTATATGAAATTCTTGAAATGGAAAAAATCTTATGACTTGATTTTGGATCTACAGAAGATATCATTTAAATACTTGAGAATATTTTGTATATTAGATTGTTTTCAGAAATTTTTATGAAATTTTCAAAGGTATTGAGTTATTTTAAGAAAAGGCATTGTACCATGATTGTGATTCTTGTGTACTCAAAGGAGTTATGCATTTATACTAACTTGTGTGGTTTTAAGAATGTTATCCAGTTGATAGCCACTTTCGAATTGTGGTCTCTTTCTTCATGGGGTGTTAATTTATGATGTAGAGCCTTCCTTAGGTAGGAATATGTTTTCCATTAGGGGAAACAGAGGTCGAACATAGAATATTCGTGCCATAGGGCATACCATGATGATGCTAATGATATGATTATATGTTTATATGGATGCAGTGAATTAATCATATGTTTATATTATTGATGGGATAAGATCTTGTCGGTAGATGATGTGAGATTGCATTGTGGTTTTTCGTGAAATGTGATTTTATGTTGAAAGCATATTTTTGAGAATATGATGGTAAGGGTATGAAAAGTTTAATACATTTAATGCGAGTGATGTGAATAATTTATGATCTTGAGAAGTAATTCATTTTCTGAAAAAAAATATTGTATCTATTTTTGGCATTGGTGAATCTCCGATGAATTATCTTGTGTATAATATTTCGGAAGTATGAAATAATATTTCTCCATATTCATTCTGATAAATTATCATGCATCATGGAAATGATTATTGAAAATTTTCACATGTTACAAATAGGACTTACTAAGATATCATCTCATATAATTTTAATTTATGTTTTACAGGAGAATATGTTTAGGAGCAAGATTGATTGTTGATGTTTTTATTTGGGATTATGTATTTGTACTCGGATGTTTTATTTTATGGATGTTACTTGAGATTTTATTCGAGATATTATTTACTTTGGGAAAGAGAGGAATATATTCTGAAGGCTTTGTAATATTTTCATTTTAGTATTTTACTTAAGTATGGAGAAATTATTTATTTAGTTCTTTCGTTATAAAAACCTCTTGTCGCTTAGACAGAATGACATCTATAACTTGCCGGGCCCTGTAGTTGTGGGGTGTTTCATAGATTAAAGTAAAAACAACTAATAATGTGATTATGCTAATATAGTTGTAATATTAAGTCACTAAATTGAGATAAGTTTGGGACATATTGCTTTATGATTGGCATCAAAGAACCGCTTATCACAATTGACCCCAATCTGCGTTGATCTTGATGTTCTTGTGTTGTTTTTCTGCGGAATGTAGATTTAAGGCAAATTTCTTGACTTTTTGAATTGAAACATGATTTTATAGTTTTTAACAACAATGCAGTTTTTTACTACTAGGAATAGCTCAAGATGCCAAGGAAAATATGAAGAGGTGCAAGGCAGGAGTTTTTGACAGATCAATTGTCAAGGTTGAATGCATACCACACAACCTACTTAGTATATATTATTATAATATATTAGTTTGATCCTCGTGTATTGTACAAAATGACACAAAATAGTGTGTTGCATTAAGTGACACAAACCAAAATAGTAGGAAAAAGTTAACTTAGGAGAATTAAACAGGACACAAAATGAAGCAGTAGAAGAAAGTTAATTTAAGAAAATTAAACTTTCACTCATTTAAATTTAATTGGTCACAATTCAACAAGATCTATTACTCTCCCACAGGTCATGAGTTGAATTTAACCATAGGTCATGTGTGTGTGTAAAAGAGAAATTGCGGAAGTCTCCTATAGTGTCAAGTGGTTAAAATATATATATTATGAATGCTGAGTGATTTGATATGATCTATATTATAAAATATTATGAATTATTCTCATTAAGTATATTTATAATTTTTTTTTATAAATACACTTTTTAATGTCAAATATATTATTTTATGCATTATATATTATTGATGTCGTATGTATGTATGTATGTATGTATGTATGTATGTATGTATGTATGTATGTAATGGTTAGAATCTTTGCTAATCCTCCCTCGTCCAAATTTGGGAAATTATTTATTATATGGATGGAGAACGTCTCTTAGTCTATGATTCTAGCTATTGTTTAACAAAATTCATATTAATTAATTAAGTTTCTATCAACCTCAAACGTAATAGTTATTGTATAAATACATAGATAATTAATTATTTAATGGTTGTTTGGAGGGTTGTGTGGAGCAACTGATAATGTTCTACAATCACCGGACTGTTCCCTTCTGCACATAAGGGAGGAAAAAAAAAAAAACTTACAGTGGTTGTGTAGCAATTGATAATTTCTACATTTACGTGCGTCCACACACACATACACACACATATATATATATATATATATATATATATATATATATTCCCTTCTACACATGAAAATGTTTTATTTATTGATTGGGTTTAGTCTCAAGCTTTCAAGAACAAATTTCTAACTCTACCATGTCAATATTTGTCAAAGATACTAATGATAGCAGTTATGAATTAACGAAATAAGTATCTATCAATAGAATTAATTAAAAAAAATTCAATATATATTTTTAATATTCCAAAATAAATATATAAACATCTAAATTTACATAAATAAAGTATAAAACAAATTTTGTCGAATACTGTTCTGCCAGACACCTCCTTTTATCTTCATTACTTTCTCCCATAGATTCTAAAAGTTGCTCTATATACACCTCCTTGTCTAAAACTTAATTTAAGAAAGCAGATTTAATATATGTTTAATAAATTCTCTAAGAATTATGAGCAGTAAGAGAAATAATCATGCATACTGCATCAAGTCTGACGGTGGGGGCAAAAATCTCAAAATAAGCAATTCTAACCTTTTGTTTACACCCTTTATGAACAAACCTTTCTTTGCAACAATCCACCTCTCCAGATGTTTTATATTTGGTCTTGTATACCCACTTAATACCCATGGGTTATTTGCCAAGTGAAGAAAAGTTAATTCATAAGTTATATTTTTTTCAATGGCATAAATCTCTTTATCCATAGCACGAATCCAATGATTATCGTTAATAGTATCATTATAAGTAGTTGAATCACAATACGCTAATAAGACAAAATTAATAATATTTTTATTAAATAAATTATTATTAATATCAATGATATAATCTTGGAAGTGTGTTGATAAACAGCATTGTCTTTGAGAGTGATTAAAAGATTACACGAGTAGACTATGCATTAATGAGCTGCTCGACCTGCTCTCCCTCATTTAGACAAAATCATCATTCACCAAAGTTTGTGTCAGTGATGGGAATATGTTATGATAATTGCCAAGGTTGTCATTGAACAAGAATTGTTCACAAAAATTCATGACAATACTAAAGATACCTTTAGAAATTTCTTAAATTTGAATTGGCAATGTTTGGTGCATGATTTATCGGAGTTTGGATTAGAAAAAGGGATTCCAAAAAATTTAAGAAAAAAACAGTGAATATACAATAAAGATTTTATTCATGAAGACATGGAATCCAAGTGAAATTAGAACAGTAAAGATTTAGAAAACTTAAAAGAAGAATCTTTATGCGTATCCTTAATTCGACAAGGAAGCAAATACTCTATTGTAAATTTCTATAGAAATAAGTCCAAGGAATCTTAATAAGGATATATGAGAAAGACAAGAGACTCAAAAGATTTAGTCGTAAAGAGGGCAGAGCAATAAGGAGGATTCTAATGAAATATTTTGAATGATTTTGAAGCATATACATTCCATAAGTATTCTTTTTCTCATTGTTAATGTATGCTTCATGATTCAAATAATTACTGCTTCAACAACGTTATTATTAAGGAGAGCTTGAATTGTTCTTATTCAACTGAACTACCTTTTAATGGAAAGGTTTTTTGTGTCAACGAAGTGTTGCAGTACTACAGCAACGTAAATTGAGAGAGTTCAATTCATGAAATTGGATCCAGTAAAAGTGTTGAGGAGTTTGACGCAAAAAACACTAGTATGTTGTTCTGTTAGAATCTATTAAGAATCACTAGATGATCAAGATAAGTATATCTCTACATATATATATATATATATATATATATATATATTTGAATTTTAGAATATCTTTGTCATTAGATTAGGCCCCACAAATATAGACTTATTATAGTCCAACTACATTAATAATTTATTTTGCATTGAACATTTTATTTTTATATATGAAACTAACGCAATGTTGACTCGAGATTTTAACAATAACACAGTAAATTTACGAACTAAACGACACACAATGACATATTAGAAATTATACAACTCAAAAATATTACATGCAGTAGTCGCAATTTTTGCTTGGCATCGGAGAACACAAATTGTGTTCGGTGGAAAATATCGCAAATGTGGTAAAATGGTTGTCTACTTATTTAGGTTTCCGGCATGAAATGCCAAGAAGTTTAACTAGACCCTTCTGGTGTGCTTTTATCATTGTTTGCACTGACTTTACTAACTTCAGGGCCTTCCATCCTGAGTTCCAAAACAGAAAGAAATATCATTTGCAGTTGGCAGAAGAAAACAGACACACTGTTAAGATAAAAGGGTAACTCGATTGGTTTACCCCCGGTCCATAGTAATGAAATAAAACCCTTAATTTTGAATGCCGAACCTATAATTAGAGGCCAAGTTGGACTAGCATACTAAGACCAGTCTTCTGCCTTGATATCCTATTGCAGATTTGGGGGACACAAATATTGCGGATTCTACACTCAACTAATTATTCTAAAAACGCAAGAAAATATTGAAACGAAAATCAAATTAATTACCTCAACAGATTGGGATTTGAATAATTTTATGTAGTCAGTTGGAAAACAGAACGGCGGAAAAAGATTTGAATCATATATCTTTTTTACCAACTTCTCATCTGGTTTCATGGACATTTCAGACGGAGAAAGATCCCTATGGCACCATGAAGTTAAGATTATTGCAGCACCTGGAGCTGCTACCCAAGCAAACTCGCTAACAATCTATTTGTTTTTGAAAAATTAGAACCAGCAATGCAAAGTTAATCAATGATGAATAGTAGCTTAGGTTAAAGTAACCAAAAGAGTGCCATATTCAGGAAGAAACCTTTTCTTTGTCTGCTATATCTTCTGCACACTCCATGCACCAAACCAGATCAAATTGCCCCTCAGGAAATGGTAGATTTAAAGCATCTGCTACTTCATACGAAACCTGCAATGTACTTGTGGGATAAATTAAGATCTATTCTTCTTAAAGAACTTTATGGAAGGTTCTCTTGATTTTGATGGACCTACCGGGCTTGGCAAAATCGTGTAGTATGAAAACCAAGAAAAAACATTTGCATTGAATGTTTTAGTGATTGTTGGGCCAAACATGTCCAGGCCATTTGGTAGACAAAACTAAAACAAAATCGGTAACACCCCACTACCTAGGCCCGCCAGGGCCGGGGATGTCGCTCCATCCAAAGGACAAGGAATCTTTATAACTAGGTCACACAAATAAAATAGTGGAATAAAAATAATACTTTAACTTAGAATTTATTACATCCCAATAATAAATCCATGAATTCCCAAAAACAAATCCATAAATAAAAAAAAATTATCCACTATCAACTCCCCAAAGCAATACATAAGAATAAATGACAACATTCGCTTCCAAGACAGATAACACTAGCTACTCATCCCCACAGTAGAATCAACCTGAAATCATGGTAAAAAGGGTGATGAGACAGAAATCTCAGTAAGCCCCGTTTGTGAGTTGGGCTAAAAAGACAAAACACTATTCATAATGCATGCACTAACAGTATATCAAAAGCTTTGTCATGCCTTCTTTACAAATTTAACTTTCACTTCTTGAAAGATAGTAATGAGAAGTCATGAAGCAAAATGCTCTTAAAATATTCTGTTTGGATAGATATGAATAATTAAAAGATATTGAACTTCGAATAAAATTCCAATGACACTTTAAAATAGTTCCACGAAAATAGCTCATCAATTAAAGCAACCAAGTTAATCTGACAGGGCACAGCGGTGGCTCTCACACCAGGTGAAGCACTTGACCCCCGTCAGGTGGTGAAAGGGCACAGAGGTGGCTCTCACTCCTGCGAAGCACTTGACCCCCAACACCTGGTAGGTGTACATCCTACCGAGTGAGATTCTCCTCCCTCTCTCACCCAATCCAATCTGGTTGTCCCACTTCCGGCCGTCAATTCTACTAGAACCCCGTCGCTAGCTGAGGACGGCTCAACCTTCTATACTGACACCCTGATCGAAAAGAGTCAACCTCTCGGAGGTGGACACCTGCTGAGAGATATCCCCAGACCAACCAAAGGCTAGTATAAAGGTCTAGCCCCCATTGAGTACTCAACGTTATTCAATCTTCACAATTCATAAGGCTCCAAAGTGGAACCTACAAAATTAGCTCAATACAATTCCAAACAATATTTTTTAACTCGTACAAAAATTTTAGAAGGCATAGTTTTAAGTCAATAATTTATTCCACAAATTCATAGTGGAGGAGCCCCATGCTCAAATAAGTCATGCTATGATTTTCGAAAAGTATATGCATGATCAAGAATTCATCTCTTGCATGTTCAAAACAAATCAAAATATTTGATGCTTGGCTCCTATGTCATGCTTGACACATTTTAAATTTATAAATCTAGAAATTTCTAAAATTAGAAGTTTTCCAAATGTATAAAGTTTCCAAAATAAGAAAGTTCCAACTATAGAAGTTTTCAAAATTAGCTATCGTGCTAAAATTTTGTATTTGCAAGAGATACTCACCAACCTTACTTTCAAACCAAGATAGTAAAATAAAATCAATTTCATGAATGTAAGGGAACTTACCTTATCCTTAAGCTTAGGGTATGAACTCTAGTAAGTTGGTCCCTACCCTTGACAATCTTCTAAATCTAGCAAAGAGTTCATATAAATTAATTACAGCACTTTCTAGATCATCCCAAAAGAAAATCAAGTCCAAAATCCACTTTCACAAATAAAAAAAAACTCAACTCACTACTACCATGATCCTAGTGTCCCAAGCTTTAAGGCCAAATAATAAATAAAAAGGGTTTATAAGCTAAGTCTAATTTGATATTTAAAATAATTAGTGTTTTGGGAAATAGGTACTAATAAGTTGAAGGTTTAAATCTTGCTAAAATAATTTAGAGTTTATTTGATGAAAAGTCCTAGGTGGTACTAGGTAAAATAATAATTTATTAATAATTAATTGTTAGAAAATAATCGATAATTAAAACTAGTTGAAAATAAATTTTAATGAGTCTTGCTTGAAAAATAATAAATAAATTTTAATAGGTTTGATTAAAAGATAATTATTAAATTTTAATAATAAATATTTTACCTATTATGATTATTTTCATAAAAGGTTTTATTTGATATTATCATTTTATATAATATCTATATATTTTAATTTTCTAGCAAAAGCTATTATTTATTTGACTAAAATATCCTTATTATATATATAATAATCCAAATCTATCCTTCCTAGGGTTTTTCGAAATTACTAGCAAAAATCATAATATTAAATATTTTATTGAAGGAATAAAGTTAGCTTAGGGACAACAAGATCATGGCCATATTTCTATTGCTAACCACAATCATGAACATATACATCCCTTCAATTCATCAAATCATCCAAATCATGAATATAAGCATAGATCTAAATTTACTAAGGCATGATCCAACCTCTACTAGCACAAACATAATTATGGCTTCAATAATCAACCAAGAATATAAATCATATTCATCATAGATGACATAATCTCTAGCATGCTTGATCACATACATCACTCACAACATGGAGACATGCATTAAACCCTAAAATATCATAATATCATCCAAGATAGATCGTCACATGCATCAATCCCATCTCCATCATATTCATACATATATTCATGCTTCAACCTCTACTCAACATAACAATACATGCTCAAATCCTATTCATAATCCATCTCCTACCAATAACGTCCTAGAGACATGAATCTAGAATTTTAAAAGAAGGGTTAAAAGGCTTACTTGATTGATGAATACCTTGAAGGAGTTTCAAATGGATCTCAACTCCTAGATGTCTAAATCCATCCAAAGAAGATGAAGGAAGCATGGCCATGGTTGATGAAATCATTCGGCCAAGAGAGAGAGAGAGAGTCCATTAGCATGCTTAAACACATATATGTACATTAGAGATTGAAGATTAGTGAAGAGGAAGTTGATTGAATAAACCTACCTTGAAGGTGTTCTTGAGCCTTCACAAAACTTCTGGTTTTTTTATCCAAAAGAGCAAGTTGGATTTTGGAGTTTGATGTTAAAAATGGTGTGGATAAACTCACAGTAGTGTATAGATGAAATCTGGAATTTTTAGAAGAAGTTTGAAGTGATTTGAAGAGGTATTAGGTGAAAGGAAGGAGTATGTGTTCTTGGTGTGCTATGTGTTCTTGAAGGTGGAAGATGATGGATGGATTTTGGTTAATGCTCGCCGAAATTCTGTAGGGATTAGGGCTAGCTGAATTTCTGTAGGGTTTTGGGAGAAGATTTTCTGGTTTGAAAGGGAAAAGGAAAGGCTAGTTGTTGAAATCCTTAAAGAATATTTTCAGGAAGCAAATTTGGAAACCAAATATATCAAGAATATCATTGATTGTTGGAGAGCTTTTGGGAAGCTGCTATGGCCGAATTTCTGTGCAGTGTTTCTGCTAGATGAAAGCTGATTGAAGAGGGGTAATGGTGGCCGAAAATATGGAGTGAAATGGTGAGGAATAAGTCTGGTTGTTTGAGGAACATTTTATGGAAGGTTGCTAAATTATGGTGGCTAGAATTTTGGTAACTAATCAAGTATGATTGCAGAGATTTGTTGGAGAGATTTTCTGGCAGCCATGTCTGAATTTCATGCAGAAGGTTGGGGAAGACAATGAAGTTCAGTTCAGGGCTGTTTAAGGGAAGAATGTACAGAAAATTGGAGAAGTTTCGACTAGGGTTGAATAAGGAAACAAGGCTGGAAAAATTACTGCACAGAATTTTCGTAAGGCTGGAATTTTCTGGACAGTTTTCGGCTGCCATTTTCCAGACAATTTGCAGAGGATTTAAAGGCCATTTCAGAGGTCTTTCAAGGCTGGTTTCCAGCCTTCTTTATGGAGGAAAAACGTGGCTAAGATGCTGAACAAAAGCTGAAGGAAAACAGCTTGGTTTCGGACCTCCAAAGCTGCGATTTTGCCCAGGGATCTTTCTGGTTTTGTACTGCCTTTGTGTAGTGCGAAAATGGCTAGAAAAATCCAGGTTCCAAGCTAATCAAAAGGGATATTTTCTGGCAGCATTTGGAAGGGAATGATGGCTAAGAATTTCGACACTTTGAAGGCACAAAAAGCTGGAAAAGTTTCAGTTCATGCTATGAAAAGAAGTGAACCTAGCCAGAGTGAAATTTTAGAAGGTTCACTAGAGGGATTTGTTTTCTTGGAATCTTCCACATCTCTTCTTCATTTTCAGACCATAAGATGTCTTTCACTAAGACATTTTGATCCTTCAAAGCCACAACACTCCACTGAAATTTCTGGAAAGAAAATGGCTAGAACTATTCGATCAAACTAAGAAGTTGAGAAATAGGAAAAATTAAGGATCAAGAGGAAATGAATTCCCCTTAGGAATTTTGTGTAGGGTAAAAGAGTAGAATGAGGATACTCCTATCATGTCTCTCTTAGGAAAATATCCCTACCCTACTCCAAGCATATAAGGCTGAAAATAATACTTCCTAAGAAAAAATAAAATTTAACCAAGCTAAAGCTCCTATGATGGAATTTGAACCCAAGACCTCAAGAATTAATTCTAAGGCTCTACCCACTAAACCACAAAAACTCTTACTCTTATTTTCCCTCTAAGAATATTTTCCTATTCAATCCTCAAGCTATCTTCCTTTTTCCATCTCAAGCAAAAATTATCGTTTTGCCCTTCTCACTCAATAATCATAATCAAGCCCTCTAAACTATAGAACACAAATTCAATGTACTTAAAATCATATAGAAATATATTTAAACATGCTATAAAGTGTGATATGCATCCCAACCCCCTCACTCTAAGGTTAGTTTCGACTGGGGTTTCACAAAATCAAAGCCCATAAACTGAAAAAAAAAAGACCTAACAAAATAAAAGGCAGAGACATACGGCGTGTGTGGGTGCAATTTCGTTGAGAGAGAGGCGGCGTGGTAGAAGAAAAACGCAGGACTTTCTTCAAGCTTTGATCCTCAATTTAGATGGTCATTTGGAGTCCGATTGAGACAAAATTTAGTTCTATGTGATCCTCTCAACAAGATCTACAAATCTAACGGTTTAGATTTCGATTTTGGTAACATCCTTTCAAACTCAATTCTTGTTTAGTTATAGCTTTAGGAGAAGATAATGATATATTATTGGTGTGCCTTTAGTGTTATCTAGAGAAGACTTTGTATTGCCTATTATTGTTGATAGTGAAAGTTTTACTGGACTAGGTCCCGTGGTTTTTCCCATCTTGGGTTTTCCACATTAAAAATCTTGGTATCTCGTATTCTTTACTTTGGTGCGTCCTTTTACCTGCTGGTGTTACTTAATTGGTATATTTAGTTTATTCCTGTTTTTTTATTGGCACTTGGGAAATAGTTTTGATCTTGTATATAATTGTGACTTGGGTGAAGCCTGGTATTTTGCTCTCTTTTGTTAGATAGTGTTTATCCTTTGTATCATCCTTATCATGTTGCTAAGCTAGGAATGTTTATTGATTAGATAAATATTATATTAGCTGTTGTATAGTTATCTTTAGGTATCCTTAGCTTTTGTACCTCTATATATTAGCGTGTAATCTCTGTTGATTAATATAGCAAATAACAACAAAAACTATTCTGATCTAAAACATTACATGGTATCAGAGCTGAAAATGACTGACCAAATTATTCTTGGTTCCACCACCTCAACCACACCTGTATTCGTTCCTACTACAAATCATAGTTTTGCTATTAAACTCTCATCTCGAAATTATCTTGCATGGAAGACTCACATTCCTCCTTCATCCAAATCTTCGATCGAAAGTCATGATGGTTTGAACCTTATCGTCGACCTGACTAAATACTCTCCTAAATCAATGCAACCCGAATTTTCTCCCATAAGAACCCATCAAATGACTTTAAGACCTAGCACTATGGCCAAGTGTGCCACTCATCTTTCTCTTGTCGGCAAACCGAAACAGACTTTTCTGGCACAAGAACCACACACTTTTATTCAAGCTAGTAAATTTACTGAATGGCAACAAGCTATGACAGAGGAGGTTAATGCTTTATTGTCTAAGAACACTTGGACCTTGGTTCCCAAACCTTGGATGCTAATGTGATTTCGAATAAGTGGGTTTACAGGATAAAATGAAAAGAAGATGGTAGCTTTGATAGATATAAGGCGAGATTGGTGGCCAAAGGCTTTATGCAATAAGAAGGGGTGGATTACAAAGAAACATTTAGTCCAGTTGTGAAGTCCACCACCATTCGAACTGTTCTTACCCTTGCCAATATGCATCATTGGCAAATCGAGCAACTAGATGTGTCTAATGCCTTTCTCCATGGTCACTTGCAGGAAACCATCTACATAACACAACCGATAGGGTATGTGGATGAGACAAGACCTGATTTTGTGTGCAAATTAAATCGTTCATTATATGGTTTAAAACAGGCTCTGCGAGCCTGGTTTTCATGACTTGGGGAATTTCTGCATCAACAAAAATTCATTTCCTCTAAAGCAGACAACTCTCTTTTTATCTATCGGTATAATACTAATATTATATGCATTCTTGTCTATGTAGATGATATTATTATTACTGGATCTTCATTTGTTTTCATTTTTCAAATAATTTCTTCTTTGTAAAAGAAGTTCCCCGTCAAAGACCTTGGTGACTTGCACTACTTTCTTGGGATTCAGGTCTCTCGATCGAAAGAAGGCTGTCTCTTATCACAAACTAAGTATATTCGAGAAGTGTTGGACAAAGCTGGGCTGGTTGATTCTAACTGTTGCCTAACACCAATGGCAGTCTCCCCTACACTTTCTAAGTATTTAGGTGATCCTAGTCCACATGATGTTCAATATTGGCAATTACTTGGAGCCCTGCAATATATTACAATTACATGACTTGATATTGCTTTTAGTGTCAATAAGTTATGTCAATTTATGCACACTCCCAGTGATCAACATTGGAAGGCATTAAAGCATCTTCTTCACTATTTAAAGGGAACACAAGATTTGGGGTTACTGTTTTCTTCTACATTTTCTCTCGATGCCTAGTGTTATGCCGATAGTGATTGGGGAGGCAATTTCGATGATCGACGTTCTACTAGTGGGTTTGGCATTTTCTTGGGCTCCTGTCTTATCTCGTGGCTTGCTAAGAAGCAACCGACCATAGCCTGATCATCAACTAAAAGTGAATATAAAGCCATCGTGAATGCCACTTCTGAATTTTTGTAGATAAAGTCTTTACTACATGAACTTGGTTTTCCATTTGCTGCTAGTACATTGTGGTGTGACAATATAGGTGCAATTTACTTGTCATCCAATCCGGTGTTCCATGCTCGAACAAAACACATAGAGCTTGACTATCATTTTGTTTGGGAGCAGGTGGCTAACGGTACACTTTTCATTCAATTTCTCTCCACTGCTGACTAGTTAGCTAACATTTTTCAC
Source organism: Voacanga thouarsii (assembly GCA_026120185.1). Taxonomy (NCBI): domain Eukaryota; kingdom Viridiplantae; phylum Streptophyta; class Magnoliopsida; order Gentianales; family Apocynaceae; genus Voacanga; species Voacanga thouarsii. The sequence goes on from JANUWF010001150.1 coordinate 1,603,315, forward strand.
CAAGCCCTTGTCCTTGAATCGATTTACTCTTCTTTGCCATAGTTTACCTCTTCAATTGGCTAAGGACTTGCAGGGGGTGTTAGATAGTGTTTATCCTTTGTATCATCCTTTTCATGTTGCTAAGATAGGAACGTTTACTGATTAGATAAATATTATATTAGCTATTGTATAGCTATCTTTAGTTATCCTTAGCTTTTGTACCTCTATATATTAGCATGTAATCTCTGCTGATTAATATAGCAAATAACAACAAAAGCTCTTTTGATCCAAAACATTACATCTTTCTGTTTATTTCCCAACAAAGTGGTATCAAAGCCGTGGTTGATCAATTGGCTAATTTGTACTAATTAAAAATGGATGATTCAGATAGTGAGTGCAAAATAAAATTGAATACATCAAACTATTCAAATTAGAAGCCTAGAATAGAAGACTATTTGTATTGTAGAGATTTGTTTTAGCCTGTTCTATAGGATAAAGGTAAACTATCTGATATGAGTGATGAAAAATGGGTTAGCATGCACAGAAAAACAATGGGTAATATTAGAAAGTGGATTGATCAAAGTATATTTCAACACTTTTCTCAAGAGACTAGAGCTGATGTGTTATGGGAAAAACTTGAATGAATGTTTGAAAGGAAAACTGGAACGAATAAATCTTCTTATTTGAGAAATATTACTCGGTTAAGATACAAAGATAGTACTAATATGAGTGAGTATTTGAGTACCTTTCAGGGATTGATAAACTAGGCAGCTTCATTGAAACTGAACTTGGATGATAAGGTACAAGCTTTGCTATTTTTCAGTTCACTACCAGATAGTTGGGAAACAATGGTGGTATCTGTTAGCAATTCAACTCTAAATGGTGTCTTAACCATGGCTATGGCTAAAGAAGCAGTGTTGGATGAGGAGATCAGGAGGAAAGAACAAGGCACTTTTAATGAGTCACAAGCACTGATTATGCAAAAAAAAGAAGGAAGGGGGGAGAAGCAAGAGTAGAGGTCCTTACAATAGGAATGACAGATCCAAGAGCAGACATGAGTCACTGAAAAATGTTGAGTGTTATCATTGTAAAAAGAAAGGGCACTACAAGAAGCACTATAGAGTTTTGAAACGAGAACTTGTTGAGAAAAAGGGTAATGGTAAGGTGAGAGATGAAGAAGATTCTACATCAGTAGTGGCAGCCAATGATGATATGTTGGTATTTTGCGACGATGGTCATATCAATATTACCAGTCAAGATAGTGATTGGATAATTGATCAGGTGCATCATATCATGTTACTTTGCATAGATATTTCTTCTCAACCTACATCGAAGGAGACTTTGGCAACGTGAGGATAGGAAACGAAGTTTCTTGCAAAGTTGTTGGCAAGGGTGATATTTGTTTAGATACAGATACTGTGTGTCAGTTAGTCTTGAGGAATGCCAGATATGTCCCTGAAATTTGTCTTAATCTTGTTTCCACTGAAAAGCTTGATGATAAAGGCTACTATAGTTCTGAAGGTGGAGGCAAATGGAAACTCAGCAAAGGAAACCTAATCATTGTCAGAGAAAGGAAGCAAAATACTCTCTACTTAATGCAAGCCAAGTTGGAAAAAAGGAGAGATGAATGTAATTTAAGATTCTTCTATTAATCTTTGGCACAGGCAACTTGAGCACATGAGTGAGAAGGGAATTCAAACACTTGTTTGCAGGCAACTTCTCCCTAATGTAATAGGTACTTCTCTTAAATCATATGTTGATTATATTTATGGAAAACAACATAGAGTTGCTTTTCAAAAACTTCTTTCATCTAGAAAGCTAAATCTATTAGAGTTGGTGCACACTAATGTTTGCTACATGAAAGATAGGTCTCTTAGTGGTGCAGTTTATTTTGTTACTTTTATTGATGATTTCTTTAGAAAAGTCTGGTGTACTGCTTTGAAATCTAAAGACCCAGTCTTGGATGTGTTTAAAGACTTTCATAGTAAGGTCGAAAGGGAGACTGGTAAACAGTTAAAGTGTGTTCGAGTCGATAATGGTGGTGAGTATAGAGGACTATTTGAAAGCTATTGTAAGTCTCATGGGATCAGGCTAGAGAAGACAACACCAAAAACACCACAGCAGAATGGAATAGCAGAAAGGATGAACAGAACTATCATTGAGCAGATCAGATGTATGCTTTCCAATGCCAAGTTGTCAAAATCTTTTTGGGGTCAAGAAATGAGAACTGCAGTTGACCTAATTAATCTTTCTCCTTCAGTTCCTTTGGATGGTGATATTCCAGAGAGAGTATGGATAGGTAAAGAAGTATTCTTCAACCACTTGAGAGTCTTAGGTTGTCGAGCATTTGTTCACATTCCCAAAAATGAGAGATCAAAGCTTGATGTAAAATCTAAGTAGTGTATTTTCTTAGGATATGCGCATGCAAAGTTTGCTTATAAGTTGTATGATCCAGTGGAGAAGAAATTGATTAGAAATAGGGATGTTGTTTTTCTTGAATATCAAACCATTGAAGATATTGAAAAACATGATAAGCCTAAACCAAAATCAAGACTCTCTGATGACATTCCTTCTAATTCAGATCCAGGTGCTACATCAGCTAGTTCTGATGTGCCAGTTCTAGAAATAAATGATTCAAATTAAAGGGGAGTTGAGGATGAGCAAGAAGAAAGTATGGATGATAATAATAATGTTGGTGAGATTGAACAAAAAGTACCACAGCCACAACCACAAGATGAACCTAGGAGATCTATCAAGGAAAAAAGACCCTCCACTAGGTATAATCCTAATGAATCTGTATTGTTGACTGATGGAGGAGAGCAAGAATCATATAGTGAAGATTTGGAGCATGAGAAAAAAGAAGAATGGTTGCAAACTATGCAAGAGGAGATTCTATCCTTACAAGAAAATCATACCTATGACTTGGTGAAATTGCCTATAGCAAGAGAACACTAAAGAACAAGTGGGTCTATAGGTTAAAGACTTAGGAGAATAGCTTACAACCTAAGTACAAGGCAAGATTAGTTGTGAAGGGGTTCAGTCAAAAGAAAGGTATAAATTTTGAAGAAATCTTTTCTCCCGTGGTAAAGATGACATCTATTCGAGTTGTTCTTGGAATTACTACAAGTTTGAATCTTGAGATTGAGCAACTTGATGTGAAGACAGCCTTTCTATATGGTGACTTAGAAGAGGAAATTTATACGGAGCAGACGAAGGGATTTAAAGAAAGTGGTAAGGAGAATTTGGTATGTCGTCTCAGGAAAAGTTTATATGGTTTGAAATAGGCACCGAGACAATGGTATAAGAAATTTGACTCCTTTATGACAGATCAAAAATACCACAGAACCACATCAAACCATTGTGTATATGTGAAGAATTTCTTAGATGACAATTTTACTATCCTCTTGTTATATGTGGATGACATGTTAATTGTTGGCCATGATGTTGTGAAGATTGACAAGTTGAAAAAGGAGTTAAGCAAATCTTTTGCAATGAAAGATTTGGGTCCAACTAAACAAATTTTGGGGATAAAAATCACCAGAGATAAGCAAAATGGAAAGCTTTGGTTATCTCAAGAAAAGTATATTAAGAAAGTACTTGACAAGTTCAACATGAGCAATGCTAAGGAAGCTTCTACTCCACTTACAGGTCACTTCAAGTTAAACATTGAGCAATGTCCGAAAAGTGAAAAAGATAAAGAAGACATGAAGAAAGTTCCTTATGTTTCTGCAGTTGGTAGTCTGATGTATGCTATGGTTTGCACCAGACCAGATATAGCTCATGCGGTTGGAGTAGTTAGTCGATATCTCTCTAATCCTAATAAAGAGCACTGGAATGTAATCAAGTGGATTCTCAGGTATCTCAAGGGAACTTCCAAATTATGTTTGTGCTTTGGAAATGGCAATATCATACTTGATGGATACTCTGATTCAGATATGGGTGGTGATCTTGATAAGAGAAGATCTACATTTGGTTACTTAATGACTTTTGTAGGGGGAGCAATATCGTGGTAAAGTAAGTTGCAAAAATGTATTGCTCTTTCCAGTACAGAAGTAGTGTATATCGCAGCTACTGAAGCTTGTAAAGAGATTCTTTAGTTGCAGAGGTTTCTTTAGGAATTAGGCTTGAAACAAGAAAAGTATAATCTTCATTGTGACAGTCAGAGTGCTGTTCATCTATGTAAGAATTCTACGTTTCACTCCCAATCCAAACATATTGATGTGAGATATCATTAGATTAGAGAAGTTTTGGATTCCAAGCTGCTAATGCTTGAGAAGGTGCACACGGATGATAATGGTTCTGATATGCTGAGTAAGGTGTTGCCCAAGGAGAAATTCTTATTTTGCAGACAAGAAGCAAGTTTGGTTGAATTTCCCAAATGAGTTGGAGGGGGAGATTGTTGGGCCAAACATATCCAGCCCATTTGGTGGACAAAACTAAAACAAAATCAAAGCCCACAAACTGGAAAAAAAAAAAAAGACCTAACAAAATAAAAAGCAGAGACAAACGGCGTGTGTGGGTGTAATTTCGTTGAGAGAGAGGCGGCAGTGGCAGAAGAAAGATGCAGGACTTTCTTCAAGCTTTGATTCTCAATTTGGATGGTCATTTGGGGTTTGATTGAGACGAAATTTAGTTCTATGTGATCCTCTCAACAAGATCTACAAATCTAACAGTTTAAATTTCGATTTTGGTAACATCTTTCCAAACTCAATTTTTGTTTAGTTATAGCTTTGGGAGAAGATATTGATATATTATTGGTGTACTTATAGTGTTATCTAGAGAAGACTTTGTATTGCCCATTATTGTTGATAGTGGAAGTTTTACTGGATTAGGTCCCGTGGTTTTTCCCATCTTAGGTTTTCCACGTTAAAAATCTTGGTATTTTGTATTCTTTACTTTGGTGCTTTTTTTTACCTACTGGTGTTACTTAATTGGTATCTTTAGTTTATTCCAGTTTTTTTATTGACACTTGGGAAATAGTTTTGATCTTGGATATAATTGTGACTTGGGTGAAACCTGGTATTTTGCTCTCTTTCAGTTTATTTCCCAACAGTGATTGTGCGTGCGAAACAGACTAGAATAGAGCAGAGCAGGTAGCTTCTGTTTTCGACCTTGTCTTTGTGTGTCGGTGTCCGTGTGTAGTTGGTTCGCCAAAGATTTTGAAATAAAATTGTCTCTGGAATAAAAATCTTGGAAGTTTCAGGCGCACCTGTCCCTGTAATCCTTGCGCTGCAGCAAGAGTTTGGGCTCTTTCAACTTCAACAGGACTTATGGTGATGCCTTTACATTGTGCACCGTATTTTCTTGCAAGATATAGATAAGTTGAGCTTTCAAAAATCCCCAGCTTGAGCTCTCTCCATAGATTAGCATTACAGCAAAATCTGATCGAAGTCCAAATAGCCATGTTGATAAGGCATATGTCGAACAAAAACATACCTAGACAAAGGTTTATGCAGTCTCAGTGCTGCCACACTAATCACAGGAGCTGTTTTGATGTAGCAATTGAACATGGAAAGGAGAAGGATTTGAAAAGGCTCAAAATTCAGTCTTTTCCAAAGCTTAAAAACGATCACCACTAAAAGATGGGATTATGGATTTTGCCATAACGATAATCATTTAGGCTACAAATTTGCCAAATTTTATGAGAAGAAATACAGAGATAAAAAAAAAGGAATAATGGAAAAAATACTCTTAATTCTAGTACTACCAAAATCTATGGTAGTACAACAATGGACAATAATAGTGGCAGGTTGGTTTTCTTTGAGGGCTGCTAAGGTTTTACTTGGGTGGATGAATTGTTACAGAGGGAAGAGGATTGAAGAAGAAGATGGAGTGATGGAAGATCAATGATAGGCAAGGGTAGAGAGGGAATTTTCCTTTTTTTTAAACCATAAAACCACCAAAATGTGAGAATTTTATTAAATTAAAAAAAGCTTACAACGAGTGTACATATTAAAAAATTGTTACAGTTGGAAACCCAATGCTTTTGGTGCAGGAGGAAAAGAGCTCTGGCAATATCACCAATCATCTTGAAAATGGCTAGAATGGATATTTATGGTTATGGAGTTTAATTTGCAGTAGTGTGTTTGTTTGTGGAAATGGTCCAATCCTAACATATGAATGTGGTGCGACGTATATTTATAACTTACCTATTAGCTATAGTTCTTAAATTTCTGATGAGTTGTGAATTGTTTTGCTATCAGCATGATTGAGTAATTGATATTACTTCTGAGAAACTGAAAGGTTAGTTATGCCACAAGGTAAATTTACTTGGCCGGGAGAGGGGAAAAGAAACAATGAAAGGTATCTTCATTTTTAGTTATTTTGAAAATGATATTTCACTAGATATTGATTTTAAATTAAAAATTGCATGAATATTATAAATTGACAATTTCGCTGCATGAATTAATCACCAAGAATTAAGAGAATATTTAGCCAAATAAAGTATAAAAAATTAACTAAATAATTTATAACCTTATTCAAAAGGAAAGCAAAGGAGAGTGACAGTCACCTCTCAGAAAAATTTTAAAAAATATTGTTTAATATTATAATTTTTAATACTTTATGTGTTTTGCCCTTCATCCCAAAAATTAAAGAACTCTTACAAGATAGAAGCAAATATGTTACAAAAGTAATGGACAGATAAATATTTATTTTTAATGTCAAAAGAATGGCTCAAAAGAATAAATAAATCATGACTATATATATATATATATATATATATATATATGCACACACATATACATTATAAGAAAAATAATAATTAGCGACAGCAAATTGGGATAGCTTTTGGGCCATTGCTAATTTGTAATGGACTAGCGACCCCCAAAAAAAAAAAAAAAGTGACAAAGGATCGACAGCCATTGCAATACTATCGCTAATTTGTGACGGCCATGAAATCGTCGCAAATAAGCGATGGCTCTATGACGGACATTCAAATTTTGAAAATAAATTTATTTTTTAAAAATTTATGAATGAGACATTGCTAATACATAGTTAAATTATGATACTTTAGCGGCGACCTTTGTAATTATTCATTTAAAATAAAAAAATTACAAATTCGTTACAAATTCATCGCTAATTAGCACTGATATTGTGACCGGAATCTAAAATTCAAAAATAAACTTATATTTTAGGATTTGCTAATGAGCTGAAACTAATTCATAGCTAAATTGTGATTGTTTAGCAACTGCCTTTGTAATTGTACATTAATACTAAAAAATTTGCAAATCCATCATTAATTAGCGATAGTACTGCGGTAGGTATCTAAAATTTGAAAATAAATTTACTTGTTTAAAGATTTGCTAATGAGTTGTTGCTAATCCATAGATAAATTGCAACGGCCTTTGTATAGCCATCTCTAAGCCATCGTTAATCTATGACAGATTTGCAATAGCTTCTAGAAAATAACGATAATACCTGAATGTTCTCTTTATTCAATACAAATTTGTGACGGATCTAATTTCCTAATTTCCATACATAACATGAATTTGATGTTCTCTCATTTATCAAATTTTTCATATTAAACATATTTAAAATTCATCATGAACTTGTCTACGTGAAACTGAAAAATTATAAATTAAAAAAAAAAAGTCTCAAAGGTTTAATTTCATATAGATGTGGATATGTGTATAGTTTTTTTTTAAAAAAAAAATTGAATGGGAGGGGGAAAGATAAGGAGCGGAAAAGGGAATAGAAGAAAGGAGTAAGACATAGCACAGTGTCTAACTCTCGATCTATGTCTTAAACAATAACTCTCCTACCACTAGGATAAGTTGTTACCGACAGATATAAGTATGGTAATAGTACATGAATTTTATATCATATGCATTGTGTATAAAATATCATTTGCGTGTATGTATATTAATTTTTTTTACTAATTTTTGAATGTACTAATTTGATTATATTATATAGTGTAAAATAAAAATGAACAATATTGAATATATATATATATATATATATAATTAGTGTATAATACACATCTAAAGTAATTATATATATAATATAAATATGTACTATACTATATCTAGTATCTAATGTTCAGATATGCGTTTTTACTTTATTTAATTGATTAGTAGAATGTGAAAAGATATTATTAAGTGGAATATATATATATATATATATATATATATATTATTGAGTATACTATATAATGTTTAATATATACATACAATAAATTACAATATATTATAGTATACTATAATTAGATCTATAATATTTGACACTATAAAATATGTTATAATACATTACTTTCCAAAAAGATAGTTGTATAAATAATATAACTATTTATTGTATTGTATATTTTTTATTTTTATTAATTAAAAGAATTGATTAATATTTTACAAAATAAAATATACTATATAATTAATATAATGTGAAAATAATAACAAGAACAGATATAGCTCATTGGAGGAGCACAAAACAGTAACGTGGTTTGAGCCCCGTGTCTCGCAACAATTCAACAAAAATGTGTGCAACATGCACTGGATTGGCTGGGTACAATCCAGTCAAGTCCGGTCAGTTCGGGTTGAATCATCCCAACCGCGTTCCAAATTAGCTAATTAAAATTTTAAAAAGATTTAAAATTTGACAACTATCATAAATTAGCTACAGTATTGGGACGAACTTTTAAATAAAAGTAATTATAATGTCAATATTTTAAAAGCTGTCGTTAAACCATTGTTAAATAGCCATCGCCAAACCATAGCAAATTACTATAGAATAGTGATGGTCTATAATTATAAATTTAATTACAATATCATTAATTAAAACCCTATTACAAATCTGTCACTAAATTGTGATGGCATTCTTGCGGCCGTGTATATATACGTTCGTCGCTAAGGAGATTGTAGACTTCTTTCTAGTGCCATGTCCTATTCGAAAATGGTTGGAGATGACTATGCTCTTCGTTGCTATTTTTGAGGTTCTTTTTTGCTATGGCTAGATGTCATCACTAGTTTGTCATATATGTATATGTATATATACATATATATATATATATATATGTATGTATGTAATATATATGTACATGTAATATATATATATATATATATATATATGTGTGTGTATGTATATAGTAATATGCTATTGCAAATCTAAGTCTATTCATCTAATACCTTACCCAATATTTTTTCGGGAGCTAAGAATAGGTTATTGATTAAATACTTAAAATTAATTAAATACATATTTTAGTAATCGTATATGATAATAGATAATATACTTAGTTAATTAAGTAGTTTGATAACAATATTTTGTTATTATTTAATTGATTCAAACTATTGAAATCTTGATATAAATTTTAAGTAAAATAAAAGTTATTTAAGTCTAAATTAAAATATGTTAAATAGTCATTTAATTATGAATGTTATTTTATATTTAATAAAACTTGTAATAAAATATTGTGTAAAATTAAATTATAATTAATTTAAACTTCAGATCTTAGAATTCAGTCTTAAGATTTTAGTTTTCAAAATTCTGTACTTAATTCTCAACTTTCAATCTTTAAATTCAATTTTATTAAATAAATTCTAAATTAAGTATTTAAAATTAATTAATTAAGTACTCATTTTATTAAGCACGTATCATTAAATATGTTTGATAATAGATAATATTAAATATTTAATTAATTAAATATGTCAGATAGCATATTTTAGTTATCGCTTAATTGATTAAAACGTATTGAAATCATGCTATAAAATTTTAACTTAAGTGAAAATTACTTTTTGAATAATAAAAAAGAAATATTGAAGTATAAAAATTTAAGTATTTAATTATGAAAATTGAAGTCTGAAACTAAATCCTAAAATTTGAAGTCGGAATTAATTATAATTTATTTTTACACTATTTTTGTTATAATTTAGATTAAATATAAAAGATAGTAATAATTGGATGAGTTTTTGACACATTCTAATTTCAGACTTGTGCAATTCTAATTTCACTTAAAATTTATAACAGGATTTCAGTACATCTTAATAAATTAAGTAATAATAAAAATTTATTATCAAATTAATACATACTTGATTACTTGAACACTTAATATTATCTAGTATTAAACACACTTAATGAAATAAGTAATTAATTAATTAATTTTAATTATTATTTAATTAAATTACTAAACAGCCCTACTCAAGTATGAAATCTAAATATGTTAAATATTTATCTAATTATTAATATTCTTTCAACCATCAAAAGGTGGCCTAAATTTTATTCATATAAATAAAAAATACATAACAAGCCATTTAATCAATGAAATTTTACACGAAACCCCTGAACTTCATGCCTAGTAAGCATTCCATGCAGTGGCAGAGTTTTACTCCCTTTTCCCTTTATGTGAGCTTAGAAAAGATTTCGGATCATATTCATCTCTAGGAAAATCAACAAAGTCTACAAACAAATCCGAATCTTGGTTATTCGTACCACCTTTCTTCTTAAGCCAACTAAGTTGCTTGGAGAGTTCAATCTCAAACTTAGGCAGTAGTGACTTCGGAGACAATAACTCTAAAAAACATCCTCCTGCTAATGACAACTTGTCTTGCGTAATTTGTGGCCTAAAAATAATGTCATCCTTCGCGCGATAATTCAGAGAGGCAATAGAACCGGCTGACAAACTTAGGAGATCAAATTCACTTTCTTTGAGTTGCATTGGTGTTGAAGATTGTACTTGTTGCGCACTTTTAATAACTTGAAGAATTGGGGCAAATTGTGTTTCATCAAGAGCAAAATTAATTGCCTACTGTGACGACTTCAATTTTTGTCTTGAACCACTGTAGTCACGTCTGGAGTCGAATGAGTAGCTCTTTGAGAAACTCTCCACATTTTATCATCAGCACCAACTGCACACAGAACAAGCCTTAAAACATGAGAAACTGAGACTACCATTGCAATATTTCTAGCTAAAGTAGACTGAACAGGTGTAGCAATTACACCTTGCTTCTGCAGCTGCTGAGGTTTTATCAGCCGTTGATTTTTGGCCTTGATCCTTATTAGATTCAAATATAGCACAATCTGATAATTGCTTGAATTGCCGACTCTGAAAAGACTTTCCGTATCAGTAGCCCTATCCAACAGGGACTCTAATAAAGAAGGACTTCTGTCTAATGCCCAACCACTGGCTCTGGCGGTTGGTCGATCGCCGGCTCTTGCTTATAATCTATCGCCGACTGTCACTGTTGCGGTTCATTTTGCACTTGATTCATGTCTGTTACTATATTGTTCCTCACCAACTGCTATTGCTTCTGCCTGCTAATTGCAGGCTTTGAGAATATTCGTGCTTCTAAAACTTCTATTTCTTGGCCATACTTAGTGTCCTTATGGCCTATTATTGAACAATTAGAACAGTAAAAAGGGAGCTTTTTGTACACGACTATCTGGTTGATAACCTGGTAGCACCATCATCAACCCAAAGCTTCGAAGTAGCTTTAACAGATCAATATCAATACACACACGAGCCACACTTGGATAAGATAGCGTAGCTATAACATTGTCCAACATGAGAGGCCGTCCAATCACAGATGCATGGGAGAATGGAGCTAGTTTATTGAACAAATATATAGGCAAATGCTCTATAGAAATCCACAAGGGTACAATGGACGGATCAGATGTGACCTTAAATTCCTTCATCCACTTCATGATCTTCGTAGTGAAGCCCTGAAGATACTATAACCCCTTCATCGAAAGCCTCAAATAATCCTCTTCCACTGAAGGCCTTATGAGAACATGTTTGGTGTCCAGCCATCTAACCTCAACAGAACCATTCAATCTAATAGTCTTGAATTCCTTTCAAACTCCTTCCGTGGACAGTTTCCCTTGCAACAATTTTCCTACTAAAGCATACCAAAGCAGCCACCATAGGTGAGATTTCATCATCTGTGAAGAAGACTGTAGGTATCCCCTTGTGCAGTGAAACATACTTAACCAGTAGAGCACTAGAACCACCTATAAACAAGGATGCTAAGGACCTCCTTCCCCAAGCCAGGGAGGAGTCCGGAAGTGTTGGCAGAGGAGAAACCCCCTTCACCTTAGACTGGAAAAGAAAACACCAGAAAAAGAGAGAGAGAGAGAGAGAGAATTGCATGCATATAATTCTAACATAACTTGTAATAAAATATAGTGTGAAAATAAATTATTATTAATTAATATTTCAAATCCCAAGATTTAGTCTTCAAACTTTAACTTTCAGAATTTAAATATTTAAATTTCAATGTTATCAAACTAGCTCTAAGTAGCTATAGATATCATTAAAAACAAGAAGTAGTGATGTGATAGAAATCACTCCGTGCCTAAAGGTCAATCCAAAGAAGGGAGAAGATTGATCACGCCTCAACTCATGGCTCCTTAGATAAGGCCAACTTTCAAGAGGTTTCAAAGAGGATTTCAAGGTAATAAATCCAACAAACCAAGAGCCAAGAGTTTTGCAAAGAAGTGGATTGAAAAGGAAGAACCAAAAGGTGTGCAAAGGCAACAACAATCCTTGGGGAATATCAAGCAAGCATATAACAAAGGATTGGGCATCAAGAGAGATAAAGATGGATTGAAATTCAAGAATTCCTTAAAAGAAAACAAGCTTGGCTTCAAAACCAATTAGAGGGTCAAGGAAACAACTAATATAATATTGGAGGTCAAGAACAAGATTTCAGTTGCAAAACATCAAGAAAAATGCAAGAAAACTGGAGCCACCTAATAAAATCGAGCTACTCCAGAATAGCTGTCCAGAAAGCAGCCAGTGCCAACTAGTGCACACCAGCCTACGCTAGCTCTTGTGGCTGCTAAAAGGTGTTGGATTTCCAGAATACAGTCAGCACCAGCTCACACCATCCAATGCGTGCCTGCTCACATCGAGCAACCTTTAATGACTTTGTTTTTGCTTAGTTCTAGCTTTGTTTTAATTAGTTCAATTACCACAGTTTGTATTGTGTTTTGGGGCTTGAAAGCTTATATTAAGACCATCTAATTTTTATGTTTTGGCTGATAATTAGCTAGGGTAACATGGGGCCTATAAATACCCCATTATAGCTCTTGTAAAAACAACTTTAGATATTAGACATTTTGAGAAATCATATTCTCTCTCCTGAGAAAGAGTTTGAGGATGATCCTCTTAGGTGATTCCCATATTCATCAAGAATAAATCAAATGGTTTAGTCCCACATTTGATTTTATTTCTAAGCTACAAAGGGCTAATCTATAATTTCATCTCTATCTTGGGTAGTAGGATACCTAATGTTCTTGTTAGGATTGAGTTTAGGTGCCTTCAAATTCTTATCTTTGGTGTTCTAATCTATAGTTAGATTAGGGTGTTGGGTTACATAAAACCCCGCCTAAAAGTACTCGTAGAATAAGGAAGGGTTTACATTTCATGGAATGTTATATGAGCATGTATTTGTCATAATATTTTTTGTGCATTTTACTTGGATTATTTGTGTTTTGGATGAGGGTTTGAGAGGATTAGCAATTTTATTTTGAGTGGGGCAGAAATTTGGAAATGATAATGGAGATAGAAAAAAAAGTAGGTAGCTTTGGGATTAGGAGAGAAGGGAATTATTTTGGAAAGCAAGAACACACGAGTTGTTGTGGTTATATGGTTAGAGCTTGGTGAATAATTCCTAACAACTTAAGTTCAAGTCCCATTGATGACAATTTATTTTGGATTTTAATCCCTTCTTATTTTCTTGTCTGGTTATTACATTTCAACCACCATTTGAAAGTTCTCGTGAAATTCTTGAATATAGGGTTGATGTCTTAAAGGATTTTAATTGATTTCCTTTAACCACTAAATTCATGTCATAAAAGAATCTGTATAGGATTTTGGTCTCCTATCTTTAGGCCTATGTCCTAACTGTTAGGGAATTGCAATCATGCATTATTGAAAACGCAGCAGAAAAAACTGAATCAACCTCAAGATCACATGCTTGTGAATTAAAACGAGTAAAAGACAATGGTCATGGGATTACCTTTCTCCGTGAGGGTTCATAATTTCTCCTGGATGTTGATTGGCACGCTTTAGCAACCTAGCAATCAACAAACAAAGTTCCCTTTTCTTGAACGTTCAAAACCAAGCCACTACAATCCAAGGACAAGATTGTGATAGGGGTTAAATTCATAAAAAATTTCCTAGTTATTTGAGAATGTTTTGTGATACATTTGAAGTAATAACTACTCATTTTCCTTCATATTTGATATTTTACCCTTGGAAAGGTGTTTTAACTTTTTTTTATTGCAGAAAAAGGGGAAAACAACAAAAAAACTCATCGGCGAGCAGTACGGCCTGCTCTAACCATGTCCCGCAGAGCCAACACTGGCCGTGTCCCATAGAGCCGGCACTGGCCCTAATCTGGAAAATAGAGGATTTTTTGCGGCCAAAATAGAGCACATCGGGCCGACAAGAGCACAGCCAGCACATGCCTATGCTGTCTAACGTCGGTGAATTTTCCTGATCAAGCGCGGATTTGGTAATTTGCTAAGAGTTCTGGTATTTTCAACTTTTACTCGGCCCAGAACTCTTAGGGAATGAATTTTAGCCTTTTGGGATCTTGTTTAAAAAAGGAAAAAACAAGGAAAATGTGTGAATCCAAGGATAAAAGCTGTCAATCAATCACAAGAAGAGAAGATTCATCAATCAATGGGCATTATTCAAGAAGGTTTTCAAGAAGAAAAAGAATGATTTGTCTATGAGTTCTTTCTTTTACCTTTGTTTTCTTTTTCTAGAATGATGGTGTAGTTAATATTTTTATTGTAATTTGACATTATTTTGGAATTTATGATTTATTGAGTAAATTTAGTCTTTTGATCAATTAATTATTTGTCTTGAAATTTGATTACTTATCTTTACTATGAAGTTGATTAATTGATTCTTGTTGTTAGCTTGCTTGAAAAAGAGGTTGATAATGGTTTCAACTTAATTAATTTCAGATTTGTTATCTCTTAACTTTCTTGAAAAATGAGTTAATTTTCAAGAACTTGGGCAATCGAAAATTAGTTGATTATTACTATAATATGGATTCATTGACTAATTTTATTCTTTAAATCACCTAAAATATAGGGGTTTATGTGAGGATTGCTTTTAATACATGTTTTGGGTAAATTGGTTGAGACAAGATATGTTCACTAATTTAACTAAAAGATAGTGATTCCATGAATTGTAAACAAAGTGGGTTAATTTTAAATGCTTCATGAGATCAAGATGATAATTGATTGTGATATTTGCTAAGCGATTCATTGTCATATTTTCAAGAATATTTGTCTAAATTGCATATTCTTTCATCATTGAATTGTATATATTTTTTCTTTATTTTTTTTATCATTTTATCACTTTATTGGGTCGGTTAAATAATGAATAAAAAGTTATTAGTGTATACTTGTTTCTTTGAGGATCAATACTCGTTAATTCCCTATACTATGCTTGCGATAAGTACACTTGCTCATATGTATAATTTGGAATTAATATTTTAATTAAAACTTGGCTAGGGATGGATTTAAATTTTAATGATTTTTATACACCCAAAATTTACGCATCAAGTTTTGGCGACGTTATTGGGAAAGAATATCTTGAAATCTAGGATTTCATTTATTAATATGATCTTGAAAAGTACCAAACTTATGGATTAAACTCAAGAACAAGAAATCTACCAAACTCACATACACGAACACTAAAATGCTAGAAAAATAACACTCTTGTGATATTGTGGATCTAACCAACTTCAAAGACACCCTAACACCCTAATCTATCAAAGATTAGAACACCAAGGCTAAGAATTAAAGGCACCTAACTGAATCCTATCAAATATACTAGGCAACCTAGTATATAAGAATAGAGATAAAGTTTAGATTATCCCTTAAGATTTAGAGATAAGATCAAAGGTGGGACTAAATCCTTTGATTTAGTCTTGATGTTTATGGGAATCACCCAAGAGGATCACCTTCTCCAAAGCTCTCAAAGAGTTCTTGGACTCTCAAATATTTCATATATCTCCCAAGGTTATGTTTATAATGGTTATAAGAGCATATATATAGATACTTTAACCTAAACTACTTAGCAACTAATCCTAACTATTAAATGGCCTTAATATATGTTTTGAGGCCCCATTATATGCCTTAAAATAGGTTAAAATATAATAAAAGTCATGAAAATAAAATTACAACTGAAAAGGATGAAAACAAGAAAATTTGTAAAAGTTCGGAATTGGCCCGAATAGTGCCGATGCCAGCTCTAGCATGCAGAGCCAGCACCGGCTCGGTTCTGTCCAAGTGATAGAATAGAGCTAGATCCGTGCCAACGCTGGGTCTGTCGTTCTTGGCCGGCGCTCCCTTGTTTTGTTGAACTCCAATCCTTGCTAATTTGACCTCCATCCCGTTTTCATGTGTTCCATTGATCTTTCAAATAATATGTTGGTCATTTTGAGCTCTTCTTGTTACTCATTTGGACATCAATCCTATTTTCAATGGTAGCTTAATTCTCCACAAGAATTGTCGTTCTTTTTGTGTCCCATTTATAACTCCTTCACTATCCATCTCTTGACAAGCTTTTTGACTCTTAGCTTGTATGCTTGGATGGCTCCATTTACTACCCATCACTTGACAAACTTTTTAGCTCTTGTCTTGTATGCTTGGATAGCTTGAAAATCCTCCTGAAACTTCTTGAAAAACGACTTTATCTAAGGTGCCATGAGTTGTGGCTTGGTCAACCTTCCTCTTTCTTTGGATTGAGTGGGGCGATTCCTATCATTTCCCCCTTATTTGGGATGATTCGTCCTCGAATCAAAACCTGTACAAGAATTAAAACAAGAGAGTTTTTGTGAAAGTAAAATGTCATGGCTTTATACCTTATTATTCGCTATACTTTCTCTTTTCACTACCCACATTTTTTCTCTCATTTTACCTCCTTCTCTCTCTCTCTCTTTTTTTTTTTATCTTCTTGTTTGTCTCTCTTTTCTTTTTCTCTCCAACTTGAGGTGTTCACTATTCTCTCATCACCATCTTCCTTTATTTTCTCAATTTTTATCTCTCTTTCTTCTCTCACTTCAACCTCTTGTTCCCTCTCCATTTGTTCTTCCCTATTCTCTCCTTTTTTCTCCTCATTTCCTTTTTCATTCATCTTCTTTTTCCTCTCCTTTCCATCTTTCCTTTCCTTTTCTTTTTCCCTCAAGATATTTTAATCTATCAAAACCTCACTAGAGGATAAGGGAAGTAGAGTGATTTTCTTTCCATCTTTCTCCGTGAGAGTTCAAAAATTTTCCTGGATATTGATCAGCACGATCTAGCAACCCAGCAATCAACGAACAAAGTTCCATTTTCTTGAACATTTAAAATCGAGCCACTACAAGGACTTGTGAAGTCTCGAGGGTAACAAATGGCTAAGTAATAGAGTTAGTTGAGGTGAGTCCTTTTATTTCTAAAAATGTTTTAGCTAAGTGTTTTTATGATAAAGCTAAATGATTTTGTGATATAGCTATGTGTTTATGCTTAAAGCTTAAAGCGTGGATTTTCATACTTAAAGCTACATGCTTTCTAAGTTTACTCAAAATATATATAGATATGTTAAATGTTTTCCATCATATATATATGGAAATGGTTTATTTAATATCATGAATATGTCTATGACTTGGAAGCTTTCTTCCAAAATGATATGAAGTTTTATGATAAATGTCAAAATGCTTTCAAAGTACTCTGTGCGTTATATGAAAGACATGTTGCTTTCTATGTCGATCAACTTTGGAAATTATTATAGAATATGAGAAACATTTGGGAAATGATATTTTGACCCCAAAAATGATTTTTCTTATGCTCAGATATGAGCTTGGGTTATGGGAAAAGAATAATGTGGATCCTTGAGTACTCAAGAGGGACTATGCACTAATACTAACTTATGTGGGTTTGAGAATGTTGTCTGGTTAGTGCACCTCTGGACTATGATATCTTATTTTACGTAGTGCCAGTTTTTTATGTTTAGTCGTCCTTAGCTAGCAACACGTTTTCCAATCGGGGAAACGAAAAATGGGCATGGGACACCTAGGTCAGTATGATCAAATAAAGGTAGTAGGATTATAAACCTTATTCCAGTTAGTATGACCAAATAAAGACAGTAGGATTATAAATCCTCTTCGAGTCATTGTGACCAAACAAAGGCGATAGGACTACAAATCCTATTTGGGTCATTGTGACCAATATTTTTATTGGTAGGACGTGATCCTTTTTTCTTTAAAGGGGCAATAGTTCTCAATAAACCATGTTTTTTCCCCAAATGTGCATGAACTCTTTGACAATAGCTAATAAGGTTTTCAACTGCAATGTTTAAAGAGTTATTCTTCAGTGGAAAGATACAATAAAACATTTCACATGTTTTCCTATATGTTTTTAGTCTTTGTGGTATAGGTTGGTGATCAGAGTATGCAGTGGAAGTGTTATAAAGTAGAAATACTACACCATGTTTTATTGGATAATATATTGTGAGTATTAGAATATTGTATGAAAGAATTGAAGACCATATACTAAGGAATTTTCCCATGAATAAATTCCTGTTTTGAAGTTATAGTGTATTTCCGTTGCTAATTAAGTTGTTGATTCGATATAAAGACTCCTTATTTGGAAGATCAGATGGGACGACATCCCACGAAGTCAAGGCCCATTACGACACGGATATATAGGATGTTACACCAAGAACCAAATGTGTTAAGTGTATAAAAGAATATATATAGTAAGGATTCGTGTGTCTTCAAAATTACACTGAACGGTATGCGTTTGAGACTTGTCAAATAAAAGGCGGCTTAGAGAAGTTGAACTTCCTTGGGCCGTCTTTTTTGAACGAAAGTGGCTGTTTCTTTGCTTCATAGGTAGCCTAAAACCTTCCCTAAGCCTTGGGAAAATGTTTCTTCTACTTATTCCTAGGTCGCCTAGGGAATAATTCCCTAGGTTGCCATGTTGTTGTGCAATTTGTCTTCTGCTCTTGACCTAGACAGCCAAAGGAATTAGAAGTTCCCTAGGCCGTCTCTATATTGGACGAATTGCCTATTTGTTGTGCTTTGGGTAGTCAAGGGAACAAGTTCCCCAGGATGTGTTGCTTCTTGTTCTCGAACGCCTTCTATGCTCTAGATGACCTAAGGAAGTGCCACTTACCTAGGTTGCCACCTTGTTGGTCATTCTCTTCCATTTTTGCTCATTTTTCTTCGTTTTCTTCTTTATTCGTCTTTCTGTGGTATTCTTCAATTCCTAACAAAAAAATGCAAAACCATTATGGTAAGTAGTGATTTAAACAAGGATTTATCACAATTAAAGCTCAAATGCTATAAAAAAAAGTGTATATAATGAGCACTCATCACATACCCCCACATTTAAACCTTTATTTGTCCTCAAGCAAACCACAATTATTCATAAAATAAAGAATTAACTAATGTATAAATCTAGCATCCTATATTTATTCACAATTTAACTAGTGTATAAATTAAGAAAAATACATAAATTCATGAGGATAAAGAATAACTAATTTACAAGTAAGATGAAAAATATTCTACATAACATTCTAGGTGAGTTTACAATAATACTTATCATATATGCAACAAGGTCAAAATGGTAAAGGGATTATCTCCTCCACCTTAGAATTCATCCCAACACCAATCTATCCAAGTTAATCCCATGTGTACCCTTATGTTAAGCTAGACACAACCAAGAACATCAAAGTGAAATTAAACAAGTTTATGCCAATTCAATGTGATTCATTCCACTTCTCTAATAAAAAATTCAAACAAAGTGATTCATATAAAATAAGATCAAACGACTCACTCAAATTTCGTGGCTTAACCCAAGTACATAAATCACAAATGATACAACATATTGCAATAATACCTTACACTTTGATACAACAATGCATTTTAATTTGCTACAGCAAAGTAGAAGCCTCTCATTTTTTTATAATTTTTCTTCATCTATAGGAGAGCATTTATAGTGATTTTAACTTCAATACTCTTTTTGCATCCCTTGCATTATTGCTTTACTTTTCTTTCTTGCTTTTTCTTTTCTTTTTCATCACATGTTGTTTTTCGTCATTGGACATGCATTTTGCATTCATAAAAGCAACTTACCTCTTGCTCCTATTTGTCTTTTTTTTAAAAAATACAATAACAATTGATGATTTGAATAATATACATACAAAATAAATAAATGGATGGGAATTGCCACGAAACTAGAGATAAGCTAACAATCCATATTCTATATTTCATCACAATGTTTTCATCAATTCTCAAAGAATCAAACTTCACAGTTTTTTCAAAGGCATAAACAAGATTAACTTATTTCTCCAAACTTAGTCTATGACATACCCAATATATAAGTGTACATAAAAATAACTTTCCTAGAGAAGTCTTAAAAAGAATTCCCAAGTAAAAAGATGAATCATAACTCCACCAAACTAACTCATATTAACGTACATATCAAAAAGCCTTGAAAACTAACCCAACAATGTTAAAAAAAAAAAAATCAAAAACATTTTAGCCAAAATACAAAAACAAGAAATTTAGCCCAAAAAATAAGGAAAATATCAAAATAATTAATATAAAATTATAAAGAAAATATTATTCAACCTCTCCCCCATACTTAAATGGGACAATGTCCCCACTATCCAAAATATATGATACAAAATATATTTACATGTACAAAATACAAAAATAAGGAGAAAAGGATAAGCAATACCCCCCGGGTATCTTGAAATTTAATTTGTCATAGAATAGCAAAGAAATAGAAAGTTGTTCAAAAGAAAAAAAAAATCTTCAATCCTGCAAAAAGAAAGAAAAATACAACAACATACTAAGGCTAAAGAAACTGTAACAAAAAATATACAAAAAAAAATAATATATGAAGAAAATAATTCAAAAGCAAGTACAAATAGAAATGACACAAGGAGTTGTTGCAAACATGCATTAGTATCAATACTAATAACAAATAAATTATCATATACTAATATGTATGTATGTATGTATGTATGTATGTATGTATGTATGTATGTATGTATGTATGTATGTATGTATGTATGTATGTATGTATGTATGTATGTATGTATGTATACACAAATATTATTAACAAGCCATAAAATCAACTAATATCACTACTATAGAAGAGGGATTTTAGGGCACTTGGCAGCGCCTTAATATGTATCCTAATAGGGCACTTACCTTAATAAGGCGCATTCGGCCGTCACAATAACCTGTTGAGGCACTTATAAGCGCCTTAATATGTTAAAATATAATAGGGCGCTTGAAAGTGTCATTTAAAAGTATGTTAACGGTAGGAGGTTCACAGTCCGCCAAAAACTTGTTGAGGCACTTCCAAGTGCCCTAATAGTGTCATTTAAAAGTATGATGTTTACATTTCAGCCCACACTTAGAAGTGACACATTAGAGTTTATAGGACACTTATAGGTGCATCATCAACTTTGAACCCAAAAAAGTTCTTTAAATTTAAGGCACTTATAAGTGCCTTATTTGTCACTTTTTAAGGCACTTCTAATATGCCTTATTTTATCACTTTTTAAGGCACTTTCTAAAAATTATTATTTTCATATTTGAGGCATTTGGTGCTGGCTTTTAGAGTTTGTACCTATTTTTTGTTTTCCTGTGGAATGCTACATATGTAATAAATCTAGTAAAATATATACATACTAAAAAATAATCAATATAAGAACTTACCTTTGGAATGTATTTTGAACCATCATGTTCATCAAGTTGACTTTACACTAAACCCAAAAATATATGTCTCCTGTCCAATTTTGAACCATCATCATCAAGTCGACTTTACATTCAAAAATAAAAATATATGTCTCCTATCCACTTGATTCCAAAAGTAACAAAAGTAGAAGCATAACATCTAGTTTTTCTCCCAAAAGTGCTTGTCAATAAACAAAAAGCACTATATATATCTCCTATTTACTTGATCCCAAAAGTAACAGTTCAAAAAAAAAAAAAAAAAAATAGATCATGCACTTTCTTGTACTTGCAAAAAGTGTTAGGTTGCACCAAGATCATGTACCTTCCTTGAAAACCTGCAGTAAAAGAAAATAGAAACATTTACCTAATCAGTTTGTATTTGCAGTTAACATCTCTCCCAAAATAATGATCCCATTATAACAACAAAGACATGAAAATGCATTGCATTGCATATGTGTGCGTGAGAGAGTAATATGATGTCCTCGATTAGCAGAACAAATGTAAAGCATCCACACAGCTAATCAGTCTCAGTATGTACCACTATCAGCAACATGACATCAATTGTCAATTTTCAAAACCACATAAAGCAACATAAAAGAAGCACTTATTGCTAATGCATTGCATATGTGTGTGAGAGAGTGTGATATGAGGTCCTCGATCAGCAAAACAAATGTAAAGCATCCACACATCATTTGAAACATATAGTTCCAAAAATTTGCAGGAATAGAATTTATGGAGTCAGAGCTCCTAGAATATTTCAGACTTCCAGTACAGGCAAAGCATATTTTCTTCTTAAAGCAGCTTACGTCCTCAGGTTGTATGTATGTAGATTGATTCAAATGGGAATAATTATAGAAGAAAAAAGGCATTAGCTATATATCAAACATTGGTTGGACAAAGAGAAAATAAGATAATATTTCAACTATTTCAAGAGCATTAGCTATATATCAAACATTACATATAGTAGAGCAACCATGAGTTGGCAAACAAGATAATATTTCAACTATTTCAAGAAACAATTTTCATCACATGATCCTTGTAACTTGGACATACGAAGCATAACATACCAAATTACATATAGAAGCTTAACATACCAAATGACAAGGATATGCAATGCTTTCCCCAACATTTTCAGCCATTTATGAGTCCACAATAAGTCATGATACTCAATCCAAAATCCAAGCCAAAATCATACCCAAAACTCCTCAAAGTTGATTCAAACTAACTCCTCCAACAATCGCAACTTCTACAACAACAAACAGTTATGCAATTTATACCAATGTATAGCTGAAAATTTTCAACATTTTCAGCCATTTATGAGTCCACAGTAAGTCATGATACTCAATCCAAAATCAACTTAAATCCTCCAATTAGACAACACAATCACTCCTCGATCAATCTCCCTTGCCAAAACAGTTTAAATAGTTATGCTAGAGTTGAAATTAGCCCCCTAAGCTAACATTTAAGCTACGGAACTGAACTAAATAGTACAGAACAGAACAGAACCAAAAAAGGAAAAAAACAGTTCAGGTTTTTGCAGCAGAACTTAACTGAACAAAAAAAAAAAATTCCGAAATCTGTAATAGAAAAGTACAGAATAGAACAGAGCAGAAAAAAATAGTTCATATATCAAAAACAGAACAATACAGAACATAACAGAACAAAAAAAAAAGTTTAGATATAAAAAACAGAACAATACAGAACAGAACAGAATAAAAAAAAAGATCAGTTCAGATTTCTGCAACAGAACAGAACTGAACTGAAATCTGTAACTGAAAACAGTTCTGAAATCAAGAACAGAAGAGTACAGAACATAAAAAGGCATTGACAAAAATAGTCCAGAAATTTGCAACCTAGAACAGAAAAAAAAAAAAATTAAAACAGTTCAGAAATCTGCAACTGAACAGAATAGAACAGGGAAAAAAATAGTTCAGAAATATGCTCCCTATGCCAGTCAAATAGTTCACAATAAGTCATGATACTCAATCAAAAATCAACTCAAATCAGTCAATTAGACAACACAATCACTCCTCAATCAATCTTCCTTGCCAAAATAGTTTACATGCAACGTTAATAGCTAAAAATAATGCAGAAAATTTCATTAGTTCCTGGACCTCCAAAGCAGTAAAATTCCCAACAAAATCACAATAAATTCACAATTTTAGAGTTGAAATCTAGCCCCAAAACAGTAAAATTCTCCAATAGAATCACCAAAAAAACAAGCCACAAATATGCCCCCCTTTGCTTCTATTAACTTTTTCATGGTCACGGTTCAGAAAAAAATAGTACATAACGGAAATGATTTTAATACCTTCATGTGCTTCTGGCTGTGTTACTGTCACATTTGTATCGCCTTTTCTTCTAGTCCTTCGAGCCATAGCTAAAAAGGAAACAAAAAAATAATTTTAATGTAGCGAAAACAAGAGGTAGTATTTAGTACATTCACATGTATAAACCAATCTTCATTCAACTGGACAAAGCACAATATGAACATAAAAACCAAGATATATTTATCAAATACTTCGAAATCTCTATGCCATCAAAATTCAGTCATGATTATATATATATATATATATATATATATATATATGACTGATAATATTCCAAAATCCTATCAAATCTGGATAACATAACAGCTAACATTCAGTAGCTATCAATTGATCATTCTATATCTAAAGGTAAGTATACATCAATAGCATCCAAATAATTCATATCATATTTTTCCCTTGATGTCCTGGTGATAGCAACATGCCACCCTTTCTGAAATTGATCTTCAACATAGAACACTTGCTTTGCTTGAGATGCAAGAATAAATGGCTCATTGTGGCACTTTACACTACTAAAATTAGTTACAGTGAAACCATCTTCATCTTGCTTCAATCTTGTTCCCTTGGAAACCCAATCGCATTCAAGCAAAATAACTTTGTGATCCCCGGTGTAATCCAATTCAATAATGTCTTGCAATACTCCATAATACACCATTTCTCCTGCAATAGGATTTTTATCTTTGGAACTTGAGAAGCTTGAAACCGTTGCATTGACAACAACTCCACTATTTTGAGTCTTTCTTCTTTTCTCCAACATTTTGGTATGAAACCTAAAGCCATTCACCAAACATCTCTTATACTTTTTTCCTACGATATTTGGACCCCTAGCAAGCAACTTCAAATTTGTCATTATTGGATCATCATCAAGCAATGACAATTCGCCGACCTGATAAGGTGTACTTGTCAAGAATTTAAATTTAAAAAACAAAAACAATTAAAAAATAGAACCACTACTTACAGTTTTAGAGAACCAAACGGCAAAATTTTCACTATGAATTCTCTCAATTTCATGCTTTGAAACCCGGGGAAGTTCTCTTTTTTCAACGTCGAGGTGTTGGCTGCAAAATTATATATGTTTTTTCAGAATCTCTTTTTAATTTTTTTTCTTCAAAAGATAAATCCCATTAAGAATGGTACTTACTCAATATATGGTTTCACTGCATTACTATTAAACATTACATATCTATGTCCCTTTCTCAATATCTCATCATTAAATGTCAGTGCAACTCCTTTTCCAAATAGACACGCAGATGGTGAAAAAACATCCAAGCCAATTCTCTCTACTACATCTTCATCATTTCGACTAAGTCGGTTAAATCTTGTTTCAACATCATTCGCAAAATAGAGAGAACAAAATGCTAAACACTCTTCTGCCAAATATCCTTCAACAATAGAACCTTCAGGCCTTCGTCTATTGCGGACATACGATTTCAAAGTGCATAAGTACCTAACAAGATTACCCATAAGAATTTTAAAGTTAATAAAAATTTTAAGAATCAAATGGGATGTTATTCATAATGATCAAGATTAAAACCTCTCAATTGGATACATCCAACGATAGTGTTCTAGTCCAGCTAACTTTACCTCAGTAGCCAAATGAACACAAAGATGTACCATAATATCAAAAAATGATGAGGGAAATAACTTTTCCAACTGGCAAAGAATGACAGCAATATCTTTCCCCAAACAAACAAGGTTTCGAGGGTCAAGAACCTTAGAACATAATTCCCTAAAATATCAGCTTAACTTCATCAAAGTAGCCCGGACCTCTTTTTTTAAGGTTTTCCTCAAAGATAACGGTAGAAGTTGTGCATTAAAATGTGATAATCATGACTCTTAAGTCTAGAAATTTTTGGAGGCTTTAATTGAACACCCTTTGATATATTTGATGCATAACCATTTGGAACCTTCAACTTCTTGAGAGTGTTACAAAATATTGCCTTCTCTTTTTTGTTTAAGACGTAGCAAGTAGGAGGTAAAGTTATTTTTCCCAACTCTTCTTCAATAGGATGAAGCTTTGCTCTTATACCCATTTCTTTTAGGTCTTGTTGTGTTTTGTAATCTTTCACCTTATCTAAATCCATCAACAAATTAACCACTTTCTCACAAACATTTTTTGTAATATGCATGACATCAAGGTTATGAGGCACTATATTATCCTTCCAATAAGGCAGCTAAAAAAAAAAAAAAAATTCTCTTCTTCTTCCAATTGAATGGCATCTTTTGATTGTCAGAAACTAATTTACCAAACTTAGTGTCAAACCTTTCTAATTGTCCTAAAGTCAGGGAACCTGTCACTTTAGGAGGTGGATCTCTATGTTCTTTGGTACCATCGAAAGAATGGGAGTCATCTCGAAATGGATGATTTTTTTCGAGAAATCAACGGTGTCCCATATAGCATTGCTTTCCGCTATGTTTTATCCACTTTGAACATGTATGCTCACGACAAACTGGGCATGCAAACTCTCCTTTAGTGCTCCATCCAGATAGCATTGCATAACCAGGAAAGTCACTAATAGTCCATAATAAGGCAGCCTGCATCTGAAAATTTTCCTTCAATGATGCATCATATGTGTTCACGCCAATATCCCACAATTCCTTTAGCTCTACAATGAGTGGCTACAAATATATGTCAATATTATTTCCAGGAGATAAAGGACCAGGTATAAGTAGCGACAACATGAAATGTGGTTGTTTCATGCACATCCAAGGTGGCAAATTATATGGCATTAAGATCACTGGCCATGTACTATGAGCTACACTTATATTCTTAAAAAGATTAAACCCGTCTGATGCTAACCCCAATCTCACATTACGAGATTCTTTAGTAAATTCGGGATGCTTAATATCAAAATACTGCCACACAGTCGAATCTGCTGGATGCCTCATATACCCATCCATGGTGCGACCTTCAGCATGCCATCGCATATCAGCTGCAGTCTTACATGACATAAATAGACGTTGTGATCTGGGCTTCAAAGAAAAGTGCCACATGACCTTTTTCGTGATATTTCTTTTCTCACTAGTAGGATCATCTTCTGATGTAACCCACCGTGTTTCATTACATGTTTTGCACACAATAGAAGATTGATTTCCTCCCCAATATAAGGTACAATCATTGGGACAAGCATCATACTTCTCATTTCCTAATCCTAAATCTTTTATCACTTTCTTTGCCTCGTAGTATGACTTTGGTAATTCCACATCGAATGCCGCTCTTAGCAGATCAAGCAGCATAGCAAAGATCTTGTCAGACATTTTCCCAAGACACTTCAAATGAAGTAGTCGTATTAAAAAAGATAGCTTGGAAAACTTTTTACACCCAGGATATAGTTCCTGTTGAGAATTATTAAGTAATTTATAGAATTTCTCAACTTCTAAGTTTGGCTTTTCATTCCCAAAAGCACTGGAATTGGCCATTACATCATCTTCATCATGAATTTCAAATGCATCGTGCACTAAATCATCTACATCGTCAATAGGATTTGAAGTCCTATGGAAGACATTGGCCGCTGCAGTTGTAGTATCATGGAAAGAGCTTTCTCCGTGAGCTATTCATTGGGTGTAACCACAAATGAATCCCTTACACCTTAAGTGAACATCTACATCTTCCCTTCTCAAACTTATACCATTTTTACATGTTTTGGATAGGCATAATATTGTCCCATCTACATTTGAATTAGAGAAAGCAAAATCAAGGAAGTCTTGCAACCCTTTCCTATATCCTTTACTTGTTCTTGACAACTTCATCCAGCTTTTATCCATAATATTATGTCTGAGAAAATGTATACAAACAGCCCAAAATAACTAAGTAATTTCCAAAATTAGTAGAACATTAAAGCAAATATAATTCCTTTCCTACAAAAGAACAAAAATCGAACTTAAAAATTAAAGAAAAAGAAATAATACCAATATTCTTATACATCACACACCAGAACATAAGGATCAGCTTACTGCTCATGTAACAAAGGTACATGAAATAAAGTTTAGTTTTATTAATTTTGCAAACCACATGAAATAAAGTTCAGTTTTTAACATATCAACTTTTTATTTTTATAATACTTAAAATATAAAAACATATTTAGCATGACAAGAGAAACATAAGATGACACGAGCAACCAAAAAAGGAAAAAAAGGGAATAGATGAGAAAGGGAAAGAATACACAAGACTTTGCCAATTGTTCTTACTTCCATAAGCAATTCACCATTTACTAGTTTAGTGGTAAGAGTTATTTCTTACACTATCGTCGAAAGCAAAAGGTAAATAATGATTACATTTAATTTAGAGAATATCCACAAGAATTCTTAATGATCACCTACCAGAAAGTATCCTAAAGAATGTGAAAATGATGAAATGTCTCTTGAGATTCTTTAAAAATGAAAGAATTGGTGATCACTTACCACTTCATTGGATTTTCTTAATAATTTTTGACTAAGGTCATACACTAAAATACAATCATCCCTCACCTTTCAATGTACAACCACACCTAACAATCTATAAAAAGGAATCACCCCTCACATTTCTTTTTGTTCCCCACACGTTAAGAAGAAATTTAGCTCTCATTTTCAGCTGTGCATTTTCTTTTCCTTTTCTTTTCTTTTCCTACTCTAATTCCACCAAAAATTTTTCTTCTAATTTCTGGAATTGGGATTGGCAATTTAACTAGACTAGTGTTGGAACAGGGTTAAGAACAACAACCATAGGGGAAAAGGGAATGCATAGGTTTTTGCAATATGTAAATAGATTTTCAGCTAAGGCTAAAGATGATCAACTAGTAATCTCAAGGAAAAATGAAAAAAAAAAAGGCATGGAACCATAATTTGATTGAACCTCATTGTATAAAGCCAAAATATGCCTAAGAAATGTAATTCGCATCAGCTTACTAACAACAGAATCTCTGGACACACTAACCAAGTCAAGTTCTTGCAGCCAAAATATTATACTTTTATCTTTAGCTCAATACTATACTTTTATCCATAGGTACCCCAATGTTAAGAGTATAAGGGACTTGATTTACAAGAAAGGTGTTGGAAAACTTAACAAGCAGAGAGTTCCTTTAACAGACAACAATATTATTGAACAGGTATTTGACATACCTCACTTGTTATTTTATGTGTTCTGGTTTATTTTTGTGGTGGAATAGCATGTTCTGCTAACTCTCATGTCAAGCATTGGGTGAACACAATATAATCTGTTTAGAAGATATTGTAAAAGATCACAACTTTGGGCCATCATTTCAAGGAGGTAACTAGTTTTCTTTGCCCTTTTGCACTCAACAAGCCAGAAAAGGCATTGCGGGGCAAGAAGAAATGGTACAAGGATGGAGGGACTCTGGAAACCATGAGGATGACATCAATGAGTTACTTAGCAAGATGAATTAACACAACAAAGCAAGTCCTACAATAGAATGAAGATACAAATATGAAGCAAAATATTCAGTCGGAAACATTCTGTGGCTAAAACCCATGAAAAATCAGTCATATTGAGCTAAAATTAGAGGGGGGAAAAGCACAAAATCAAAAGTTGTAGTTGCAATACAAGCTCAAACGAAATATCAAATTCATTCAACAATGAAGAAAAGCTAAAAAATTTGTAGTGACAAAAACCCATTTAACACCATCTGTGCAAAATTGAAAAAAAAAAAACCAATTAAAATCTGAAGTCATACCTTAACACAACTGTCGAAGGTGTTTTCCTAGAAAAGATTGCAATTTTGTAGCCCGTCAACTCTACTACAATGAATCATCCACTCATTTGCCATATTTTACAATCCATTTGATTTTTCTCTCGTCAATCAGAGGTGGAATGGTGTGGAGGAGATGGGTCTGTTTGAGCAACACTCTCTGATTTTTCTCTCAAAACCAGAGATGGAGAAGAGTGGAGGAGATGGCTCTGTTCGTTGAGTACTGAAGACTTTGATTTTTCTTTTTTGTTTATTTCTCTATTTTTCATTTCTTCCCTCGCTTTTTTTCTCTCAGCCTTCCAGGTATGGCGCGAAATGGATTGGTCATTGTTGTTTTCACACGAGTAGCATTGTTTTTCCTCCCAAATTTTTAAGTTTCTGTGCATTTAATTTTAAAACTACGTAGTTTTATTTCACCTAATAAGATTCTTAATTTTGTGTCTTATTAAAATCATAATGTGGCACTTATTAATGAAGTGCCTCAAGATAAGTGTTTTATTAGCCTTATTTTGTAGTAGTGTATAAACAATACCAATACACATATTAGTACCAAGAACTAAAATAAAACAAGAATATACAAAGCACTAGAACTAGTATATGCAATACAACACACTATAAACTCAATGAAATCTAAGGAAAAAATGAAGAATCAAGGACTTTGTAGCTTTTTGAAAAGAACCTCAAAAGATTTTAACAAAACCAACTACCAATCTATGAATACTACACCTTCAAAAAATGCCGTAGCATCTTCCAAAGAACCAACAAATTACTCACACACTTCAATAGCTGTAATACAAAAGGTTTTCAAAAACTTAACAAAAAGTAGATTCCAATTAAACAATAACATTCCACAAAACAAAATATTAACTATACAAATCAACAACTCTTCAATTTATTTACCGCTACTACAACTAAGTTTGCAACCTCCACAATATATAGTATGGCAACGACTAAAATTTCCAACAATACCTTCATCCTCAAGACAACAGTCAAATCCTCCAAACTCTAAAACTATTACAACAATAATGAACTAAATCCTACTATACAACAATCAGCCACAATAACTATTATACAATAAGATTTCTTCAACAACATTAATAGTTAATTACAACAACATTCTCATCCTAAAAATACTAACACAACAACTAATACAAAATTCCCTAACAATAGTAATATTAATATAGAACAACAAGGCTATTCTCAATAACAAAAGCTAAATCAATAAAATTAATAGAATCCAATACATATACAATTACCTAAGAAAACAACATACAACAATATCAAAAGTAATAATAATAAAGCAAACATAATGATACGACACTCTAGAACTTAATATAATTTAGTGATCTTGAAAACTAAAAATAAAGAATCAAAACAACATACTAACAATGTATAAAAAAGAAAAGAAATCTACATACAAGTAATAGTTAGTATTATGCACAAATATTGAAACAAATATTTACATAAAAGAATTAGTAATATGCACAAATATATACATAGCAAAACCAACAAGACTCAAGCTTTTAATAATATTGTCAATTCTCAACAATGGTGCCAAAAATTTGATCTTGGTTTTTCGTGCATTGGAAATTGTAGAACAATAGCCACAAAAAATTAAGTTTAAAATTAAAATACCAAATAATAAAACCACACAATAGAGATAAGCTATTTTTGCTTTTCAGTGCACTTTTTGCATCCCTTGCATTTTTGTATTTCTTTTGTTTTTCTTACTTTTTCTTTTCTTTTTCATCACACGTTGTTTTTCGTCATAGGACATGCATTTTGCATTCATAGACGCAACTTACCTCTTGCTCCTATTTGCCTTTTTTTTAAAAAAAAAAATACAATAACACTTGATGATTTGTATAATAAACATACAACATAAATGAATGAATGAATGGGAATTGTTATGAAACTAGAGATAAGCTAACAATCCATATTTTATATTTCATCACAATGTTTTCATCATATTAATCGGTATTTTTACCTAATTAACCGAATCTAATGAGGTATTAAACACAACTCACAATCCCAAACCTTTCAGAAGTCACAAAATCCATATTTTTAGGCAATTTCATAAACTCTTGGGCAACTAGGCCTAATCCCCAACCTCTCTCTTGGGTTAGTTAAAGATGGCAAACATTAAATTAGTTAAGTGGGTGTTCCCACCTTAACTTCATCTCTTGAAATCATTAAGGTAAACAAATAATTGAAAAGATCCAACTAAAACCCATTCAACTAAAATAACACAAAAAAATACAAATAACCAAATGCCATAGAAATAAAATCATAGATCTAAAAAAAAAATACATCAACTCATGGTATAAAAATAGGGTACAATCCTTTATTATAATTAAAAATCAAATATTTAGAACAAAAATTACAAGTAAGATAATAACAATAATAATAAAATAAAAATGGATAAGAAAACACTCATAGATAAGCCATTTCTTCCTCTTATTTGAGAGCTCCTTGCAATCCTCCCTTCTTCTTCCTTGAATCACTTGCTTCTCCTCATCATCTCGTGAAAAATAAGTTTCCTAGTATTCTTACAGAGACACCCCAAGTCCAAGAATCACATGTTTTAAGTGTAGAAATGAATATATATAGTAGGAATCCATGTGCCTTAAAAATTGCACAGTGTCAGTTTGTAGCTTGTAAGCAGCCCAAGGAAGTGGAACTACCTTCGGCCGCCTTGTTTCTGGAATTAAGGGCAGCCTAAGGATGTTGAACTTTCTTGTGCCGCCTTAGTTAAACAAAAATGGTTGTTTCTTTTCTTCATAGGTGGCCT
The DNA here is from genome assembly GCA_026120185.1 of Voacanga thouarsii. Classification (NCBI taxonomy): domain Eukaryota; kingdom Viridiplantae; phylum Streptophyta; class Magnoliopsida; order Gentianales; family Apocynaceae; genus Voacanga; species Voacanga thouarsii. The sequence continues at coordinate 1,635,779 of JANUWF010001150.1, forward strand.
AAAGAAGATAATCTTCCCTAGGCCGCCCTTTTCCTGGCGAAATGTTTCTTTTGTTTATTCCTAGATGCCTACGCTGCAATGTTTTTGTGCAATTTATCTTCTGCTTTTTCCCTAGGCATCCTAGGGAATTAGAAGTTCCCTAGGCCTCTTCCATACTGGAAGAAATGCCTACTTGTTATGCTTTGGGTGGCCTAAGGAATTTGTAGTTCCCTAGGTTATGTTGTTCCTTCTTCTTGGCTGCCTTATATGCTCAAGGCAACCTAAGAAAGCACCACATCCCTTTGCCGCCACTTTGCTGGTCATTCTCTTCCATTTTGCTCATTTTTCTTCCTTTGCTTCTTTATTCGTCTTCTTATGAAAATTTTTAATTTCTAAAAAAAATAAAGCAAAAAAAAAGTATGGTAAATAGTGATTTAAGCATGGATTTATCACAATTAAAGCTCAAATTCTATAGAAAAAGTGTATATGATGAGCACTCATCATTTGTATTACACTATATTAGTTTTGGGTTTATAAAAATCATGTAATTTTGAATCTATTTCCAATCAAGTTTAATTAAAATATTAATCCCCAAATCACACATATGTGCAAGTGCACTCATTATTAAGCATAGTACGGGGAATTAACGTTTATCGATCCTCAAGGAACAAATACAAAATAGTAACTTTTCATGCATTGTTTAACCCACCAATTAGAGAGATAAAAACCAAAAATAAAGATAAAGATAAAATATAAACACAACTCTTAGAGAGAAAATTATGAAATTAAATAGTTATTCTTTAGAATATGATATGAACTATCCAACACTTATCACAATCAATCATTGTCTTGGCATCATGAAGGAATAAAAATAGAATCCACTTCTTTCCCAATTCATGGAATCACTATTTTCTAATTAAATTAGCATATTTTCCAATCAGACCAGCAAAAAAAAAAAAAAAATGCATTAAACTCAGTCCTCGTGAATATCCCTACACTCTAGGCAATATGAACATGAAATTAGCTAATAACCTTATACTCTAGATGAAATCAACTAACCTTTGATTACTTAAGTTCAATTCTTTATCTTCTTTCCTAACCAAGTTAAGATAACAATTATATAAAATTAATTAAATTGAACTCAATTCTAACTTCGTTTCCAAAGTCCATTAGAAGAAAATTCAACTTCATCAATCCACCTTAGAAAAGCAAGTAATCAAATGCTAAGAACAATAATTAATTGATCAAAAATTAAATAAATTATAATATCATGAATCCTAAAATAACATTCAATTATAATTAAAGAATTAATCTTATTATTGTTCAAAGAAAAAGAAAACTTCTTAGAAAAAAGTCATAGACAAGCTCTCTTCTTCCTCATTGAAGTAATGCTCATTTGAGTGATGAATTCCTCTTCAATAAGTGACTTTAGCTTTGATTCCTTGAATTCATATATTATTCTCCACATTTTCTCATTTAATTAAGCCTATTAATTGCCAAAAATCGTTCTCAAAAGTCCTAAGCTGAGTACAGGTTGGAAACAAGTGAATCTCTTAGGCAATTCCCAATTTAGTTCGAAACAAAACTTTGAACCGGTACTACAGACGAGGGCCGGTACCAAATCATTTCATCTAAACCAGCTCCAATCTAGCACTGGTTTTCTCCAAATTTTGCTTTGTTTTCCTCTATTTTTCTAGAATCAAGACACGGTCAGTTCAGCTACTTTGGACAGACGCCGGATCAGGTCTAGAAATCTACAATTTTGTTCCAAATCTTCCAATTCCTGTACAAAATTACCAAAAATACTTTCCACAAACAAAATATCAAATAGGAAGAAAAATGACTAGTTATTGAACCAAAAGTATCACAAAATAACTTCATATAATTAGGAAAATATAGATAAAATTAGGCCACATCATAAATATACTACTTTGGTAACTAGTTTAGCTGCAAAATACTTTGAGATGTTAAATGTTCAATGTGATATTATGAATTTTGTGAGTGTGTTTATGTCCTAATTTCATTTTATCTAAGTTTGATGTTTGAAACTAAAGTGTTGTTTGATATTGGGGAATAGTGAGAAGTAGATTGTGAGCTTAGGATTGCTTAAGACCACGATTATCTAAGAGAAATTATATTAAGCTTGAAGTTTATCATAGGAAATTAATATATATTTATTTATGTTCTAGATTTGGTAGGTGAATCAACTTATAATCCAGGAATTTAAGTTGGATTTTGCTTTATCTTCCCTGATGATGAGTCAAATTTGGATAAATAAAATAATTCATTTTAAAATTTATTTCCAATCAAATTTTAATTAAAATGACAACCCCAAATTATACATATGAGCAAGTATATCCATCGAAAAGTATAATCTAGGAAATTAACGAGTATCGATCCTCAAGGAACAAGTATACACTAATTACTCTTCATCATTTGTTTAACCTAACAACTAAATTGATCAAGAAGAAAAAGAAAAACAAATAATTAAATATATACAAAGTATAGGAGAGAAGATATGTAAATAGATAAAAGTCCTTGATGACATAATAATAATTGACTAGAAAATCTCTCAATTAATTATTAATCTAGCATCATGAAGGAATAAATTACAACCACTTCATTTGTAATCCATAGATTCACTATCTTCTAATTAAATTAGTTGATATATTATATCTCACCAATTCACTCAAAATATGCATTAAACTCAATATTTTAACAAATACCCCTATATTCTAAGTAATATAAATATGAAATTAGCCAATAATCCTATATTCAAGGCAAAATTAACCAATCTTTGATTACCTAAGTTCTTACTTTTAACTTTCATTCGCAATCCAGTTAAGAAATAACAAATATGAAATTAATTAAATTGAATTCACTCCTAACATAGTTTTTCTAGTCAATTAGAAGGAAGAACCAATCAATTATTCATTAAATAAAGCAACTAAGTACTAGAAATAACAACCAATTGATTAAAAAACTAAAATCAATAAAAAATCATCAATCCAAAAATATCTTCTAACTATAATTAAAACATTGATCTCATCATTGTTTAAGAAAAAAAAAACAAAGGAAAAAGAAATAACTCATAGCCAATCCCTCTTATTTCTTATTGAAAATTCTCTTAAAGCAATGTGCCTCTTTGATGAATCTCTTCCTTCAAGCTTAATTCTTCAATTAATCTCTGAATTCACCATGTTTTGCTTATGTTTTTCTTTTATTTATAGCTTTCTAGGTTGCTAAAAATGTTCTCTAAGAGTATTGGGTTGTGCACAAGTTAGATAACAAAAGACTTTTGGGGAATTTCCTAATTCTGCTCAAAATCAGGCTCCACGTTGACAATCTCTAGTACAGGGCTGATATTGACTTGGCTCTTCTACTAGTGCCTAATTCCTCTACTTTTTCCCAATTTTACCCCATTGTTCTACAATTAAGTTAGGGCCGATTCGTACATATTGGACCACCACCAGTTCAACACTAGAATGCCAAAATTAAGCTCTAAAACTTGCAAAATCTTCAAAAAATTTAAAGATAATTTTTCTATAATCAATTATCTCAATTTCATCAAAAAGTAAAGGTATTGGCCAGCTATTGCATAAAAAAACATCCTAAAATTACCTCAAATAGCTAGAAAAATATCGATACATTTGGGTCCTATCAATTCCCCCATACTTAAGCCTTTGCTTGTCTCCAACCAAATACTTAAGATAAGGTAAAACAAAATACATTTTTAAGCAGCTTATTTGCAAGATAATTATCAATTCATGTCTAAAAAATCATAACTAATATAGGAAAACATTATCATTCCTTATCTAAGGAAGATATTATACCACTTATCCAACTCAATGAATCCCCTAGGTCAACTCAAGTATTAGATCAAATATACAAAAAACAATTAAAGTAAAGTTACACAAGTGAATATTTATGAAACACCATCCACTCTTTCCTTAAGCCAAGAACGAAGTAAACATGATTCATATAAATCAAGATAGTCATAAATAAAATAAGTTTTAGTTGGCTACAAACTACTTCTATCCAAGTGGCAAGCTAGGGACATTCTCACAAGATCTGTAATTCATAGCTTCAAGTGAATAAATTTTTCTTCACTCATCATATTAGCCCATTTTATTCATTCACTCACACTATAGTTTTCTCACATACTCACTTTCTCATCATTTTTTTTTTTTGGTAGCAAAATTCTTTTTTTTTTTATTTTCATGCCAGAATGGAAACATACATCCCTTTCTACATATTTGTTTCATCTTAAGAGCATGCAACCAATTTCGGGCACTTATATCTTTATGTTTTATTTTTTTTCATTCAACTCACCTCTCGCCCTATTAGCTTCAACTCGAAACAAGGTGTTTAGAAATCACCAACAAAACAAGGATTTGATATGCATCTCGACTTACACTTCATCATATCAACTATATCAAGGCCATAAGAATAAAGCTTCAAATATCTCATAAACATAAACAACAGTAACTCGAATTCTTAAGTCTTAAGCATATCATAATCTAATACAAAATTTAAATTACCAATTAATTCAATCAAATAAGAAATATAATATATTTCAAAGCAAAAGAAATTATAATAGTTTCACTATATCAACTCATTAAACCACAATTTCCACTATGATCATAAAATTTGAAAAAATTAACCCCAAAATAGAAAATTCATCATTATAAGCTCAAGAAAATGCATACTTGGAAAAATATCTAACTCCTAATCCCTCCCCCATAGTTAAACTGGACATTATCCTTAATGGCAAAAAACATCTCAAGAAAACATAACCAAGGGACTAAAGAAAAATAAAGAGGAAAAAGAATAAAAGAAAGAAAATACTCTCCCAAGTTTCAATAACTCCACAAAAACAAGCAATAAGGTGGAATTTCATCATGAAAAGCATATTCCTTGACAATGTTGATCATTTCTAAAACAAACAAAAGAAAATAAAACACACCATAAAAGAGAAAAAGAAAATAAACAAAAGATAAATAAAAATACAAAAAATATCCCAAATATGATAAAATTAAATATTTCTCAAAGCAAAGTAAAGAAAAACATCAATCCTCCATCCCATCATCAGTGTCATCAGTGCCATCCTCATCATTAGCATCTGTAGGGGCTGCAGGGGTAGTTGCAGTGTGTTCCTGTTGCGCTTGCATCCACTAGGTCCATTGATTCTCCTGAGCATCTTAACTCCTATGTAAGGCATTATAGAATCTCGAAGTTGTAGAAGTATGGCTATCTAAGTCTCCATTCCAAGCTGCAATTGCTCCAACTTGGCCATAAAATTTGCATTAGGTGATGGTCTTGAACTACTCACTCGTGCCCTAGGCTGTGGTGGATGCTGCTCCTTATCTTCCTTTGAAGGAATCTCTTCCATGCCTAGATTTTGTGCTTCAAATGGCGTCATCCACCTCCTTGCTCTCTTATAGTACTTGTACCTACAATTAATCAAGGTATGCTAACTCACCACATCTTTCTCCGTGGTAGCCTTAGTCAACATCCCATTACAACTCACTTCAAAAACTTGAAGGATATGTATGATCACTAAAGGAAATATAAGGACTTTAGAGGAAAGGTGAGAATAAACCATGTCTCTCATGGACTGGATAATCAATGGGGTGAGGAAGATAGGACTGGTATCAAGCATCTTAGAAAGGATATAAATTTTAATGACCCTCATCTCATTAAACCCACTAGCCTTAAGAATAATATTAAAGGCAAAGATATTGACTAAGGCTCTTACTCGGGCTTGGAGATCATTGTTAGAATAATAACCAGGTGAAATATGTATCTTCTATATAGCCCAAACTTGTTACGAGTGTCATCAAAACTCCACTGAGAACTCGAAAGAATCCTTTGGTTATGATGGTTATGTTGGAATGTATGCCCTCTAGACTAGGTTTCTGATGTAATTATCAAATTTATTAATTAAAGAATTTATTCTCCAAATTTGTTTGTGAATTTAAATTTTATTTGTGCACGATTTGTGTTTGGAAGGGACCCATTGTGTTTAAGTAGGTGATCCATGTGAATTGTGGTCTTTCACAGTAAGGTATGGATCAAAGATTCCTTAACACATAAATGTTTGATCTTAACCAATTGATAAGAATGGGAATCTCATCATATTTAAGTTATTGTGTTATGAATTTTAAATGGGGAATGGCTTACCTTTAACCAGTGAGTAGTCCACTCACTTTATACTATGAGCGTATTTCGAATACGTGGAACAAGACCTGTAATAGTAGTTTTTAAAAGTACTATTTAAAAGAAATCCAGATTATTACTGTTATAGCATGGACTAATACTCTACCGCTTGAATATGAGTTGGTGGTTTGACGAAGATGGAAGCATATACTTTGATATGATGTAGTTGAGGTTCTATTATAGAGCCGATATACTTGTATATTGGGTATATGTAACTAGTTAGTTAAGACAGACTTGTACAAGATAATTATTGTGCTATGTCGCCCCTTGTGACTGTTCGAATAATCTAAATATCCAGGGCCCTGGGGAACATGACTTGGATGTTTACTTTAGGGTAGCTTCCTTAGAAAGTGGAAATATTCTAGGAGTCGTGGATCATTGGACTAGAGGTCTAAGGATGGTAGATATCTTTTAGAAAGGTATTAGTACACTCCTCCTCTCTAAATGTATGGCGATGCGTAGAGGGGTATTTTAGTCATTACACTTGTAGGTCGGAGACTTTGCTAACGCAAGATTATCCTTGA